>OY744515.1:179396458-179933958 GCA_963556195.1 Sepiola atlantica | reverse complement strand
GCAATTATTTTCGGAGAGTTTAGCAAAGAATTAGGAGTTCCGTAAATGATATCCACCATCGAGAAAAATAAACTAAGACGAAAAAGATTGTGAAGAATGCAACTGATAATTTGTGTCATGTACCAGAAGTAAAATATTATAATGCCAGCAGGACACATAGAAAATCTACGGTTGCTTACCCAATCTTCGCTTTATTCTTACCATAAAATATTTGCCAGCCAAATATGTTTTTAAATAAATAAAACCGACGTTTTAATTTATTTATATTAACAATTTAAATCTTTTTCAAATAGTCTCATTCTTCTTACTGTAAAAATAATTGTCAGTTAAATATCCTTTAAACAAATAAAATGAATGTCATTTTTAAGTAGATGACAGGATTCTATTTATGAAGTCTTATTTGATTTTGGAACAATTCATTTTGAAATGGGTAAAATCTTAAATTTTTTGTCATACAGTGACATCAGATAATCATCAATTACTTTTATGCATTTCATCTTTGGCGATTGGATGATCTCATTTTTTAAATGGGGGTGAAAGGTGGTAACATATGTACAAGCAAAGTTACAGGTGTATTCTTATACCAATGAAAATGATATTTTTATACAGATGAAAATGATATTTTGTTGAAAAATAATGATCTTTGTTTATAATAAACTTTCTTCACGTTGAAGAAAATAATATTTTGTAAGTTTATAAGCAATGTAATTCAAGATGAACTGGAAATAAAAAAATGAAGAAACGTTTACCCACAAGAACACTTACTTATTAAATAAATAATTAGTTATATTACAATTAAAATAATCAATAGCAAAGATGAAATGAGAAATGTTAAAAATTGTCGCAGATGTAATTAGTTTCAATTGTCAAACGTTTAATAATTTGTTTGCCCATTTAGTTAAAATACAATAACAATGTTTACAGCATCTATATAATAATTGTGCACATTCCTCCGTTAGTTAGCACGACCGTAATACTGTCAAGTAGACTTCATTATGAACTGTTCTGCTATATTCAGAATGGAAGTGGCGCTGATGGTGCAGTGAATGAGCGCAGACTTGATGTGTTGCGTTCAAATTCTTTTGGGGGGGCCAGTGTATCACTTTTACTGGTATACAGTATTTCACTTTCACATAAAAAATATTCAATGTTTTGTTTCACAAACAAATAACATAAAATATAGAATAAATCCAAACCCCAAATTAGAAAAAGAAAAAAAAAAAAGAAAAAAATGATGTGAGCACAAAAAACAAAGATTATCTTGACAACAAAACCTGTTACTTGATTAATAAACGTTTTACGCTGAAGGGATCCTGTTTGATCATTTTGAATTTACATTTATCAAAATAATTTCATTACCAAATATTTACAGTAATGTCCTAATATACAGTTGCTTATTTTTTATAGTGAAGTCGGTTTCACTAGGGTTTCATTGTTTCCAAACAATTTTTTAATTTTTTTACTTAAAACCACATTTTAGTAAAAATATAAAAAAATAAGATTAAGCATTTAAAAGAGTAAGTTATAGCAAGTTTAATCGTCTAAACAAAATGGCAAGTGTATAAGATAGTTTTACCATAAACAAAAAAAAGGCTAACATTTTCAAATAAGAGATAGGGTTAGCAAGTTACAATAATCTATAGATAAGCAAAGAAAACATTATTTTACCATTTTTCTCCTGCAAAACTGGAGTTATCTCTCTTCTTTATTTATTTATATCGGCCATCTTTCTTTCCTAGTAAACTTGTTTTGTCTGCATTTTGGGTAAACGATTGAATTTGCTATAATTTACTGTTCTTAATGTTTACTGTTATTTTGTTTAACACTACAACATGGTTTTAAATAAAAATAAGTTGTTTGTGAGCAATGAAACTCTGCAAAACCCCATTTCACTGTAAATAATTTCTAACCAACCTAAGACATTACCATATTTTTTTTTTATATAAGTAAATATTAAAATAAATAAAAAAAGTTACAAACAAAGAATTTAATGATAAAAAAAAGACCCATTAAAAGATATACAGGGTGATTCATAAGTCACTTAGCTATTTAAAATGATTACCATATGAAGCACAAACATACTATGAACTTTTGATAATTGTTATCTTACTCTCTAATTACTGCTATTTGTTATTTTAAATTTGTTCGTTTATATATATATTTATTTTTATTTATTTAAATTTGTGTAAATCATCATATGTGCTTTTTTTTTCAGGCAGTATGTCATTTACAATTGAAGAGCGAATTTTTATTGTTATTCATATGGCCAAATTTGATGAATCTCCCACACTTGTTGAAAGGCAATGAAAATGTGATGTGAACAGAAAGCCTCCTTCGCACAACACCATAATCAATCAGATATGCTACAAAGAGTCGTAAATTGTTTCAAAAAAAGAATGCAGAACGAAGGTAGAAATTTTGAAAATTTGCTGTAATTTTAAACTCCCATAAATGAATTTGTTGAATAAACTTTCTGTTTAGTATTACCGTATTTTTTAACTTTAGAATTTCAAAAATAAATAGCTAAGTGACTTATGAATCACCCTGTACATGTAAATTATTATTATTTTTTTCTTAAATTTCTACTCGGGTATATTTTCCTTACCTGTACTTGATAAATTTGTATCCCGGATAAAATCACAGTCTTTGTCTTTATCATTTTCTAACCGCTGCCCTTTTTGCCGGATCTCGCGGATTTTATCAATATTTCGCACCAGGAATATACGATGTTTACGAGCAAATCCTCTTTCTCTATTGGACATGGGTTTGATCACGGATTGACTAGGCACCTTGGAAGAAGTGGAGCTTGTCGGATCTTGAGGATTCTTCAACTGGAGCAAAAAGATAGAAAATGGAGAAATTTAATCAAATACTGGATTGCTTAATGTAGAATCAAAATGACTTAAGGGCTCCAACCGGCATCCAATTGACAAAAAAACACTTGAAGACTGAAGCAATATTTACTCATCTCACTCATGGACTAGCAATCAATCAGAACACTGAAAACTGATTTGCCCATCTAAACACAACAGAACATCCCAACCTGCTTTTATACTAACTCTCTGGCTTCTGATTTCTATTTAGGTCTAGCTCAACTGGTCATACAGCTAAGCACTGACTACTAAATTCAATAATAAAAAAGAAATATTATATAGAATTCTACCAATATTCATGATATTCGTAAGGAAATTCATGCTGTTCAAGTATATATTTAATCTTAAATAGAATTTTTCTAACACACACACACATATTAAGACAAATAGAGAAAAAGAGACAGAAAAGCCTGCAAAAAAAGTATGTACAGAAAATATCTAATTATTGAATATCTTGAAAAGTGGTTGGATAACCTTAATAGTAAATAAACCCTAATATGAGTTGCATCTATTTCAATATCTATATGTATAATAGCTATTCATTTGCAATAAACACCAAGGGAGATAATTAAGTATATGCATTCAAGCAAATGCAAAAATTAGACACAGCCGATTGAACTACTCGTATTGTTTGCAATATTAACAAGACTTTCATTTTTTTCTAAGTGAATTTAATAAAAGAAATTGTAGGTAAGTTGGGAACCAATATTTGCATAGGAAAAAGGTAGCTTTGTTTTGTTTAAAGAAGATATATTTTTGTTTAAGTAAATTAATAATAATAATAATAATAATAATAATAATAATAATAATAATAATCCTCAATTTTATCGTCTTATTTCTTTTGGTCAGGGGTCTGATGTTTTCTGGCAGTCTACAATTCCAGTCCCCAAGCTTGCCACTCTTCTCTATTTAAGTATGGATGCATAGTTTGTAGTAGCAAAATATAGTTGTTTATGCAGCTATGTGTATCTGTTTGCCAAGCAACATCATACCAATCATAAGCAGCAGCTAAGCTGAAGTATTAATATTCCTTGTAAACAAGACAATAACTGTTTTTTCCAATCCAAGTTATTTTAATTATAAAAGTTGCAGATAAGTTGGGAAGCAATGAAAAATTTTAGTGTAAGGGGAAATACGAAAATAATGACGATGATGTCTATAGTTTGAATGATATAAATAATGTATAAAAGCTAATAAAAGTTGTGAGTTCAAAACAGAAATACAAATGTTATGATTAATAAATCAAAATATCAAGTTCTTCATTCTGATTTAATATGCAATAAAATGATTACTAATCGTACGAAGGACCTGAAAATATGAGAAATTACCTTTAACGTTGCATCTTAAAGATTACTAAAAGATTTATACGTTCAAAATATGAGCAATTTGTCCTGATAAGAAACGCAACGTTTCCAAGAAAATTGAGATTTTAACGCTTACTTTTTCTTTCACTTTTTTCAAACGTGATTTGGATTTTCGTTTATCTTTTGGAGGACGGCCAACTGGTCTTGTTACACCAGATTTCTCTTTATTCATTCCATTTAGTCGCTGAGTCCTACCACCAATTACTCCACGGCATTTTTCACTACCACAGCGACAAATTTGCTGGTGACATAAATGAAAAGAATAAGTAATCAAAAATTTTAAAATAGTTAATATGAAAAATTATTGTTGGCAAAACGTGACAGAAATTAGAATTAAATTTACCAGCATTGAAATTAATAGTCAAGTCATAAAATCTTTAAATATATCCTGAAAGGAATAAAATATCAATAATATACAATGTAAAATCATTTATTAAATAAAGACCAACTGTTGTAATATTCTTTTAAAACGGTTGGCTATACATAATGGCATTTTTTAATTTAAAAGGTTTTGTTTTTAAATTATACGGAGAAGAGATTATTTTGTTTTTATACTAATCAGTCACTGCTTATCAAGGCCCAAAGGCCAATCGAGGATAAGGGTTAATGAGTTTCTCAGTTGGTGATGTACAACACTTTGAAAGGATTGGAAACAATGGATAAAATGGCCAGAGTTTGATTATTTAAATGAACGGCTCGATAAGAATTTGTTAACATTGGACTTGAAAATGACCAACGAATGATTTCAGAATATGATTTAAAAGATCATTGATGAATATTAGGGAGTGGGTTGGGTCCAAAATTAATCCTTGAGGAACATTGGCATTGATAATTTGTGCATTGAATATTTAAATGTTATAAACAGGATTCTGTCACATTGAACATTCCAGAATTCTCTGATCATTTGAAAAAATATTTCCTAATTACAAATAATAAAATTTAATGACTTGATAAAGTAAACAATAAGATTAATAATTCAATAAATAATTAATAAATCCCTTATTCGTCACTTGGACATTGTTTAGTTCAATCTCAAGAAATCCCGATTCTTTATATATAATCGTATCACAGTCAATAGTTTTCTTCGAATGTCCAGCTGCCTAGGCAGGCCGAGAGCAGACTCAGGGCGTTTCCACAAATAATGGCGATATAGAGGCGCTCGTAAAGCTAAGACAATTTCCAGTGTTGCGCGTCATTAATAGACCAAAGCTTCCGAGAAATTTGCGTATGGCAGAGCCAATCACTCCACAGCGACTTGATTGAACCTCATTTGATTTCTTCACTCACCCCATAAACCGTTCATTCACACTTCTACTTAACTTGTACTTGAGACAGCATTTAGTTGAGCCGGCTTCATCCATTCTCGCCACAGCATCCCTCACGAAGGCCAACCAAGTCTGGGGAGTTGAAGTCAACGATTGGGTGATGTCTAGCCACTCGCTGTTCCAACGGCGAACTCTGTAGATTTGGGTTCCAGGTTAGCTTTAACAGTCATCAGCCAGGTTTCTCTTTGTTTACCACATTGCTTTTTCTAACTTATCTGTAGGGGAGCTGGGGCAATTGCTTTGTAGATGAACTCTCCTAGTTGGTGGCTAAGGGCATGACGACCTAGTCAGTCAACTTGTTAGAGAGAGTAAATTTTGTAGCGGAAACAGTGTTGTTTGAGAGGAAGTGCTGCCATCGGACACGGAGGCAGTGGTGATCAAAAGTTTCCAATTGCCTAACGTCTTCCACTCTCATATGCCAGGACTCACTGCTATAAAGGAATATCGTTCGCACCAGCACTGGGTAGATCCTTACTTTGGTGTTGTACCATGTTAGATCTTGATCAGAGCCGGGAATTGAGTCTGCAGAATGCGTGATATGCAAGGTAAATCCGCGCTTTGATGTCAACTTTGACCTGCGGATGTGATGATGGTGCCAAGATATTTAAAACTATCAACCTCTTCAAGAACATCACCATTGAAGATGATAGGTGTTTTGTCTGTTGGGGCGAAGCCGGCAACAAGTATATTTTAGTCTTTGAGGGATTTACTTTTAGTAGGGGTGGGACGTAATGAGTGAAAATTTCAAATTCATGCGAGTAGTATTTTTTTGTGTTCATTTATACATAAATAACACTAAACAATCAAACATTTTGAAAATTTTGCAAAATTCAGAAGGGGCAGGCCAAAAATAGCCGTTAGGGCTCCACAGGACTCAAAATCCATCATTTTTCGGTGAAAAAGTGGTTTCATGCGACATTGCAGGTCCTAAAACATCCTCAAAAGCTATGAATGGATATAGATGGTTAAATCTGATATAGTACTTTAATTTAGGACCATTTTCAGGCTGTGAAAGGGTTACAACGATTCATATTGAAAGATATTGGTTACAACGATTCATATTGAAAGATATTGGTTACAATGATTCATATCGATAAATAACTTTTTTCAAAATAAAATTAACAGTATTTCTGCAGTTTACATACTATTATTTTTAGATAGGATTTATTATGGTACCTTACCTATAACGAACATTTGGACTCTTCCATTCTCAATAAATACTGGAAGCATTACGCTTCTCAGTGTTGCGGCAATCCCAGCCCGTTCAGTCTCTCGGCAACTTCGGTTGATTGAGGACTTCAGGATGGGGTAATACCACCCGAGGATTCGTTCTCGACAATCAGTCCGGCAAGAACTGGGCCATTTCAGTGGCCTTTTATCTGTCGGGCTGATATATTGGTCCTGGGTTGTCCTAGAAGGTGTACCCTCCCAGGCCATGCCTCCCATCTTTGGGGTGGAGTAAGTTTATTGCTTACTACCTGAGGCGCCCTGACCGAGGAATGCCGACGGGGATGCCCATGCAATTTTTTAGAGGCCAGAGTGCTCCTTCCTCAAGGGCGCTGGCTTGACTCTCCACCACCTTCTGACCTTGTGTCACATATTCCTGTGGTGGGAAGGAATTAGATAGATGCACCAACCCCAGTCTATTCTGGCAGTCAAGACTGACGTACCACTACTCTTGTTTCTCTGTTATATATACTTTTCTTCAATATACTTGTCTTTGCCAAACCCCGTGTTCGTGTTTTCATTCCCAACCCTAAACAGGGCTACAACAGATTTTCAAGTTTATTTCAATTTTTATGGTATCTTTTGTTTATTAAATTGTTAGGTTAAAGTAAAGAATAGTTAACAAAGCCCCTTCCTCATGTTAATAACGTTATTATTTCAGCACGCTCCGTAAACTGCAGAAGTACGAAATTAACTTCTCAC
Organism: Sepiola atlantica; assembly: GCA_963556195.1. Taxonomy (NCBI): domain Eukaryota; kingdom Metazoa; phylum Mollusca; class Cephalopoda; order Sepiida; family Sepiolidae; genus Sepiola; species Sepiola atlantica. The sequence continues at coordinate 179,926,467 of OY744515.1, read as the reverse complement.
ATTAAATCTTAAAGATAAAATGTCAAAAAATATTTAGACAGAATGAAAAAAATTCAACACTTACTTGAGAATCTATATTGTAAGCATGAAAGTTGTAATCATAGGTAATTTCCGTTAAGGGCTGAATATCCTTTAAGGCAAACAGTCCCATTCGATAAAAACCATTGACATTCCTGTGAAATATAAAAGGATGCATTTTAAAAGAAAACATTAATCTTTGCTATGTTAAGAGATTTTATCAAAAATCAAAGACACTTTCGAGCCAAGACACCAAAATCAAAAAAGAACAATGCACTCAGACTCATCATAAAATCCTACATCATAGCCGATTATGACATTCCTACATCATAGCTGATTATGACAATCCTACATCATAGCCGATTATGACATTCCTACATCATAGTCGATTATGACATTCTTACATCATAGCCGATTATGACATTCCTACATCATAGCCGATTATGACATTCCTACATCATAGTCGATTATGACATTCCTACATCATAGTCGATTATAACAATCATACATCATAGTCGATTATGACAATCATACATAATAGTCTAATATGACACAATTAAACAAAAGCCAAGTGTGTATATATATCTAAAGGAATAAATGCCAAAGTTGGCCTCATTTCTCTCACTAACGGTAAAGCCAAAACGTTTCGTTCCGAGCCAAATCAAGACAGCAGATCTTGTACATGCAAAGAGTCAAATATCCTGTTTTATAACAATAATAAATGATCTAAAAGACATCAAAATCATATTAAAAATAAGCACTTTTGAATTATCTATTATTGTTATATATATATAAATATACTGAAATGGCTTCAACTAGCACAGACGACATGGCTGGTAAATTTCTTTTCATTACATTCAACATAATTTTTGTCAAAAAAAAAATTCAATGTAATCATAAATAAGGGGTTTTATAAATAGTGCTGAGTGGTAATTTATAGGAATCCCCTAAAGTTAATATTAACCAGTATAAGTAGAGAAAGAGAAAGAGAGAGAGAGCCAGAGAGAGGGAGAGAGAGAGAGAGAGAGGGAGAGAGAGAGAGAGAGAGAGAGAGAGAGAGAGAGAGAGAAAAATAATTTGACATCCAAAGAAACAACTTACCATTTCTGCATCTCACAGTTGGGATCACACGAATGATTGACGAATCGTCCAATGTTTCCCATTCGATAACCATCAATCATAGCGCCACCATCTAGATTGAGGCAGTAATGATGTCGTTCTTGTGAATAGTTCTCGGTCATCCGGCGGCGGAATTCATTTTCACTCACCACCTCACCGAGATACTCGAGAATGAACTGACCTGCAAATAGAAACGAAAGCGTGCATCCAGTAAACAATAGATGTGAAATAGGATCAAGAAAAGACTAGAAACAAAAAAGTTGTCAATGATGTGTTAATTAGTGATTGGAGGAAAACATTCATTAAACCAAGAGAACCCCCCCCCCCCCCCGTTCCAGTCTAGATGGTGAGATTGGTTGATGCTTGTACATTCTGATGTAATATAAAATCAAATTTTTTGTGATGTGCTTTTCTAGGCTTCTATAACTATAAAGTTATATATTGATAATGATGAGTGGGGTTTGGTTGAAGCATAAAATGATGTTGTTGTCTTTTTACAATTTTTATTATTATAATTTTAATTCAATATTTCAAACGCGCCGCGTTCTTCATCAGGAATGATCAGAGTAAAAGAAAAGAAGCGGAAATAAGGCTGCTCATGTGCTAAAAATTGGACAGCCATAGGGGTTTTTTTTTTGGAGGGGGGGGGTATAAAGTTAGGTATGTGTTATTATATATATATTTGTCTGTATAAGAGTACGTTCTAAACTAATCAACTGATCATTATGAATTTTTGAACACAGCTGCTAGTCGTAATGTGGGCTATAACGATAGGCCTTTGTGAAAATTCAGATTGGAGCTCAGTAGAAAACCTGCCATGAAAATAACTAAAGAATATTAAAAAAATAGCAACGTCTCTTCTCTGAGAAAGAGGTCGTAGGGTGTAGAAGAGAACATCCCCAACTAGATTTCAAAGTCCGTCCTGTACTCTGTCAAGGCAGGAAAGGGTGTTCTAAGCAGCATCTTCCCAGATGTTGCAACACTACTCCATCTTGGGGCGTACTGGACTCTTATACAGGTAGAGGATTGTGTCAGGACTGAGATACTTTCCAGGATTTGAGGTTTGGAATGAAGGTCAGTTTCAGGAGCTTATCAAAGCAGGGAGCTTCCTCGAGGTGAGAGCCATTCATTTCAATTGGGGGTAAAGTGAGGATCAGAGTGTTCATGGTGAAAGGACAGAAGATTGGTTTTAGACGTATTAAAAGTAACCAGCAACCTTCATCCCCATTGGATGATGTGTCCCAGGTTGGAAGAGAAAGAATCAGAAAGATCTTGATCATTAATGCTCTTTGAAGTGTTGCCATAGATGGTTGTGTCATCGGAATAAATGTCGATGAATGATCTCAGAATGTGATTTGGGAGATCATTGACGAAGATCACAAAGAGAGTTGGGCCCAGAATGGATCCCTGAGGATCCCAGCATGGATACTATGAGCTTCAGACATCTGCTCATCAATGACTACTTTCATGAACCCATCAGAGAGAAAGGATTTGATGGTTGAAAGGATATTTCTCAGATATTTCATAACTAGAAATCTTATGAAATAGACCCTTATGCCAAACCCTGTCAAAGGCCTTTGATATGTTGAGAGGTATTGCTCTAGAAACGAAGCACCGTCAATAGATTCACTGATCCTGTGTGATATTACAGTCAGCACATCAGCTGTTGATTTTGCAGGATGAAATCCATATTGTTTGTCACTGAATAGGCTGTTTTTGCTGAAGTGATTGACAACTTCTCGCTTTATTACAGATTCAAATAACTTACTCATGACGCACAGGAGACTGATTGGTCTGTACGGAGAAACAGAAGACCGATCTCCAGTATTTTTAAATACTGGGCAGACTGACAAAGTTTTCCAAAGTGTTGGGAAGCATTTCTCCTTTAAGCAATGATTAAAACAGCTTTGTAAGAATGGGAGCTAGTTCCAGTTGCAGCTTTTTATGCACTATGATTGAAATGTTGTCAAGACCAGTTGTTTTGTTGGCATCAAGGTTCTTGATAAGTTTGGCAACATCCCAGACAGATATATAGATGTCGCTCAGAGTGTTTTCAGTCATACAGGGAAATCCAAGAGGTAGGCGGCTCTGATCACAAAGGGTAGAATTTGATGCAAAGTTCTTTACAAAAAGTTTGGCTTTGTCGGATACTGAGGCAATCACCCCAGGTCTATTGATGATGGTCAAAATAGAGGTAACAATCATGCTTGTTATTCACCAAAACATCTATTTCGTTGAAAGCAACTGAAATAGTGGTTTCTGTGTGCAATGGTGGCGGCACATTCTGGGGTGTACCATGGCTGGCCGTTTGGTTTCTGTTGAGATTTCTTGGAGGGTATGAAACTCTCTATACCAATGATTAACCAATAAGTTAAATCGGATACGATATAGGACACATTCTTTTCAAACATGGAACAGAGGAATTTCTGATATGAAAGATCTGAGGTCGTCCCAGTCAGCCATTGAGTATCGATATACTGAGATGGAGAAGAACATCAGAGGTCTTGATGCATTTGTTTTGATCTTGAGACAACAGAGGAATAGATTAGATTTTAACTGCCATCACCTGTCACTCGTAATAATTAATGGAAATCAAAATGATTCAATCCATTCTGTTAGCAACGATTTAATTTGACGCATCAGAGACTGGCCAACAGATTAAGAGATCAATGCAAGTTAACAAGTAGAGCTATCCATTAAAAAGACCGGTTATATCTACTTAACTTTTGCCTTTAGAGACTAAATATCTTGTTAGTAATCTAAAGGAGAGTCTTTAAAAAAAAAAGAAAGAAAATAAAGAATTACAAAAAAGAGTTAAAGGTGATGACGCACCTGACATGAGATGATGTGATGAGCGAACACCATAGCCCCGATCTGGTGTTAAGAACATCTCCAAACAAGGGGCCCAGAGGTGTTTCTGAAAACGATTATTCATGCAGTTATCTCCACATGGACAAAGTCCAGGGGAACATTCTGTATAAACCATTCTGCAATTAGAAGGAAACAAATATTAAGCAATTAGAAAAGAACATTTCATTGTTAATGGTAAGTTTTTGTATGAAAATAATGTTCATAATAACTACTTACCTCCAACACCCATTTATACAAGAATACTATAAAAACATGTATCTGCCAGAGGAGGTTGTGAAGATGACTACCATATCCAGGTTTAAAGTGGCCTTGGACAAACATTCAGACTGTATGTGGATGTAAATATCTTCTACCTGTCTCTTTACATGGCTTGTTGCACTTTGCTATCTTTTGCAAAATAAATTTGATTTGATGTACAGTAAAGACAATTTTTAATCCCCCTCCATATTTGTGATTAATAGCATTACTAACAAAAGATAGATAAAAACAACTGATTTGTTATTCAAATAGGGCAAATATTGGTCCGTGTCGGTAAAGTGAAAAAAAATTATTTTGAATCGATTTCAACAATTTTAATATTTAGTCCTAGCCAATATTTTATTCTTTATAAGTCATAAATAAAGGAGACAGTGAAGCTTTCACCCTCACAGTCAGAAGTCCTGACAACGCTACCCAAATCATAGATTACTAATTTTATTGGATATTCACCGGCAAAAAAAAGGCAGACGAAGTCTTCAGTTTAAACTGAGTAATGTAAATTTATTTTTAACTACAAAGAAAATGTTTAAAAAACAAAATCATTAACTTCTCTTTGCTAAGTAGAAGAAAGTTTTATTGATATTTTTGTTTTAGTAGATGACAAACCAAAAATGTTTGTTGAATTTTGTTGTTTATTTATTTACTTACAATATGAACTGGCTACTCTGGTGCCCCCTCGACGTAAATTCACTAGACCAGCTCGACAATCAGCTAAATCCCATCCATTCGCTGTGGAAGTCCCCAGATGCCGGAGAGCTTTCTACTCCAATAGCTTCTTTCCTCATGCTGCTGGCCTCTGGAACTCCCTCCCTGCTCCCTGTTCTCCCGACGGTACTGACATGCAGAAATTTAAAACTAATGTAAACAGACATCTCGCTGTGCAGCTCGCAATTTAGGTTGACCCCCCCCAAACCTTTTTCCTTTTTTCTCAGTAGCCTCTTACATCTACAGTGGTGTCCTGCCTTGTTTGGGGTGAACTATGTTAAAAAGAAATTTTTTTTAAAAGTAACATGAATTGGAATAAATACATAGAAGATACTGCCAAATCTGCTGCAAAAAAAGTGGGCTCCTTCTACCGAGCTAGAACACTTCTCACATCTACCAGTATTCTATATCTCTACAAAGCCACCATTTGCCCATGCATGTAGTATTGTTGCCACATCTGGGATAGTGCAACAACCACTAGTTTCTCCCTCTTAGACAAGTCCAAAAAAAGAGCCTTTAATCTAATAGGTCCAACACTGTCTATTAAGCTCCAGCTCCTGTCCCATCGCCACAATGTTGCATCTTTGTGCTTGTTTTACAAGTACTGCAATGAAATGTGCTCTGACGAACTTGCTTGTTCAACGTAAATATTCCACCTTCCTTGCAGCAACCTTGGCAGTGTCTTCTATGTATTTGTTCCAATTCATGTTACCTGTTAATGTTAGGCTGAGTATATTCAATGATAGACTCCCGTATATGGTGCTATCAGACATGGCAGTTGAAAAGGTTTCTTAAGTGATATCATTTCTGAAATAGGTTTATCAAATTTTGTTTTTTGTCAACCAAGCCACATGCAACTTGAGTGAAAATAACGCACAAACCTGTTGAGGCACTCCTCCCCACAGCCACTTTTCTCATCTGTCAATCCCGAAGAACAGCTGCATGGATGAGGTTCATATGGAGACACTGGTTTGATATCCACATAAAAATCTGCAGAAAAACATGCAAGAAATTAACTAAAAGCAAAATAATCCCATTCTTAGTAAAAAAAAAAAAAAAAATTATTATTATTGCTATTATTAATTGCAAAAACTACTCATCTCTAATCGGAAATATATCATTTATAATTCTGGGTAATATTTAGGGTCATAGATACCAGAATCATAATTGTACTGTTGAAATTTCATGGTGGTTTTACAAAATAAAAATAACTTAAATCTATTCATTATCAAAATAATTTTTTTTTCTTACAGCAGATTTTATGCTATTTTTTAAAATTCTTGGGCCAGTATTAAAATGGCAATTGTAGAGGTGATTCAAATTATAGAACGTCGATGAGTATTTAATGCTAAGAAGTGCACAACTATACATCTAATTCACCCCAGATAAAAATAAGAAAAAGAAAAAGAACTGAAATCTGAGAAACCCTGAAGAATGCTATTGGAGAGAGTAATTTGGCAGATCTTTGAATGAAAGACATTTTAGAACTTTGTTTAAATTCCTAAAGTTATGTACATACTCATTTACGAAAACTTTTTAATTAAACTGGGATGACAAAAAAATGTGCATATTAGAATATATTTTGTAATTCAGCTTCATTTATATTTTTTGAAGTTTTTCAAGAATATTTTCATGTTTTATACAAAGAAAAATGAAACTTTTGACCTCATAATGAAAACATAATCGAAATATATAATTTAGTTAAATAAATTTGAATTTCCTTATCTTGCTGTGGGAACATTTTATCCAGAATACAAAATTAACGGACAGATCATTCTGTATTTAAGGAGGTCTAATGTAAATATTCTGTAAACACGTGTAAATGATTAGAGAATAAAATGGAAAATACTTACTGTTTCTGACTTTTCGATAATTTAAATGATCATCTTTTCTAACCAACTGAAAAATACAATGAAAGAATTAATAATCTGAACATCATGAATGTTAGAGAATCAGTTAAAGAAAATGGACACTTGTAGAATTGATTATAAATCATATTATCAACATAGATATATCCATTTCAAGTAATTCACAACCAAATCAAAAATAAAATAGACCACACATCCTTAATCAATAGAAAATAAATTGCTTCAACAAATACTGCTTATTTTAAAGTTCTCGTATTTTTGAAATTTGACCAATAAATTTACATAATATCTCAATAAATTCAGCTTTCAATGTAACAATCATTTTGGTTCATAAAATAATAATTTATCTTAAATGAATTTTAAAGGAAAAATATTGCTGAAATCAATATCAACAGCCATGATCAGAAGTAAATAATGAAACTGTCGGTTTTAAATAAATATGATCTAAACATACAACCTAAAAGGAATAAGCTTTATAATGAATTTGAACTTTTTGAAAATAGTCCTCAAAGTTGAATCTTGTACAAAGAGTGAACAAATGATGGATTGGCTTTATATGTGAAAAATAAACTAAATCGTGAATAATGTTGACAAAAGAGTCACCAAAGTTTAAAGAATCTCTAGACAATTATGAATTTTTGAAGACAGCTGCTAAACGTAAGGACAGAAGTGTGAGCTATATTTAGTTTAATTTAGTTTTATCCAAAGTGAGCGGGTGGGGGTGGGATGGGGGACGGTGAAAATTCAAATATCTGATTTCGATAAAATTTTAACCATAGGTATTATCAATTAAAAAACATTCCCCAAATTTCAGTTTCTTTGGAGGATTTTAAAGAGTTGTTAGGGGGTATAATATGAACATAAACTTTCATTTGAAAATACAAATATTTCAGATTTGCATGAAATTTGATCCATAGTTATGAGATACCAATTAAGCAAGATTCACTGAATTTCAATTTCTTCCTAAGACTCTTTAACTGTAAGCCTAAAATTTTACATATTTCTAGAATCAAAATTGGAACAAGGATTCTAAACATAAGGCTTAGTAGCATTATATATATATATATATATATATATATATATATATATATTGATTTTAATCTTCGTAAGGGAACATAAGAGTTGTGCAAAACTGTTGTTTTGGTAATTAATTTTATTATTAACTAATAGAATACCCGTCCCGGGAAAAATATTCTGCTAGTTAAATATAAAACATGGTTCTAATAAAGTGTTGGCTTCAAAATTCTATGACTGTTCCAGAGTTCTACAGAAAGTATCTCCTCGGAGGACAAAACGTCTAAAACATTGTAAATACTATTAAGAAAATGATATCAACATTAGAAATTTTTCTTCTATCAATTATATTTGTGTTTTTTTTTATTACATATTTTATTAAATAATTCTGGGAAAACTGGTTCATCTAAATGTATCAATGCATTACATTTTTCTTCTATCAATTATATTTGTGTTTTTTTTTTATTACATATTTTATTAAATAATTCTGGGAAAACGGGTTCATCTTAATGTATCAATTCATTAAATTTTCTTTCTATCAATTATATTTGTGTTTTTCTTTTATTACATATTTTATTAAATAATTCTGGGTAAACGGGTTCATCTTAATGTATCAATGCATTAAATTTTTTTTCTATCAATTATATTTGTGTTTTTTTTTATTACATATTTTATTAAATAATTCTGGGAAAACGGGTTCATCTTAATGTATCAATGCATTAAATTTTTTTTCTATCAATTATATTTGTGTTTTTTTTTTATTACATATTTTATTAAATAATTCTGGGAAAACGGGTTCATCTTAATGTATCAATGCATTACATTTTTCTTCTATCAATTATATTTGTGTTTTTTTTTTATTACATATTTTATTAAATAATTCTGGGTAAACGGGTTCATCTAAATGTATCAATGCATTAAATTTTTCTTCTATCAATTATATTTGTGTTGTTTTTATTACATATTTTATTAAATAATTCTGGGAAAACTGGTTCATCTTAATGTATCAATGTATTTAATTTTTCTTCTATCAATTATATTTGTGTTGTTTTTATTACATATTTTATTAAATAATTCTGGGAAAACGGGTTCATCTTAATGTATCAATGCATTAAATTTTTTTCTATCAATTATATTTGTGTTTTTTTTTTATTACATATTTTATTAAATAATTCTGGGAAAACGGGTTCATCTTAATGTATCAATGCATTAAATTTTTCTTCTATCAATTATATTTGTGTTGTTTTTATTACATATTTTATTAAATAATTCTGGGAAAACTGGTTCATCTTAATGTATCAATGCATTTAATTTTTCTTCTATCAATTATATCTGTGTTTTTTTTTTTATTACATATTTTATTAAATAATTCTGGGAAAACGGGTTCATCTAAATGTATCAATGCATTACATTTTTCTTCTATCAATTATATTTGTGTTTTTTTCTTTATTACATATTTTATTAAATAATTCTTGGAAAACGGGTTCATCTTAATGTATCAATGCATTACATTTTTCTTCTATCAATTATATTTGTGTTTTTCTTTATTACATATTTTATTAAATAATTCTGGGAAAACTGGTTCATCTTAATGTATCAATGCATTAAATTTTGCTTGTAGCAATTATATTTGTGTTGTTTTTATTACATATTTTATTAAATAATTCTGGGAAAACTGGTTCATCTTAATGTATCAATGCATTAAATTTTTCTTCTATCAATTATATTTGTGTTGTTTTTATTACATATTTTATTAAATAATTCTGGGAAAACTGGTTCATCTAAATGTATCAATTCATTAAATTTTTCTTCTATCAATTATATTTGTGTTTTTTTCTTTATTACATATTTTATTAAATAATTCTAGGAAAACGGGTTCATCTAAATGTATCAATGCATTAAATTTATGTGTTAAAGAATCAGAAATTCACAGACCAACGATCTTCAGTATCACAAAAGATTTATCTGTGTTGAAAAATCAATCCATAATGTATATCACAAGAATATAGTATATCTCGGTGGGTCAGTGATATACACGCATTACATAAGGTAGATGTTATTATCTTTTACTTTCTTACGTGTATCTAACATATGATCTATTAAATGCGTAAAAAAAGATGACAAATTATTTTCTTCTTTTTAAATCGCCTTATCTCAAGTCTTGTTTACACAATGAAAAATATTAAGATCAACAAGTATTAGAAAATTATTTGTTTCAACAAGTAAAACACTGATAAGGAATTATCGATATAAAGTTTGAGGTGGAGAGAGTTGAACAAAACGGTATTCATGTAAAACAAATTGTATGTACAGTAAGTGTTCTTGAATCAACTGATTGATATTTTAAGAGAAAGTGACGTCAGCACTTCAATTCTCTCTCAACCTTAGAATGTCATGCATGTGGCTATACGCATATCAATGAGATATCGTCGTCTGCTGGTAGCAAGGGAGAAGTTACCTGATTGTTTTTGTACATCCACCAGATATCATATGGAAGTTGAAAGTCTGAAATATCCGCACGCAGATCTTTTCCGTCATGAAGAGGAACAGGTAATCCAGATTCCACGTTGCCATTCTGTTGAGAAGTTTTTTCTCTCGTTTTTAGCCCCGATCTTCGACTCATCCTACAATTAGAAAAATTGTTCAAAATGCTCTTGTAGAAAATGCACCAGCAGTATTTCATTTCAATAGCATTTCTTACAAATATGCAAATTGAAATTTGCGTGATTTTCATATGATTAGAAGTCGAGCAGAACAGCTGTAATTCAGTCACGGGTGAAAATAGGGTTTCTTTATTTAAAAAATATTTAACAAATCAAAACTAAATACATCTTACCAAAACTTGCATAATACTAAAATTCAGCTTGCTTGTTTGTTTGCATATTGAATCTTTTAGAAGTGGTAGGAAGTGAGGAATAGAGGGAGTAGTAGAAACAGTGGAAAAAGAGTCTAAGAGGATGACAAAGAAATTAAGTCAACAATACAAGAAAATGGAAACACTATAAGTAGTAGTAGCAGAAGCAGCAGCATACAGAGGATGATGTAAATAAATAAATGACGTAAATAACATTATGAAAATTGTAATATAGGGTTCAGGGCTGGAAACAAGAGTACACAGATGTGTTCATTACTGGGTAATGCCAGGTGGACTTTCTCAAGATATCTACATATTTCTAAACATAACATATATAATTATCTTTTCAAAAGCATATACTTCTTAATTAAAAAAAACATTAAAAGTATATATTAAATAGGTACTTACTCATGATTCTTATAATATTCATAATATATACCAACTTTCTGATACTTTTTTTTCTGTAACTGAGATGGTATATCAGAATGACAATCATCAAAACCATCGTGAGATCTTTTCGGGGCACTGCAACAACAATAACAACAAAATAAATACTCATTAAAATAACGAAAATAAAAACTAACACATTTCAAACTTCATAAAACACACTTCCAAAATCATCCTGAAAACATGAGTGCATAAATGAAAATGTTTATTGTAGCAAAAAGATTTTCACATGTCATAAAAACATTTGGTGCTTATGCTGTTCAGCAGCCGTATGAAAAAATTATTTTTTTATAAAAACAATATCATATACTTATTCAGCGTTATATTCTTACTCACTGTACAAAAAAGTAGAAAAAATTATCCACTAGAACTTTAATTACAAGTATTTTTCCATTCTGCGTATCATAACAGCGATTCGTTCAGTAAGCCTCCATCTTCTTTTTTAAGACGATTTCAGTTATCTGCCCTTGAAATTTTCTTAAAAAAAGAAGATGGAGGCTTACTGAACGAATCGCTGTTATGATACGCAAAATGGAAAAATACTTGTAATTAAAGTTCTAGTCGATAATTTTTTCTACTTTTTTGTACAGTGAGTAAGAATATAACGCTGAATAAGTATATGATATTGTTTTTATAAATTTTTTTTTTCATACGGCCGCTGAACAGCATAAGCACCAAATATTTTATTAAAAAAAACAACTTGAGGTTACATCTCTGTGCCAATAAAACTATCAGACAAGATAGTGTGTGTCTGTGTTTCTTGCCTACACGTAACTTTGATAAATAGATATTGAATTACTTTAGTATATACTATTAATCATATATTTATTGAAATCAAAAATAAAATAAGGGAAAACTAAAACAATTTAAAAAAAAAATTATTTAACAAAATTGTAAACATGACTATCTTCTAACTACATAAAATTTGATGCATGCCTTTTATTTGTTTTGGTTGTATTGTTGCATGCGACCTTCAAGAAACATTTGATCATCTCTGTATTAATAAAACTAGCAGACAAGATTTGATTATACAGTTCCAAATTAAAAAAAAAAAATGCACCCGAAGATCAGATTTTACATCAGCTGAAACGCTGACCATAACTAAGTTTTCCAGCAAATCAGGTGCATTATCATCGAGGACATCAGACAATTTATGCAAGCGTTGTTTCGTAAAACAAAACTTTCATCATCTAAAAACACGAGCAGGTTATTTTGCTGCTTTTATCTATTCAAATATCGATTGTCTGTTTACATTTTTTGCGTTGTTCAGAAACATCTGAGAAAATGTTTACCTCGACTGAACAAAGGAAAAAAAAACTGCATTTTAAGTGGCCGAAGAATATGGTCATAATTATTTATAAAGTTAATGCAAGTTGAAAGAAAATTGATTTTATACACAACCTTTAATACAACAAAAGAATTTCTGCATATTTGACTGTGACTATTTGAAAAGATCAAGATTTAATCAAAATGACTTCTTGCAAGATGCATCCAATTATACACTTGCAAAAGTGAAAACAGTTGGCAGTTGAAGACTTGAGTGACAACAATCAAAGGTAATCTAGCAGCACTATCAGACCCACAGATAGTTGATCTTCGACTATTGAATCGGGTTTTGCTAGCCATATTGTGTGACCTAGCTGCTAAGAATCAGCGAAAGTGGGTTGTAATGGTCAGATATGCTGTACTTTCTCGAGGGAAGCTGGCTCAACCCAACCAGGGTGATAGCCGCTACAAGTAACAAGTAAAAATGAAAGCTGTCATTGATATCCTAACATGTTTTGTAGAGTCCTTTTTTCTCTCTACTTTTTGGGTTATACCTGTATCACTAACGGCTTTATTTATATACTGAGATCAGGAATGTATATTATAAATGGGCATTTATTCAGTCAGTCTAGGCTCCAAAACAAATCACAGAATTACACCAAATCTTTTCCTTTTTAACAATCAATAGAAAAGAAACAATTTCAATTAAAAATGGACTTAAAATAATCAATTAAATCCAATTAAAACGTATACAGCCTAATCATGTTCACACACAGGTTCTCCAAAGATCACCAAAGTTAAGCGACATCGAGCTTGGTCAGTACTTAATGGGTGACCATTGGGAAATTGTTATACATAAAAATCTCTTCGCAACTCTAGTGATATGTAGTGCAACTCCTTGGTCAGAGAATAACTTTTGTATTTAAACAAATCTGGATCCACAATCATCAAACGGCCATTTTGAAATATCAAAATAAAATGAGTGTAATTCAATTTTCATATTAAAATTGATGTCTAAGATAAGCGTGTTCATTTAATTATAATTGATCAAGCTAAAAAACAAAACATTATTATGCTATTGTTTTTACCAGACCTGTTCTATGTGATGAAATGTATCTGTTATGTTATTCATTTATGTCTCCTTGACAAAAACATTATGCAAAAGAAAATAAATGAACAATCCATTTCGAAAAAATAATATCAAATTAATGGAAAAATAGGTTTTGTAAAATGCAAATTTTTTTTAATTTAAATTTTTTTAAAAATTTCTTTATTTTTACTTTTATTTCTTTATTACATCAGTATAACTTCCAGAAATTAGATTCTTTTGAAAACCTCATCCGAAAACTCCCAATAGATACGTAAAAATTGAAAACCAATATGAATAGATAAAATAGTCAAAATGGTATGAATCACATGCAAAATCTTATCTCCTCAATATTTATTTGTAATAAAAAAGTTACAAATTTTATAAAAAATAAATAATCACATTTTTATTATGATCAGGTTTTTGAGAAATTTATTTGAAATTACATTCCTGAGTTATAAAAATTACACAAACATTAAATATGGATTTGTTAATGTAAGGTGAAGGTCATAAATGAATATTTATTAGAAATAGTGCAGCTATTTTCTACTTAGACTTTATATATTCTATCACATTATCGTTTATTGATAAAAGTGAAGACTAAAATGCGTATTTCAAATATGTTTTGTCAGAGAGAACAATGAGAATTACTCTGAATCGCACAATATATCCTCCAGTGTTCCACAGGGTTTAGTATTAATGCTCTTATTAGTTTTTATATTTAGAAATGTTTTACTTGATAGTGTAAGATCAATAGTGGAATTATTTGCTGATGATGTGAAATTGCTTGAACCATTATCACAAGATATGTAGTAGACGCAGAGCTAAAATGGTTTCTCAAATTGGGAAAATAAATGGAAATTTAAATTTAATACCGAAAAGTGTAGAGTTTACTTACACGTTGGAACAACACACATGATTACATAGAAGAATCAAAAAGGAATTGTGGAATGTGATTTGCGACTAAATTTGAATGGTAAATTAAGATCTCAATCAGATTTTTTTGTCAATTGTCTCAAAGGCAAATAAAATGATTGGTTGGAGGATTATAAATTTTAATTCAAGAGAAACAAATGTTATTACAATGAAAACAAAAAATAGCGTAAACTAGATTTTTAGTAATAAGGAGAGGTAGTTCAGGAGGATTAGTAGTAGCAGAGGCAGTGTTGAGAGGAGGAGAGTAAGAGAATAAACGGTCGCCTGTTTGGTCAGTCACAATAGTAACAAAGGTTTTGATTGGATGATGTAATTTTTAGTATATAAGAGATTCAATATTATTTATTTTGAAATGATTCTGAACCAAACATCATGAAAAGCTGATTATTTGAACCAAATATTTCAGTACTTTAAATAAGCCTACAAACATTCTTTATGTTCAAATTATTTATTTTATAAATATATTTTAAAAACTAAAAATTTTGATTTAATCTGCTTTATTTTTAAATGACAATTTCAAACAGAAGAAATCAAAAAAGTTATTTGTTCTTTCAGATGGACAGTAAACATGATTGATTTTTTTATTTTTCAGTATAGAAAATAACTGACATATCAAATACAAAATGGTGAAAAAGGATTCTAGAAATAAATAAAAATGGTTTAGTTTGTCAACATTTTGTTTTAAATAAAATATGAATATTATAATACAAGATTGCTGGCACAATCATAACTATACAATTACTGATTAAAGAAAATCTATATAATATTAAAACTAATAATCTTGCTTGCTTACATATTGAATGTATTAGATGGTGGAAAGGCGAATATGATGAGAAGTGGTGGGAAGAGGGGAATAGAGAGAGGAGGATTAGTAGTAGCAAAGGCAGTGTTAAGAGGAGGAGAGTAAGAGAATGACGTAACTAATGAGACATCCAATAAACGGTCGCCTGTTTGGTCAGTCACCATAGCAACAGGGGTTTTGATTGGATGATGTAAATATAGCTTTATTCAGCAGCATCACAATTGATTAAGGGCACAAATTTATACACTACCGTACGCACCAACATTGACCCAATGGGGGATGACTCATTTAGTACTTTTTAGAATGCTATTTTATAAAACAACAGCCACAACTCTGCATTAATTTCAGTGCAATCTAATCAAATGGTTTCGTATCAGCAAAAATCAAACACAAAGAATTACAAAGCGGATCTCTTTATTTTTTTTTTCATGTGTTTGACTTGTGATCTGAAGTCGAAATAATTATCGCTTTAAAGGCTAGTTGAAATGTGATCTTGTAAAGAGATGAATCATCAGCAAATTGATACTGAAAATGGAGGTAGGAAAGTTCAAATTATCATAATCCGGAGTCAAGATAAGAATTCTATATTAAAATTAATCGCACAACAACCAGTCAATAGAAAATGTTCACCCAAATTATGTGTTTGCTCAATTATGTCTTCTATTTTCTGTGTTCAATTGTTCAGATCAATTGCATATGATTATTAGCTCTAACTATCAATATACCGCCTACATTGCTAACTTAAACACACCAACAATCTACATTAAAAGATTTAAATAAAAATTACAGCGTTCAAAAGGAATTTCAAAATGGATTATTTAGAATAAAACCTTCATTAAATTTACTAATCTGTAATTTTCTCGAATTAAACAATCACACAAACAAGTTATTTTTCTTTTTAAACATTTTTAGCTTTTCGTTAAAATATTGAGCATTTTGTTGGATACAGAAGTATATCTAGTGGATTTTATGGAGCATTAGAAAAATTAATTTAATCTCTTCAGAAATTAATAATTATATTAAAATTTTCATACATTAAAATTTTTATGTAATTATAATCATTTAATATTGTTATTCTGCAAACTTTGGTTTCATTTATATTATTTATTCCATTATCATAAAATATAATGCTTAACTTCTGACAAATATTGCACAGTCTATGTTCAATTCATTTTGTACCATTTTTTTCTTTTTATGGTTTTGAATCTCGGTAACTTTTTTTATTTAATTAAACGTTATACTGGTTTAAAGAAAAAAAATAGTTCATTAAATCGTATTAACTCTTAACATCCTGCATTGATAAGAAGTGATGTTTGTATTCTCACTGACATTATATTAAAGAGCAGTGTTTTTCAAGACATACTCTCAAGTTTCATGATAATCTGTCCAGAAGTAAAGGCATTAAAAATACAAATGAAAACCCAGTTTTCAGCCATTTTGAAGAGGATGTTAAGAGTTAAGGGTTTCCATTTCATTGAAAGAGATGTCTTTTCATTTTCTCGTTCAAACGGGTCGATTAGGAATCCACAAGAGATCACATCAGACGCCCCATGGAGGGAAATTTTTTTCTCTCTTTGCTGATGTGCAAATGAGTTAACTGAATGGGTCAAAAAAAGCATATGCCCCATGAGAAAATTCTATAGCAAGTCCCACTCTCCTCAATGGTTTACTTTGAACCGTGGAGCTACTATTTCTCAGAAGCAGCAAGCATTCTGCCAATTAAACCGGCATAAGTCAACTACAAATAGACAAAAATTTATAGCATCACAAAATCATTGCAAGACATTGATAGCAGCAGCTAAGAAAAGATATACAGAGATGACCAGAAAACGCATTTAGTCAAAGAAATTAGGAACTGACGATTTCTGGGAAATCTATAATAGTTTGGTGAACAGTGGCAAATCAACAATTACCCTACTATCCAACAATGATGATGTCATTTGCACGGCTACTGATAAGGCTGAACTACTTGCACAGCGGTTCGCCTTGAGCTACACTTTAGACTCCACAAACCACTCTCTTCCAAATTTCCCGTTGCGGACTGAAGCCATACTTGATAACCTGATTATCACCCCTTCCCATGTCCGGGATATCATAAAAAACCTTGACACCCCCAAAGCATTTGAGCCTAATTTTATCAAAGTTATAGTAAAAAATAAATGCTCTGTTGAGCTGATCCCTTGTCCTCTCCAAAACGCTACAAAAACCCTAAAACAAATGCCTTGCTGAATCTTGCTTCCCTGATAGACTGAAAATTGCCTCTGTGGTTCAAAAATTCTGGTGAAAGAACTGATCCCCTAAATTATTACCTCATCAGTCTCCTCCCTCTCTTCGCTAAAATCTTTGAATCTTTAATCAATCTAGTGATAATTCGCCAGCTCGTTAATGCTAAACTTCTTTCTGACCATCAGTATGGATTTAAGCAAGCCCGTTTAACTGTGGATATTCTAACGGTCATCTCTGAACACATATACCATACACTGGATAAGGCAGGCGAAGCTAGGGCAGTAGCGCTTGATATATTTAAAGCCTTTGACAAGGTCTTGCATGAAGGTCTTCTCATGAAAATTAATTCATACGGAATTACTGGACGAATATCTTATATAATTAGATCCGTCCTAGCCAAAAGAAAGATCAAGGTTGTCCTCGATGGCTGTACATCAAAACAAAATGACATTAATGTGAGTCAATCCTTAGGCCTTTATTGTTCCTGATTTTCATAAACAACCACTCTGATGAAATTATGTCCGAGATGGGTATATTTGCTGATGACAGCACACTCTATTCTCGACATGTGGGTAAAACTAATGCGTACATATACAAGGCAATGGCTGAATCTTTAGAAAATGACCTCCAGTTTGTAGTTGAATGGAGACATAAATGGATAGTAACATTTAATGCTGCTAAGAAAAAGCTTCTTTCCTTCAACAACTAAAAGAAACCTCTTCAACCACCGATTGGCATGGCAAATAACACCCTACCTGAGAGTCCAACATTTAAACTCCTTGGCTTAACATTCACAGATAACATGAATTGGAACAAATACATAGAAGATATTACCAAGGCTGCTGCAAAGAAGGTGGGCTCCCTCTACCAAGCTAGTAAACTTCTCACACCTGCCAGTATCCTATATCTCTATAAAGCCACCATCTGCCCATGCATGAAGTATTGTTGTCACATCTGGGCTGGTGCATCAACTGCTAGTGTGTGTCTGTCTGTCTGTCTGTCTGTCTCTCTCTCTTAGACAGGGTTAAAAAAATAGTCTGTAATCTAATAGGTCCCTCATAGTCCACCAAGCTCCAGCCCTTGTCCAATCGCTGCAATATTGCATCCTTGTGCTTATTTTACAAATACTTCAATGGATTGTGCTCCGATGAACTGGTTGCTTTAGTGCCCAAATGACGTAAATATACTCAACCAACTCGCCAATCAGTTAAATCCCATCTATTAACTGTGGAGGTCCCCAAATGTTGGCAGACTTTCTACTCTAATAATTTCTTCCCTTGAACGGCTCGCCTTTGGAATTCCCCCCCTGCTCCATGTTTCCCTAACTGTACCAACATGCAGAAATTTAAATGTAATGTGAACAAACATCTCGTTGCACAACTCTCACTTAGTATGGCCCCTATAAATCTAGCTCTTCATTCACAGTAGCCCCTTACGTCTCAGTGGCAAAATGCCTTGTTTGCGATGACCCCCCCCCCCCCCAAAAAAAAAACAAACAAACGGCAGGGTTCGAAAAAGAGCAACACAAAAATGAAAATAACATGATTCCCAGGCAATGTCGGGTAGATAGAACTAGTTTACGAGAAAATCACAGACTTACTAATTCAAGTATATAAAAATAAATACTAGAAAAACGAAGAGTGCATGAAGTATATCCGAATTTCATCATTTCAAAAATAATTAGTCATAAAAAAAATTGTTAGGTAAATTTCAAATACAGGAATAATTATTGAAATGTCTCAAGAATGTATAGAACATTATATAAAGAAAACATTTTAATTGACTTGTGTAATAATTGCTCTCATGTTTATATATATATATATAAGTAATCAAACTTTGTTCACCCATTCACCATCTTCAATCCTCTCATAAGATTCTTCATCATTCAACTGACAATCCATCCCTCTCATTAACCCTTATCTTTAAGTTGATTTTGGCCTTGAAAAGTGACAACCCATAAGTAAATAAATAAATATATATAGATAGATATAGTTCTTGTCTGTTCACAAACTCCTCCTAAAGTTTTTTGAGTTAAATTCCCATAAACCACATATTTCCTGAGACTACATTATTTACGGGTGGTACTTGGATAAGTATATTTCATTTGATCAACATTATCGTGGGATCTACGTTCACACTTGACATCCATAAAAAGTAAATACAATGTTATAGTTTATTTATAACATGAAAATTATAAAAATTAAAAAAAAAACAAGAATAGAAATATTAATAAGGTGCACAGGTATCCTCATTGATTCCTGGGAAATGTCAGGTGTACTTAGAAGGGGTCAAATATCATAAATTTACTGAAATTTATTTCAATCAATATCACCTCCCTCCCACCTAATCAAGGCCGAGTACATCAATTTCAGTGCTTCACAGTAAGGTCATGTATACATTTCCTCCATACTATATCAGAAAAGAAAAGATTGGTATAAAAGTTTTAATCTTAGCACTGCCACCCAAACCCTAAGTTCGGGTGCCCCCCCCCCCCCACCCCCAAATACAAGATCATGGTTACATCTAATAGTTAACTAAAATGGTTACACATCAGTCAAACGCTATCTGGTTGGAAAGTGGGTGATCATCTTCCACGCAGGATTATGCTTGTCTCTTACTTATACAGCTAACAACTAGTAGTATATAAATTATAATAATACATATTTCTAGTTCTGGATTCTATCGTGACCTATGTAATATAGAAAACTAAGGCCTGTTATGCTGTAAAGTAACAAACGAGATGTGTCAAACAGTCAGACTATGGACATTTTGACCCCTCACTCCACTTAAAATTCATCAAAATTCAGGAAATAAAACAATTTTAATGAAATTTACAGTATTTATTAATTAACAGTCACAGAATATGTATTTTTTTATAACAATAAAAAAAATATTTTAAAATATTGTTCTCATATTACGAAATAAAAAGCCCTTAAATTCTGTATTAATAAAATCAATATAACTCGAAGAAAAATTAAATTCTTGAATTAAATAATAACATTGCAGAAATAATACGATGCGGTTTTCTGATATTTGCACAGATCTAATAATATAAATAATTCAAAATAATTAATTAATAGAACATTTATTGAAATAAATTAAAACATGTTTTTTTTAAATTTTTGTTTTGGAATAATTTGCTCTCATTTACAAAAAATAATGAATGTTTTTTTTTTTTTTTTTTAACTTAAAAATAAATCAAACATGAAAGATTACAAATTCATTAAAGTAACACAAAATCAATCATTCAAAATAATTAATTAATAGAACATTTATTGAAATAAATTAAAATGTGTGTGTGTTTTTTTTTTTTCAAAACGAAGTGTTTTACAATATAGTAAACATTTGTAATAAATTAAAATAGTCATGTTTTTTTTAAATTTTTTTTTGGGGGGGGGGGGTAAACTGATCAATTAGTCTAAAATGGTATTGTTTATCTTTAAATAAAATTCTAATTTATTTTTTTAAAACTTGAAATTCAAACTTTAATCATGGCCGTCATAATATAATGCAATGCCTTAATCTTTGGACGCCATCTTGGATTTTTTAAAAATTCTCTTTCGCACTTGACATCTATAAAAAAGGAAATATGTTTGAAAAAGGGAAAAAGTTAATGAGTTCCAAGTGAATGAATAATCCTATGGAGTTGAGTCTCTGATTACAGATGGATGCATGCGTGTTAAGTTACGGCTCACTTCCAGTCCTGATTGATAGTGGGAGTAAGAACCACTATCAATGACATCACCAGAAAATCTCAACTTAGTGCACCGGCATTAGTTTACTATATTACGTAGGCCACAGTTCTGTTCAATAATTGAACCACTGATAGCAAACCCACTGACAACTGAACTAATTCATCTTCAACACAGGACAGATATTTAATATACTTGTCCTTTTTCTATGTTCTTGCTTTCTGACATTTTTCCTAATTATTCACTTGTGTCATTTTTACCATGCACCATTAATCATATAAGAAAAAAATAGAAAAAGTGCAAAATGAGCATTTTTTTCAATTTACAAGTTTTTTTTTGTTTTTTTTGTATTACATTATTATCAGAACAGATATTACACTTTGATCCTAGTCAAAAGGCCAAACATAGAAAAACATTGCATTTTTATTATATTCTGATACTCCGCTTAATCTTTTCTATCCTCGGTCAGTGAAGAAATCCTACTAGACCAAGACAATTTTGTTGTCCCAATCCAGAGTGCTCCTTTTCTGGGGAGCTGAATTTTCTCACATTAAACACCGACCTTGTGTCTAACTGCTCTCGTGGGGAGATAAGTAAATAGTGACTGAGAATTAAAAGTATTCGACAAAATTATTTCAATTTTATCGAACTTTTGAATTCGTAGTCTATGATTTTGCTAATAACTTTGTAAACAAAATAAAAATAAAAAAAACATTACACAGAAAAATAAACCGATAGATATTAAAAAAATGATGAATATGAATTAAATGTACAAATAGTTGTGTTTTTGTTTTTATTTTTAAATAAAACATGCGGGGTATGTAAACAAAAGACGCGGGGTATGTAAACAAAAGACGTGGGGTATGTAAACAAAAGACGTGGGGTATGTAAACAAAAGACGCGGGGTATGTAAACAAAAGACGCGGGGTATGTAAACAAAAGACGTTCTCTTTAAATATTGGGAAAAGGTTTTCCGATATAAAAAAAAAGGCGACGAAACATCTTATTTTTTTTTATATATATCCCCAGTTTCATTAAAAAATACAATTATTTAAATTCTAACAAGTGAGTATTTATAAATAGCCAGATAAACACTTTATCATGTGTGTACAACACGTGTAGTAAGCGTTAAAATAACAACAGAATCCCTATTTACTTGCCTCCCCACGAGGGCAGAGTTAGACACAAGATAGTTTTTAATGTGGCGAAATCCAGCTCCCTAAAAAGAGGCACTTTGGATTGGGACAAAAATTAAAATTGCTTCTGTCTAGAAGGATTGCTTGAATAAAAGAAAAAGTCGGTCCAATATTTTGTCACAACAAAACTTTGAAAATCTGTAACAAAAATTATTTTTTTAATTGTCAAACTCAGAGTAAAGGAGTAGTCTCATGAAACGAAATACACACACACAGTTATTAATATGAAAGTGTTTTCTATTTTTGGGAAGTGGGAAGTGAATGGAAACTCACTATAAGGCTATAGTGAAATTACGTTATGGTTCACGAATCCACTAGCGACTTGTTAAATTCAATAAAACGTAAGGTTTTAAAAAAATTACTACACCATTAAATATCAAATATTTACATTAAAAAAAATCTGAAACTATTTATATGAAACTTAATGATGTACGTCTATATACCATATCAATTGGTTTTTTTTAATATATATACATTATTACCATTTGTTAGCAGGTAATATAATATTTGGGCCATGGATTCATGAATGCCTGTATGCGTCATTTAGGTAGAGTCATGTCGTTGGGCTGGGTGGCGGAAGCAGTAATAATTTCTTTTATGAAATATTTGGTGAGATCTATGTCATTGTGTCTTTAGTTGCTGAGGCCCAAAACAACCTCATCCTTCGCAACTAAAGTAACTATTAATGCAGCTGCCTATATTTAGGTGAATTACAATTATTATACCCTGCATGGAAGGCTGTATATATATAGATTTGGGTATACACCAACAGATAAGCAACAAGAAAAAGAAACCTAAGGTCGACATTTAAACATAACTATAGTAACAATAATTACAAGATGACCGTGAAAAAAAAGTCTTGTTTACAGTTTAATTAGAAGAAAAGTCTTGTGGCCTTCATACAGATAAATGGACTTTTCTTCTGAAAAAATGTGATGTGTAATAGTTTAAGATCCGAAAGAGACGGCTGGGGAAAAACTTATGCTACACAAAATGTCTGTAAAACAGGTCCTTGAAAAAAAAAAAAAAAAAAAAATTAAGTTTTCCTTCAATAATAAATGCTACTTTTTGGACCACTCTGTATAAGTTGGACCATTTATCGCACTGGCAGTGACATTAAAACGAACAATTTATAGATATAGAGTGAAAATTCGATCAGTCATGTATACCTGTGGTTTCAGAAGGTGTTCCAATACCGTGGTATTACGATGGGAAAATATTGACTGTCCCCCCTGCGTGACAAGCCAGAATTTGCACAAAATATCTGTCTCAGTAAGTTTTCTGCATTCATAGTCACATGTCATGTAAAATTTTGTGAAAAATTAAAGAACCAATTTTGAGAAAATCAGAAAACTAACGGAATAACGGAAAACTACAAAAGCACATGTCCGTTTCAATCAACATTGGAGACCAATATAATAATAAAACATTTGTTGACATTTTAACATTCTCATGTGATAATTTTCAACATTTTATGAAATAAAAGAATTTTCTATCAAAGAACTTAGAATGTAAAAGAAAGAATTGTCAAGCATTACAGTCAATATGAAGAGAGACAAATGATACGTAATAGCAGGGTGGAATTTGGAGACGGTTGACCCGCTAAACGATGCAGACTGGAGAGTGACCTTACAAAATATTGAAACATGTTTGACCCCTGGAAAAAGGAAACATGACGTAAAATGAATAAGAGAAGAATACCCGGGATTGATATTAATATTGTGCCAGGAACAATGAAAAATAATTATTTATTTGGGAATATCAGTAATCTATTTTAGATGATGCTAGGATGATAGAAACTCGTTAAATCCAACCTTGTATTAATTTTCTCTAAAGAAAAGGGCAGTAAACTGCGCTTAAGACCAGAGTTATTTTTAGATTAATCCAATGAATGCATGTGATTCTACACGAATCCACATGAAAACTTTTTGATTGTTTATGTCGCATGTATATAAATCGTATTGGCTATGTGTTGTAAAACTCGGTATCAGGTTTAAGAAAGAAAATGATAGGTGGAAAACTCCAACTGGTACTAAGGATGGGAAAAAGGAGTGACTAAACAAAAGATACAAGGTGAACAAAGTATTTAGCAATCACTAGGTTGAGCTAGCAAGTCGCCTGAGATCTTGTTCTTTTTATAGGAAAAACAGATGATTTCATTCATTTATTTAGGTACTAGATGACGCTATGACAAATTTTCGCTCACATTTTAACAAATAAATAAGTCTGTTTTACAGATAATGCGTATTAATTAATTGTAATGAAAATCTATTTATGAAAGAAAAAAAAACATTTTTAGTATTAATTCGACTTTTCATAGGATGCGCATAAAATGGCTTAAAAGAAATTTTCTCATGAGAATTAAAAATTTAATAAGATTAAAAACAAAAATAAACTGTGTTATGTATTATTAATGTTCTCATGTCATCAATAATGGTGGGATTTACGAAATTCTTAGACTGATCACTTTTTTTGTGTGTAAATACATATAAGCGTGAGTTGTAAAATTTAAAAACAAAATTGATAATTTAAATAATCTTGTCAAAATTAATTATAGTTTTATAACAATTTGCTTCAATTAATAACTTAATGAGCAAACAATACCATAATAATTAAATGTAATTTTCAAATTACTATTAAAAAAAAAAATAACTTGTTTAAAAAAACAGCATAGTTTATATATATATGAGGATATATCATAAAATGAAATACTGTGGAGGCAGGATGTGTGAAAAAAAGACAAAAAGAAAAAACAAATTAAACACAGGAATAAATCATAAAAAACGAGAGCTTTATCGTCTTCGTTCGGATTAGCGAATGTCTTTTTCTGAAAACGCTCATTAATCCTAACAAAATCGGTAAAACTCTCGTTTTTGATGATTTATTCCTGTGTTTAATTTGTTTTTCCTTTTGTTTTTTTTCACACACACATATATATATATATATATATATATATATATATATATATATATATATATATATATATATAAAAGAATTAAAATAAAAAGACTCCGAATAAGTACAGCTATTTTTTAATAAGCATTTAAGACTACTATTTGAAAATCAAAATCAAGAATGAAGACAAAATAAATAGAAATTTATCCTTTTTAAACTTATTTTAAAATTGTACATGCACAAACACACAATATTATAGTGCTGTACAAAAGAATTCTGTACGCATTTTTCACTATCATTTAAACAGAAAACTGTCGCTTTAACATTTAAAAAATATTACATAATTTGTTTTCCTGAAATTTCCCGCTACAATTTGCACCAAATCTAAAAATGAAAATCCTAATAAATTAAATTTTATTTCTAAATTGAAACATCATCAGTTTTAATTTATTTTCCTAAAATTTGTTATTTTTTTAACCTTTCATTTAGATTTGTTTGAAAACTTAAAAAGTTGTTTTATCAAGCTAAAAATAATTAATTATATAATTGGAAAAATAAACCAAAATATTAAATCATGCGAAAATATTCAGTGTCTTATTATTTACAATTTCGAACAGGTTTCATCCTCTTGTGTTGTAATCAAAACATTTTGTGTGCCTCCCACCCCTCTTCACAAAATGACCAAAATGTTCTGATCACAAGAACCAAGATGAAAAAAACAGTTCAAAATTGTAAATAATAAGAAAAGTTCCTCATCCCCAAAATACAAATATTAAGTAATATGAATTATTAAAAATAAGAACGCCATACAAGGCATTTTAATTTTATTAACTTTTTTCAATTTTTTTTCTTTTTTTTTCTAAATTAAAATGCATTGTATGGCGTTTTTATTTTTAATAATTCATATTACCATATAAACAATGCTTTCTAAACAAGAACACCATTTCTAATACAAATATTAAGATTTGTTATAGAAATGAAATTTTATTAATGTGATTTTTTTTTATTCCATACATTTTGAAGTAGATAAAGATGAAGATAGTGATGATGCTGATTTTGGAGAAATAATTTTTTTTATTGCACCCATTTGAGGATCTATTTTATTTATAATACTATACAAAATAAATATTAAAAGATAATTCCTTTGAAAACTAAATTGTTTATTTAAAAAAAAAAAAAATATATATGCTATGAATATATTTTACTTTTAACTTTTGAAAACTAAAATGAAGGGAACTATTCTTAGGAAAAATTTGATTTCCTTATTTTTAAATTATTTATGATGAAAAAAAATTACATTATTTACATGTTTTGGACTGTTTTCCTCGTCTTGGTGAAGGTTGTCATTTTCACAAGGTTTCGGCCATTGTATTCTCTGGCCTTCCTCAGGTGTCTTTTGTTGTAGTTGGTAACCTCCTGGTAACTTCTAAGAAAACAGTCCGAAACATGAAAATAATGTTTTAAATAACATCTCAAAATATCAATAAATACAAAAAAAAAAAATATTCACAGTCATTTTTTTTTTTAAAGATTTTTAATATAAGTAAAAACTGATTTTAAATCTTCCCAATTTTTATTTTAATTTAAAGACTCCCTTCTTTTGACGAATAACAAAACAATTTTTTTTACTTATATTTACATAATTTTTTTGAAAATCAAACGTTTTCTACTTATGTCTACATACAAACAATTAAAAAAAAATTCAGATTACTAATTCTAAAAACATTAGAGTTAGTTTATTTAAAAAAGTATTTGTTTCCTAAATGTTTAACCTTAAATGGCAGATAATTAAAAGGCACAAGTCAATGCTTAGAGATGACTAGTTGAGACGGTAAAAAACGAAAGTAAAATATTTACAGAATCTCAAAACTTTTGTCCAGAAGGCAACCTCTGCATATTTTGATCTGTTAAATTGGCCAAAATATACCACACAGACATTTGACCAGGGCAGCGATTAAGGGGTCATTGGAGTCAGAGTTTATAAAACTATACAGATTCTAACATCTATCGAATTTACACTATATGAGCCTAGTTTATTTATTCTTGTATAGGAGTGTATAGGCTTTATGTCATTTGTAGGTCATAATCAGTTAATTACATAAAGAAGTGCCAAAAATAGAGAAACAGTCAGAGAGAGAGAGGTTTTGTGTTCCAATTCCACGGCCCAGCATTTGACATGACCGACTACTTCCATTGGAGCATTTCCATCCAATAAGAGAGAAGTTGGGAAACGGATTCTATGGGAACAAATAAAAGAAAACGACTTCACCTCAAGTTACTACTTCAGAGATTCTGCTGGGTGTACATCCTGCTTCTAAAAGTACACAACAAACTCACTATCTGTAAGTCTCAGGGACACACCTCAATTTTCTCATGAAAAACGATATATTGCACACAACCAACCTGGTTGTGTGAATTTTTTGTCTTTAAATAAAAAATTACTTTTCAAAATAAGCAAATGTTTATTCTTTAACGACCAGCTATCTCCTGGGGAACAAGAAAAAAAACACCGAGAGGGGGAGGGGAACAATGAAAGAGAAAAACTTATTTTTGTAATTTAAAAAAAAAAGTTAAATCGTTTTGTTTAACAGACATACACTTGTCTGCTCAGCCATACATTTTGACTAGGATCAAAGTGTAGTGTTTATTCTGTCTCAGAAGACCATCCTCCCAGGCATTACCTCCTTTTTCAGAGGTTGATGAAGGGTTTATTGCCTTTTGTCAAGCCAGGATGTGTTTATTATCTGTCCCCAAAGCACCCTCATCTGTAAGGGAATGCCGATGAGACAGACCTGGCTATTTGGGCATCTGTACTAATGTGTCCTCTTTTTAGGGACCCTGGATTCCAAACTATAAATTGGTCTTGTGTCTAATCTTGTCGATGTGGGGTGGGTGAGGCAGGTTAAATCATTTCTCCCAGCATTACCTCCTATTTTCAGAAAGGGGATGAGTTTATTGTCTGTCAACTGAGGCACCTTCATTCATAAGGGAATTCCGACAGGACTATGCTTGCATCTATATTTGTCCTCCTGACAAGTCAAGTAAAAAGGGGCTCAGAGAGTTGTGGTAAGACTTTAAAGACTAAATAAACCAAAATAAATATTTTTTATTTCCTTAAATATTTTAATAGGGCTACTATTATACTACAAACAACTACAGATAAGATAAGAACAAAAAACAAAAAAAACAAACAAAACATTTTGATGTTATGATGGTTTAAAACTGTCTTGGGATTGTTAAAATTGTTTTGAAGATGGTTTTCGAATGATAGTGAAAGAAGTAATACGATATCAGTAATTTATAAAAACAAAAAGTAATCCCTATATTTTTTTAGTTACAAACTTGTATTATCACTACAAATAAGTCAAATTGTAAAATTGAATAACATTATTCCATGTAAAGTTATTTTTTAATGAGAGCATATTTACAATACATTCATTTAGATTAAGTCTAATTTTCAAATAATTCAGTTTTCAAATTTTAATCATAAAATGCTATAAAAACAGACTCTAAACCAATTATTATACAAACATTTTATCCATATCAATCATTGAATACCATTTAAAAATTATTAGCACACATTATTGGAGATTTATTTTCTATCTATACTATCGTTTACAAAGACATTTTATGACATCTCTTAAATCCAAATTTAATGATTTGTCTTTAAAAAATAATTTTATTAAAGTCTTAAAATATATGGGTTCAATGCATCAAGGCCAATCTTCAGTGATGATTTCAAGTACTTTCGCATTATATCAGCTACTCTGACTCGAGATAAGACGGTCCAAGTCGCCATCTTGAAAGTTTTGTGTTATGTATTTTGGCATTGCAATAAATTCATAATTTGGTAGATAATAAATTTGATTCTTTAAATAGAAGAACTCCAGTTAGTTTTGAGCAATGAAAATCCTCAATTTAACCCCCTCTTCGCTATACATTGAGAAATAAACTACCTTTTATTAATACCCTTTTGTATAATCCCTAACTATTGAATTTGCTTTGACAACCTAACTACTGCTTAATTATAAATAAACCCTTTTTTGCTTGGACAAGTAGCGATTCTACATGATCCTAGAAATCTTTGATTTAAAAAATTTTTTTTTTTTTTACTAGGTTCCATAACAGAATATTTGCTTAAAAATAGAATCATGAAAAGAAAAATTAGCTTGCAAAGAAAAATATCTCGTTGTCGTCGTCAAGTTTATTTGTTGAATCAAGCCACAATTAATCCTCTGATGATGGTGGGGCCTGATTGTCTAGTCACGATCTATATCTTCCCCGCCATTCTTTTCTTTTGCGAGGCCTGACGGAATCTATACTTATGGCTTTCCTATCAAGACCTATCATAACATTAAAAATTAGTTCACGGATAGTAAGCTGAAAGTATACCCATGATAAATTGCCACAGAAAAACTAATTAAGTTGGGGGGGGGGGTATGTTTTGGAAGAGAAGCTTTGGTGTGTGTGTATATGTGTGTGAACACACATACAACAATATTAGTTAATACAAAATGGCATTTTTTTTGCAAAACAAATATATATTTTTTTATTTGTTCATAAGTTTGTTTCTGATAATTTATTATATTTTGTTAAATGTTCATTTTTTTTAAATATTTGTTTGCAGTGTTTATTTGGCAAAGAGAGAAAAACAGAAGTTATACAGACAAAGAATGTGTTGTTCACCTTGTGCTGTAGACACATGGCCATTTTTTAATCTAATTTGTTGTATCAAAAATATGCATTTCTAACTTAATTAAAAATTTTCATACTTCTACTTTTACTGAAAGAATTAAAATAAATTTCTATTTAAAATGTATACCTGAAAATATTATTTCACTAAGCTATTAATGAGATATTTTAATTTAATTTTTCTTATCTAAATGAATAAATGCGAAAGTTGGACCCATTTCTTGCACGAACGGTAAAGTAAAAACGGTCTATTTCCAATTAATTCAACTAATAGACGCACCATCTTTTTATATACTCTTTATATAGATGTGATATTAGATTCGCAAGGTTAACTAATTTGCATATTGGTTTTGTAAAAGTTAATTTTATTAATCAACTATCATTTGGTATTGTTTTTTAAGTCAATGATTTTTTCAATTTTAACATAACAAATGTTCTGTTTCGCAATATTGTTTTATTTTCTGGACAAATATTAAGCATTTGTTTTCAAACATTTTCTAACTTCGTTCAAATGTTTCAAACATCGGTCACTCTCAAGAAAAAGCGACCGACTCGATTTTTGTAAATTGTCAGTGAAAAGACAAATTTCTTTCTTCTCTCTTTTCTTTTCTTTAGGTCACATTTAAAAAGTAAATGTTTCGAAATTACCGAAATGTTAAAGTTTTGTGTTTGAAAAGTTCATCATTTTAAACTAGCAGGGCTATCCGGTATTACCCGGGAGAATAGTAATTTATTTTTTATCAATAACAATTGATTTTCTACTGTTGCTACACGCGAGGTAAATCTTACTGTACGAACCGAAAATAACTAATCGAAGTGAAACTTAACCCCCCCCCCCAAATCCCAACAACAAAATAAAAAAAAATAAAAAATAAACAAATATGCGAGTTACATCTTACTAAAAAAAACAAAAAAAAACAAAAAAAACGCAAGTTTTACTTAAGAAAATAAACTAATCTCAGCTCTCTCTCTCCTGTTAACGTTAATTTTGTTATTGTTTTTTTATTTTTTATTATTGTTTGAAACAATAGTTTCGTCAATAGTAAAAGAGTAAATGAGATGCTGAGAACAGATACTACACTTTGAATTATTTATTTGCACAAAATATAAAAATTTAAATTACGAACAAATTAGGTACAAGGCGATCAATGTGTGGGAAAAGGGGGGTCGTTGGTCATCATTGGTCAGCAGTAATAAAATTGTCTATCTCACTCTTAACTAGAATCAACTTAGTCACCACAATACCACATTTACTCTTGGGGGCGGGCATCCAACTTAAAATATCTTCAAATTGTTTAAAAAATTTTTTTTACCATAAATAGAAATCCGTTGAATTAAAACGGGGAGTAGAATCTTAGGGAAAGAACAAAGAAACTATAAAAAAATATGTTTATAACTCAGCATTTATAAATGAATGACCCCCCCCCCCCCCAAAAAAAAAACCTGATTTAATTTATTATTGTATTATATTTTAATGGGGATAGGTTAGTGTAGTATCAGTTCTGTTGCCATAGGACCGTCCTCCCAGGAATTACCTCCCCCTTTTTTAATCTCCCCAGATCTTACATCCTCCTGTGTATCTGTTCTTTTGTTATGCGACCATCTTCCCAGGGATTACTTTCTTCATTGTTTTTTTCTTTCAACTATTAACAAGAGATTAAAATGGCTGACTGGTTTACGAATGAATAAAAATGCATTATGGTGGATTTCATTTTGTAATTAAATAATATTTTTCATCATATCCACTTTATCATCTGAATTTCCCTCGGTCAGAGGTCCGATGTTTATTGGCAGCCTACAATCCCAGTCTTCAAGTTTAGCGGTCTTGAGGATCGATTCTGTTTAAATTTCTTTGTCGAAGCTCCGTGATGATGGCTTGCATCCAAGTTTTCTTGGGTCGTCCCACTTTCCTCTCGCCTTCCACCTCAAGATCTCTACATTTTTTAATCCAAGCATCGCTCTTCTTAACATGGCTGAACCAACGTAGTCGCCTGGCCATAAGAAGCTCATCAAGTTTTGCTATATTGCACCTTGGCAACAGGGCAATAGAGCTGATATGCTGGGTCTAATCCGACCCAACATTACATATCTATCTGATCAGTTCTCTGTTACTACGTTGAAGACGGATGAGTGACGACTGGGTAGGTGGCGAGCACTTACCACTATACCACATCACGCTCCTAACACCCTCTCATTGGCAATGAGAGCGATAGATCATGGTGTTACTTACTTGTAACGACTATCACCTTGGTTGGGTTGAGCCGGCCTTCTCCTAAGCAAGTACAGTGTCTTTGCTCATTGAATCCCACTTTCGTCAATCATGGGTTAGATCACATGATAGGTCATGTTAGAACTGGCAACAGTTCGCAGAACCTACCCCATGCTGATTTTACCCAAATGGTAGAGCTAAACTCGCAACCACTTCCAGCACTCAACATATCCCCAAGATAACAGAATAGGATATGCAAAATTGAGTTTTATTTTACCCTATTGCATTTTTGATTTCAATAAATATTGAATTTTCTCTATATATAAAACTCAATGTGTGTGATGTTTTTGTGTTCCCTATAGAAAGAAAGGTAAAAGAATCTACATAAAATCTAAGTGTATTCGTATGTGAAATTTACCGGGAAAAACAATGGAAGTGTTTCTGAATCTCTAAGTGCACCTCTAAAGGGGTTATGGAGGCATAACTGCTTAAAAATTCAAATGTATTCTATTTTTATGAAATTTAAATCATATCTATACAATTTTCTGAGGAAGACAATGGAAGTGGTTCCAAATCTCTCTAAGTGCCCTCCTAACCTAAGGGAGCTATGGAGGCCGTACCTCCTTTAAAACTTCAAATATATCCTATTTTGATGAAATTTATATCAGAGAGGACAATGGAAGTGGTCCTGAATCTCTACGTTTCCCTTTATATGTCGAATATCTATATGCCCCCACCTAAGTGACCCATGCAGACAGAATTCCTTTAAAACTTCCAATACATACATCAGATTTTAATCAAATTTAACCCATATATATAAGACACTAATTCAAACAGTTTTCCAACATTTCAGCTTCTTTTGACCATATTAGGGATGGAAACAGAGGTGGGGAGCAGTAAAAACAAAGAAAGTAATATAGCGTTATGAGAATAGTTAAAAAATACACATTAGCGATCCTCATTCAATCCGAGCAACGTCGGGTCTTCCTGCTAGTAATGAATGAATCAAAAAATATTAATTCAATGTCTAAGTCACATAGTCATGGGAAACACACACACACAAACTGTAAGTGGTCACACATTGTTTTTTATTAATATAGAGATTATTCTTTACGTTACATATATATTCCTCAATATGATGATCAGATTTGGTTTAACGTCTGTTTTACATGCTGGCATCATGTAAGGTCTACTTGGATTTATAATTGTAAGTTTTTGATTTATTTCTTAATTTCTAAAGTTGTTCTGTGCACACAGTAATATTTTATACGTAATACATGCTTCATGAGAAACTTGGTATTAGTGGGATTATGGATGCCTTACTAGCTTTGTGTCTCAGGTTGTTCGGCCATGTACAGCGTGCCACCTCTTGCATCATTCCATAATGCGTCTGGATATCCCAGGCACTACAGAGCATGGTAGACAGAGGAAGATCTGGCTCAACTGTCTAAGAAGCAATATGATAGTATGCAAGCTGACTTACGCCAACACTTTAGATCGGACCGCAGAACAGGCGCTTGACATTATTTGGTGTTATCCACCCCTGGAGTCTGAGACACTCGCAGAACCCTAAGTACCAAGACCGGATGAAGAAAGAGAAATGCCAGTAGATTTAGTTTTACCATTATTACTCGAGAACCTTTGTAACAAGTTTGAAACAAAAAACAAAAACAAAAAAACGTATAATCAACAGTAAATATTATTTATCTGTTATTTGCACCACGAAAAAGAGTTATGCGGTGAAGAGGTGGAGGTTAACATCACCTGCAACGGTATAGTAAGGACCATGTCCTTTAATAGCTTTTTCATCATTATAGGCAATATTCCTTTATTCCATCGTGAATTTCACCTCCTGTTACTGTTTATTTATGTTAATAAAATTATGAGACAACTTCTCGTATGTGTGTGTGTGTGTGTGTGTTTTGTGAGGAAGAGAATAACGTAAATAGTTAAATGGTTAAAGTAATTGAATGAAATGCAAACTGGATACGTCCACAACTCTAGTAATGTGGTGGTCTTAAAATTCCACGATGGTTCCCAGAGTTTGACACAAAGCACCTGAAGAATGTGATTTGATTGGACGTGCTGTCACAACTTCATCTTGCGGACGCTTTGATTGGACGTGCTGTCACAACTTCATCTGGCGGACGCTTTGATTGGACGTGCTGTCACAACTTCATCTTGCGGACGCTTTGATTGGACGTGCTGTCACAACTTCATCTGGCGGACACTTTGATTGGACGTGCTGTCACAACTTCATCTGGCGGACACTTTGATTGGACGTGCTGTCACAACTTCATCTGGCGGACACTTTGATTGGACGTGCTGTCACAACTTCATCTGGCGGACACTTTGATTGGACGTGCTGTCACAACTTCATCTGGCGGACACTTTGATTGGACGTGCTGTCACAACTTCATCTGGCGGACACTTTGATTGGACGTGCTGTCACAACTTCATCTGGTGGACACTTTGATTGGACGTGCTGTCACAACTTCATCTGGCGGACACTTTGATTGGACGTGCTGTCACAACTTCATCTCGCAGAAACTTAGTCAATTAATTTTGTTACAGTTTCTTAAAACATCTATTCATGTATTTATCTAATGTACAATATCACAGTGTTGACTTAACAGGTCATAAGTGGTCTAGTATGCAATAAAAATATAAATAAAACCAATCTTAAAAATACTCCAAGCTCGAGTGTGTCACGAGCAAAATTGTCAGTTGAACTAATGTAGAAAAATCGTAGTTGCGAAATAAGTTATAATCAGAAAAATACTGTAAAGATGATATTACTGACAACAGAGAGTGTTTTCATTATTATTTGAATGTCAGCACGACGAGGGCGTACGCTATCAGTCGAAATTCCAGGTCAACAACTACTTCGCATCCAAATGTCATGACACTTACATGCATCCAACTGGTTTCAAACAGAAATACTGATATAAAAACCAGTGGAGATCAACATTTTATCTTCTTTTGCAATTCTGATATTTATTATTTTTTTTATTCAAGACATTTTATGTTTTGTACATTGGCCGTCCAATGAGAAAACTATTTTCTTCACATAAAAGTACACATTTTGATAAGATTTTTCAAAATTATTTAAACATTTCATCATCAGATTAATTAAATAATTAACAGGTTTTTAAAATGAGGAATTTTATCATTCAAAATATATCGAAAAGATTAACTAAATTTGTAAATAATACTTTTGCGATGCATAACTTTCATTGAAATTTATAATTATCAAACTGGTTGCCTAATCTTGGTTGTTGGTGTTATCACACCGTTTCACTCTCCATCCTTCTTCAGGTGCCTCATAACAAACTTGGGAAGCATCATGGAATTTTCAACCCAACTCTTTATTAAAGTCCTGCTGGTCCATAGTTCGCATACCATTTTTTCTACCCACAGGAGAACTCTATCAAAGAGTTTGTTTAAAAACTCCCATGGTGGTTGTCAAGTTTGACACAAGAAGGTCAGACAGTGAAACGCTGTGATAACAACAACCAAGATGAGAAAACCAGTTTGAAAATTATAAATAAAATATTTTTTTGTTTTTTTTAATGAACAATTCTCAAGCATCATCATCATCATCCTCCTCCACCTCCTATGTTGGTGTTTCACATCATCCTGATTTTGATGATTATGTTCATAATCGATGCTTTTAATAAGAGTTTTTTCACAAATGGTTTGTCGATGACAGATTGAATAGGCAGTGCTATGAACGAGTGCAACCAATATAAGCAATAAATGCTTTACTCTAAATATTTAACATAAAACAAATTGTTATTGTTAGAATTTTAAGAACATTAACACTTTATGCTTCGGAATTTTTTTAGATGAGGGTTGATAATTCGTAGAATTTGGTATATTCGAACTACTGTTCCGTCCAGATTTCCGAGTTCGACAAAGTACACCTGAAGAAGGTTGGAGGTTACATCGGCCGAAACGTTGTGATAAAAACACTCAAGATGAGAACAGTAGTCCGAATATACCAACTTCTACGAATTAACACTTTACAGAATCTCATACTCAATCTTGAGCACTTATAGTGAGACATGGCGTTGGGATATAATATTAAAATTGGAAGGTGCACAAAAAAGTGACTAAACTAATAAAAAGAATAAAGGATCTCAATTATAAGGATGGGTTGAAATCGTTAGGTTCAACTACTTTACTTTACACACATTACATTTTTTTTTCTCCAAATAATAAAATAATGTATTTAAGGAACAAATTGCCTCACCGAGTTAAAATAGCTCTAATATTAATTATTTTAAGACCGAATTAATTCAGAAATAATTATTAAAAATTTTTTTTTTTTTAAATAAATTTACAAAGACATTTATGAAGGCTATCTGATGAAATATATACGAGAATTTAATCTGTACTTCATCATTGTCAGATTCAGATTCAGTTTAACATCTGTTTCACATGCTGGCATGTGTTGGATAGCTTTTAGAAATGAACTCCCAAACTAACAGATCTCTGATTAGGTTTTTATTTATCCTTCTTTCTCTAAAATACATCCTTATCATTTTCATTTCTCCCCATGTTTTCCATGACACTATCCTGCTACCTCAACTGTTCTACTACACTTTAAACCCCGTTGAACGCTCATCCATTCTTTCAATGTGACCAAGCCAACAGTTTACTGTTCTGAGCACATCTCTCTATACGGTCATCAGATCTAAGCCCATCTTAGCATTACACATCCATTGTATTATTCTAGCATTACACATCCATTGTATTATTCTCATAGGATTTCTTTTCATGCAACGCATATGATATATTCTGTGAGATTTCTTTTTTCTTAAGTTGATATGAGTTTACTCATGAAAATAAGAGATGCCTAAAGAGACACGATAAATAAATTAATAAAGTAATTTACTATTCTACATGAATTATACAATTTTGATTGAATGAAACACCAGATATACATTAGCTGTGAATGGATGTTGAATTGTATTCTATATCATCTTTTTTTGTTGTCTAATATTCTTAAGTGTATCATATTCGCATTTCTACAGTATTTAGCAGCATAAGGGCCATGTGCCTACTTTATTTAGATTTAATAGTACAGAATAGGCAGATGTACAAGATAAAAGTGAACAGTAATCAACCAAATGGTTAAACTTTAGATATCACATCCAGGGGATTGGGTTTTAAAAAGATTTTAAAGGAAAATTAATACATCAACCTAAAACATATTACACTTTTAATATAGAAAATAATTAGTAATGAACAATTTTTTTTTTTTTAATAATCAGCGTTTACCAAGGCCAAAAGCTACTTTCAGATAATGGTTAATGAGAGTGTCAGTTGGATGATGAACTATACTATGAGAGGATCGAATATGATGAACGGAAAGGACAAAATTTGGTGCTTCTTTAGTTTCGCTCCGACATGTTAGGCATCTCTTAAAAAAAATAGCTACAAAAATGTATAAACTTTGTTATTTACTTACATGCTAGCTGAAAAGAAGACTGTACATCAAAAATTATGCAAATTCATCCAGTATTTATTGAATTTAAAATAAAAACATGATTTTATCTATCGGTCGGCATATTTAAAAAAAATTTTTTTTAATGAGTTATCTCCCTTGCCGAAATGGTTAAAAAAAAAATGGTGTACGATAAATAAAATCGTGTTTAATCGTGTTTTTATTCTAATTTAATAAATATTGGATGAATTTGCGCAATTTTTGGTGTACAGTCTTTTTTTCAGCTACCATATAAGTACATAACAAAGTTTATACATTTCTTTAGCTTTTTTTAAAGAAATGCCTAACATGTCAGAGCGAAACTAAAGAAGCACCCAAAATTTTGTTTTGACAATACCAATTATGAATGTATATTAGAGAATATTAATTTATTAGAAACTTAAAAAGAAAAGAAATATGCAAATGTGCAAAAGCGGGTTTTGTTTGAAGGAGTTTAGAGATTACTATATATACTTTATCATTATATTAAAGTTTAAAGGTTTTGATTTTAATATACTTAGGAAACATTCACATTTATTCATATTTATATTATATTAAATTAGCCAAATGCAGTATTCTCCAATGTATTTATGTTTAAAAAATTGTGACGGACTGATAAACTCCCTATTTATTTTTTAATAAGATTAAGAAAAACAAAAATTTTCTTCAAAACCCGTTCAAAACATAAGAAAGCAAAAACAAGCAGCAGCTTAACCGATCTCAAATTTTGTTCCAATCTAGAACCCCCCCCCTCCTTAAAAACCAACCTTGTGTCTAACTTTGCCCTAGTGGGGAGGCAAATAACCTTGCTGCAAAAGACTCCAGGAACTGTCGCTGTCTGTTTAGTGCTTGTTACCATGAACACCTCAAGCATCATAGGGAAGTACTCTTGCTCTCCATATGACGCAGGCTAACTGAGTGACACAAGGAGCTTCGTGAAACATCATGGCTATTAGAACATGTTTCTATAGCAATATGCCGAAGTAACACTGTAAATCCTGTTAAGCCACTCACCAACACGACCGATTCGCAGCAGTTAAGGATGTGCACATTTAATGACTAAAAACAAATTCACTTTTATTTCCTAATAAAATGTAATTACTTTCAAGCTTATATTCATTCCGTAGCTTGATTATCTTAGGTTTTAATATTGCAGTGAAATTTGGTTCGATGACACCACAGATTCAGAATTTTGGTTATGTACTAGCTGTCCCTACCCAGCGTTGCTTGAGTCTTAATTTCCACTCCTGTATCGCTTTTTTCTTTTCTTCTTTTTTAACTATGCTGTATATTTTCTTTACCAGTTAAATTTGGTCATTAAATTATTAAATTGAACCAAATTGTTATGAAATAGTTCGTTCACATAATGTTGTTTTAAGCTATATTTATAAAATTATTGGGCGCTGTTATAGATGACGTGCCTGATTTCCGTGATTTCGCGGCGGCAACGATCGGGCAGGTCGCAGAAGCGCCCGAGAGTTGCCGAGATGAAAACGCAAAGCGTTAATGGAAGACTTGCAGGCGATAATATAAGACGAATAAATTCAAAGAAAAAATACAGATAAAAAGATAAAAACTGAACAAACTGTAGGGTGGGGAGTCAAATGAACCATTTTCAATCAAATGTGTAGAAAGAAATTTTTTTTTTTTGAGGATGGGGGAGAGATTTTATCAATATTTTCTTTTTCATTTGCTTCGTTGTTTTTCGTTTTTTCTTCTTGCTAACATAAAACAAAGAAAAAAAGAAAAATGGGTTAGGTTTAGGGGTTAGGGTTTAGGATTTTGTCAAAGATAAAAGAAAGAAAAAATGATATTATTTCGTCAGCGCTCGGGCGCTTCTGTGACATGCCCGATCATTGCTGACGCGAAGTCACGGAAATCAGGCGCGTCATCTATAACAGTACCAATTATTGGATGTAAATAGTTTCCAAAACCTTCAATCTTTTAATGTATGAGGATCTACCAAGAATTGTAAATCCTTCTCTATACAACAGTTTAAAGACTTTCACATCCCTTTCAAATTTTGAAAGGTCACAAAGTAATTGATTCTTTGTATTTCTTTTCAACTATTAACAAAAAATTAAAATGGCTGACTGGTTTACAAATATACCCAAATACATATTGGTGGATTTAATTTTGTAATCAAATTATTTTTTTAAATAAGATTTTTTAAATTTCGTTTAATTTAACACTATTTCCATTTTTTTTATTTTAATAAATATTTGAATAATAGTAAATAAATAAAAAAATTAATTAAATTCTTATAGTGGGAAGAAAAAAAAAACACTGAGCCACACGTAAAGTTGTTTTATAATTTTTTTTAAATATAGAGATGGTTCATTGAACATTAACGGCTATGTTTCTGATTTACTATTTTTTAGCTGGAAAGAAGTTGGGGGTTCATACATTTCCCAACTGTATTTGTGCATAAGTTAACGAAATGAAATATATTTGAACTTCGCTTGTTGATTTCATTGTTCGCATCGGTATCCCCCACCCCCTCAGGTAGCAGGGAAACATTCTGATATATTTCAATGTATTCTCACAGAATATGATTCAATAATCCCAATTGAATATGAATTATATATGATATCCACAGAAAATACAAACTAGCTTCTAATAGTTCTTACTGGTTTTACTTTTATTTGTGTATGATCATAATTGAGCCTTTCTATTACTTTATTTGAAAAAAGAAATTGGCTAAATAAATACTTATACATAGTTATTCAATTATTAAATTTATCTAAGAAAAGGTACAAAAATGTTACCATTTTAGACATTTTCTGATTATAATACACAAACTGTTTTTCAGCTTGGGTAACAGCAACAAAGATTCACACTTTTTTATTCACATGATCATAAGTGATAATTAAATATCAAATAGTTGTTTCAACCACAGTTTATCAGTCATGTGATATGAATACAGAATCTGATTGGATTCATGTAAACCAGAGAAAGGACCGAGGGGGAAGGGAGTGCATGATTGAGAGTCAGCAGTTTTTGCCAGAGTCAGTTTTTTAAACCAGAATTCAAGAACAAGGAGTGGCCACCTCTAAGACAGGGAGTCCCCCACATACGAAGCAGAGAATTGAAAGTATATAGGGTAGGGAATTGGGGAGTCTCCCACCCCTGAGGTAAGGTTTTGAGAGTCTCCCACCCCTGAGGTAGGGTTTTGAGAGTCTCCCACCCCTGAGATAGGGGTTTGAGAGTCTCCCACCCCTGACGTAGGGGTTTGAGAGTTTCCCACCTCTGAGGTAGGGGTTTGAGAGTCTCCCACCACTGAGGTAGGGTTTTGAGAGTCTCCCACCTCTGAGGTAGGGTTTTGAGAGTCTCCCACCACTGAGGTAGGGTTTTGAGAGTCTCCTACCTCTGAGGTAGGGTTTTGAGAGTCTCCCACCTCTGAGGTAGGGTTTTGAGAGTCTCCCACCACTGATGTAGGGTTTTGAGAGTCTCCCACTTCTGAGGTAGGGTTTTGAGAGTCTCCCACCTCTGAGGTAGGGTTTTGAGAGTCTCCCACCTCTGAGGTAGGGTTTTGAGAGTCTCCCACCTCTGAGGTAGGGTTTTGAGAGTCTCCCACCTCTGAGGTAGGGTTTTGAGAGTCTCCCACCTCTGAGGTAGGGTTTTGAGAGTCTCCCACCTCTGAGGTAGGGTTTTGAGAGTCTCCCACCACTGAGGTAGGGTTTTGAGAGTCTCCCACCTCTGAGGTAGGGTTTTGAGAGTCTCCCACCACTGATGTAGCGTTTTGAGAGTCTCCCACCACTGAGGTAGGGTTTTGAGAGTCTCCCACCACTGAGGTAGGGTTTTGAGAGTCTCCCACCTTTGAGGTAGGGAATCAGCAATTTTTATCAGTTATTATTTTCTTATAAACCAACATAAGACTTGGGAGTCCCTGCTTCTAAGGTAGAGAGTTGGAAATCAAGAGTCTACAATTTTTGAAAGAGTCGTTTTTTAATACCAACTCGAAACTTTAGCTATTTTATCAGTTTAATCCCCTCCCCACCTGTGATGTGAAGTTAATCACTTTGCTAAGTTTTCTTAAACATTTG
The DNA here is from genome assembly GCA_963556195.1 of Sepiola atlantica. Lineage (NCBI taxonomy): Eukaryota > Metazoa > Mollusca > Cephalopoda > Sepiida > Sepiolidae > Sepiola > Sepiola atlantica. The sequence goes on along the minus strand of OY744515.1, from coordinate 179,884,775 downwards.
CAAAATCTCATTAAAAACTTCCAAATTTTCAGTATATTTTATATCAATAAAAAATAGTATTTAATTTTTTGTAATCATTAAAGAAAAATTCTTTAATAATAAAAAATACAATAAGTTTTAGAAAATAAATAATATGGAAAACTTTGTAAAAATTAGCTGTCAATGACTATCAAACACTGAACAATTTTTACCAGTAAAGTGAAGGAAATGTTTTATATTGTAAAAAAAGGACAAAGTTTAAGCTTAACTACATGTGAATAAGACTAACAAAGGACGAACAGTGAATGGTACACATGTGCATGCGGTAATATTTTTTATATTATCGGCTTGAATGCAAAGCATATACAACAATATTGCAACATAAATAGATGACATACATCAAAATAAGTTTTGTTTCATTATAGACGTTCCAGCAAACTCACAAAAATAATCATATAATGTACAAGTTGATACAAAAGTCTTGTGACCCCTATCAAAAGCAGTGTTTTTTAAGTGTATTAATGAGTCACCGCTTATCAAGGCCAAAGGTCACTCGAGGATAAGGATTAATGAGTTTGTCAAGTGGACGGTGAGACAACACCGCGAGGATTGGGTAGAGAAAGACTAGTAACGTCCCTTCTGTGAGAAAGAGGCTGTAGGGAAGAGAAGAGGACATCCCCCACTAAATTTCAAAATTGGTTCTGTACTATGTCAAGGCAGGAAAGGTGCTCTGAGTGACACCTCACGAGATGTGGTAACAGTACTATATCTTAGGGCGTATTTGACTCTTATACAGGTAGAGGATACCACCAGAAGCGAGATACTTTCTGGAGCGGTAGAATGATAGATCTAATCATTTTTGGGCGTATTTCAACTTCGATTGTTCAATGCAAAGTGTACTCGGTAAAAACATGTTTATTTTTCTTTCCTTAAGCCAAGGCTTTTCAAAGATTAAAATCTTATCATCAGAGGAATTACACAGATAGATAAGTTGGCAGTGGAAAAGCCAAAATTTGAATATATATATATATATATATATAATCTTTTTCTTCTTTATTGATGTCATCCTCTTACACTGCTGCTATTACAACCCCCTATTCTCTTCTTCCCACCATTTCTCATCTCATTCGCCCTTCCTCCCAACATCTAAAACATTCAATGTGCAAACAATCAAGCAGGCAAGATGATCAGAGTTTTAGTATGATGATACTCAAGATATCAGCCATGAATGCCCATGTAGCTTTCAATAACAGCCAGACGTTGTGTCACATTCAACCCCAGTGAGGAAGGGTGCACAGTTACCAAATGATGTCAATTCAGATTAACTTATTTGTTTATCATTCTTAATAATTGATTAAAGATTCAAGTTCTAAAGAGAATGATTTTTGCAAATGGTAAATGAATATAAAGTATTTGTATTAAGGTATTGTGAATATTTAAATATGTTCATTTAAAAAAAATCATTATTTTATTAAATTGACAGAAAGTATAAACATTGTTGTTAATAGAACAATTGGATTTAGAGACGGACAGTGTTTTGGTTTCACTTATATACCGGAAACCAAGCACAATTTGGTAGAGTGGTATTATTACCAAAGGGTCATATACAAAAAGACATTTAGATTTTAATAAAATTAATTTTTATCAACATTTGTACTATTAATAAGAGGAAATATTGAACAAAAGTATTATATAAACATTTAATATTTTATTAGAAAACTTGGAAGCAGGTGATTGAAAAAGACCATGGAGGGTGGAATTTGGAGATAGTTGACCCACTGTGGGGTTGGGGAACAAAATTACAAAAAACATCGGGGAACAAGGGAAAAATGACATTAAATGAATAGAGAAGAAGAAGAAATCAACGTCGTCTGTATATTCCATTTCTAATGGCAGACCCAGGCTGTAGACTGGTGGGTTGGGCCTGTTAGAGCTTTCTCGGACGGATGAGAGTGCTGCAGCGAGGTACCAGGTGAAGAGCACCGGTGAGAAGCTGTCGCCCTGGGGGGAGCCTATGGTGGTCTCAAATGAGTCAGACAGCTCGTTTTTCACTCGGACTCTTAGCTTTGTCCCTGCTAACAGAGATCTTACAAGATCGTCATCATTGCAGCCTCATTGCAGACATCTAGGATGCGTTGTCGCTTGATGGTATCGAAGGCTCGCGGCAATGAGAGCTGGCGCAAGAACAAAATCCTGGGCTCCCTGCTGTGCAGCACTACAGACATCGCAGCCTGCTGTATACATGGCAATGTAGCGTTTCATTCATTACATAAACTCTGGAGCCGACGAACAAGATCCCGTTGAAGACTAGACTCCGTCTCTATAATGTGTACTGCATGTCCATCATGCTCTACAATAGCAACAGCTGGGCAATAACAAAAGCCATGCTTGACAAGCTGGATGCGTGCCACCGCAGAAACCTTCGTTCCATCACAGATCACTGCTGACTGAAAAAAATTATCAGCAACAAGGCACTATACAAACTGTGCAATGAAAAACCCCTCTCACAAAGGTCGCTGAACAAAGATGGTCTATGTTAGGCCATGTCCTACGAATGGACCCTGACACTCCCGCACAGAGGGCACTAGACTTTGCCTTAACTGGCTCGCAAGCCTACCAACTGCGACTAGGACGGCACTGTACAAATCTGCTCGGCACACTACATGTTAACCTCAAGCAGGCGGGACTAGGACCACTATGTACAGGGAAACAATTTCATTGCCTACGACAACTTGCGCATGACAAGGCCAGATGGCCTGGGACTAGCATAGAGGACTGATTGCAGCTACGGGATGTCATCTGACTACCGTAGCCGCAGAATACAGTTTTAAGAAGAAGAAAAAGAAGATTAGAATAGGTAATAATAAATCTCCAAAATGTACGTGTACACTTCAGCAATGAAATATTTTCAAATGAAAAGACGGGGGAATGACATTGTATGTTAGTAGGAATTGTGAATAGATTTGAGAGACGGAAAAGAAACAAAAAGTGAAGAAGAATCAATGATTTATGTGACAATTTGTAGACAAAATGTTGACAATTACTGTTGATGTAGTTAATTACAATGATAAAACTTGGATTGTTGTTTGTTGGTCACATAAACTGACAAGATGATAATTGATGGAAAAGCTTTCAAATTGACTAAACATTGTGATTCCAGTGTTTGTATGGACAGATGAATTTGCTAAATATTGTTTTGCACCCGCAGAAATTGTTGAGTAAAGAGGATGAAACAAAAACTATGTTGTTGTTGCAACGGTGGTCGACTTGAGCTGGCCTCTTCCCTGGTCTGTACTACATACTGAACTACGCCAGTTCATGCACAGCAATCCTGAGCAAGGTCGCATGAGATGAATAACCAATCATGATTCCACCGTCGAAGGTCGACCACCTGTGGACTTGAGAGTTCACCCAAGTCTTCCTTGATTGTTGTTCTCCACTGATATGCCTGGCCCACACAGGCAGAGAGGCAGGAAGAATTAAGTCACAAATTAATTCTCCCAAAAACTATGAAAAAGTGCAGATGTGAAGAATTCTTGCAAGAAGTGGGTACAAACATCCTAAACTAAAACCTGTCAGTGCCCTACCAACAGCAGATTCAATCAGATTGTTTACATCAACCGAAAAGAAGTTGCTAAAGTGAAACTCTGGATGTTACACCTGATAGTGTGTAGTGGAACTGATATGCAAAATGAATTGTTAACTACCTTCGGTCGTGACAGCTGTCTTTATTGAGTGAAGCTCCGCTGCCTTATATGTGGTGGAAAATGGACGGTGCTTTTCAAAAACGATCGAGGCGGACACAAACCTGAAAACGCCAAATTGTAAACAAATAGTAGGAACAGTTGACTAATCTGTGTCACCAGCTATGCAGATGAGTCATTTTTGCCTATTTAATCACTGACAGCATTTACGTAATTAAGCGTAATATAAACGAGCAAAGTTGGCTTGTTCACTAGTTGTCTTCTGCGTATGTTGCATTGAGGCACTGGAGATTCTCTCTCAAGGCTTCTTGTAATTCTGTTCTTTTCATCCTTTGTTTCTGTTGTTCCCGTTTGTCGTCCCTGAAGATCTATATGATCCCTGAAGTATCCTGATTGAAAAACCCTGATTCATAGTGCTACAAGATATACAGCGGTGATATTAATTCAATTAAAGAAAATTATCATTGTAAATAAAACATTCGGAGCATCATTCAAGTTTAAAATAAACTTTATAAAAGAATTTGATATTCAATGGGTTCCCAGTGAAAAACCGTTTGTTGACTGCATAACAAAAACTAAACTGCTATGGATGTTATTAACCAATGAGCCTATAAAAATGGTTAATTTATCCAGCCAATTCTTTTTTTTTATAAACTGGTTAATGTTATTATTCTTAAACTAAATTAAGTGAACTTCTCAGCAGCAAGTTTAAACTGACAACTACTGGATTGGCATGCACTCATATCACTCCTTCTAATGGGCACGAGTCCAGCAAATGGAGCTAAATTTATTCTCCTGATATTTCTATCAAAAACTATGACTTTCATTTGCCTGGTTGACATAAACACCCGTCACATTTCAGGAAAAAAAAGAGAGAAAATTGTTAAAAATGGTCTATTTTTGTTTATTGATTCCAGCATTAGAAAGAAAGGAAGGCACAGTTTTGTCAAAAAAAAAAAAAAGAAGCCTTCACCAATGTTAAAATGACATAAACAAAAAAGATTTGTGCAATTTTGTAGCGTGAATGATTGAAATGTGACTAAAAATAGTTATAGGATTTGATCGGACAGTTGAAATAACAGCTCTCAGAATAATATAAAGAGAAATGATGCTGATAAAGAAAATAGTCCAAAGAAAATTAAATGTAATACTGCAATTTACATTTATTGTTCCCGAACAAATCCAAGTAGAACAAAAGATTGTTACCTCCCTTGCACACACACTTATCAATGACAATTTTTATTGCTCTTGCAGAAGTAGAACAAATTTTTTTATTACCCCCCCCCCCCAAATATAATACTGTAATATTAGTAAGGAGGCCTTCACAGAACTGCAAAAGATGACAAATGATGTTAATAATGACAATTTATTTGCTCTCGGACAACACCGAGTGAACAAAAGTTTCTATAACCCCCCCCCCCCTCTAAATTACGAAATATACTACTGTAATGTTAGTAGGGAGGCTCTTAACAACACTACTAAAAGTATGATTAAAACCAAAGTATGAAGAAAAATGATGTTGATAATGATTATTGATCCTGGATAATTATGAGTAGAACAAATGATCTCGGTCTATTCCTACCCCCCCCCCCTTCTCTATTTCACAATAATATGAAAGTAAATAATGTTGATAAAGACAATAGTCTGAAGAGAGTTAATATATATCAGCTACCAAATATAATACTGTAATCTTATATTTTCTGATCCCGGACAACACCAAGTTGAACAAGAGGTCCCAGTCGATTCTTAATTCCCCCTCTTCCCCATTTCAACATATTAAGAAAATACCTAATGTTGATAAAGTCTGAAGAGATTTACTATACATCTCTTACCAAAAGTAACGCTGTAATCTTACAATTTTTTATCCCGTACAATGCAGAGTAGAAGAAATGATCCTGGTCAATTCCTAATTTATTCCCCCCCCCCACATTTTAAAAATAATATGAAGATAAATGATGTTGATAAAGATAGTAGTACAAAGAGATTTAATATATACCTCTTACCAAAAGTAATATTGTAATCTAACAATTATTTATCCCGGGCAACGCCGAATAGAACAAATAATCTTGGTCAATTCCTAATTTCTCTTCCCACTTCATTTAAAGGTATTAAGAAGCTACGTGATATTGATGAAGTGAATAGTCCGAAGAGATTTACAATATATCTATTACCAAAAGTAATTCTGAAATCTTACAATTATTGATCCTGGACAACGCCGAGAAGAACAAATGGTCCCGGTTAATTCCTAATTTCTACCCCCCACCCGTTTCACAATAATCTGAAGGTAAATAATGTTGATCTCAACAAGATTAGATTTAAAGCTCATAAAAAAAATTCATACTTAAATTGTCCACATGCACACGTGGTGCAACGCTTAAAGACGTTAATTAACAATCAGTTTATAGCGACAGTCTTCTGGAGGTTGAAAGTTCACTACAAACGATAACAACTACGCATAGCATAATACTTAAATACACTTCTACCCGGTCATGGCTGATAGAATGAGAACAATCTATCCCCGTGGATTAAATAAAGGGTTAAGTTTAAAATTCTGTATAATCCAAGGCCTTTGACAAGGTATGGCATAAGGGGCTCCTCCTAAAAATTCACTTATATGGTATTATTGAATGAATATTAAATATAATTAGATCTTTGCTAACCAAAAGAAAGATCCAGGTTGTCCTCGATGGCCATTCATATTCTAAGCAACATGATACCCTATCTGAGAGTTCAACATTCAACTACTCGGCCTAACATTCACAGGTAACATGAATTGGAACAAATACATTGAAGACATTGCCAAGGCTGCTGCAAAGAAGGCGGGCTCCCTCTACCATGCTAGTAATCTCCTCACATCTGACATTATCCTGTATCTCTACAAAACCACCATCTGCTCATGTATGGAGTATTGTTGTCACATCTGGGCTGGTGCATCATTCACTAGTCTCTCCCTCTTAGACAAGCTCCAAAAAAAGAGTCACCAACTTAATAGGTTCCTCACTATCCACCAAGCTCCAGCCCCTGTCCCATCGCCGCAATGTTGCATCCTTGTGCTTGTTTTATAAATACTTCAATGGAGTGTGCTCCGATGAACTAGCTGCTCTAGTGCCCCTCGACGCAAATACACTAGAACAACCCGACTATCAGCTAGATCCCATTCATTCACTGTGGAGATCCCAAATGCCGGAGAGCTTTCTACTCCACTCCAGCAGCTTTTTTCCTCGTGCTGCTGGCCTCTGGAACTCCGTTTCCCGACTGTACCGACATGCAGAGGTGTAAAACTAATGTAAACAGACATCTTGCTGCTAAGCTGCCAACTTAGGATGACACCCAAAACCTACTCCCTAATTCTCAGTGGCCCCTTACGTCTACAGTGGCGACCTGCCTTGTTTGAGGTGAAATATCTCCAAAAAAAAAAAAAAAAAAAAAAAAAAAAGTTCTCAATTTTTTACTAGAAGGTTCTCAAGTTCAAAAAGATGCACCTGAAGAAGGTTGGAGGTTACATCGGCCGAAACGTTGTGAAAATAACATTAAAGATGAGAATAGTAGTCTGAATAATCCAAATAATCAATCTTCATCTCAAAAATCTCCAAACATATGTAATTTAAGACAATTAAAACGTGTGTGTGTGGGGGGGGGGGAGGAGATGATAAAAAAAAACTTGGTCTGAGGTCGTGCATTATAACGCTACAATTTATTAAGAAACTTTAGTTGAGATCCATTGAATTTCCTGGGTCACCATTCAAATAAGAAATTTTATATCACCATGGGATGCCACTACATTAAAAACTTATCAGGGTTATTGATTGTATCTTAACACATTGCTGTCATGGGATCATATGATTTTATGGAGTAAATATTGACACACTATACACTGTGATATTAAAAAAAAAAAAAAAAAAAAAAGAAGCAATTTTAACAATCAGCAAACTCTTGATCATGTAAAAATATGGAACACTAAAAGTATATTAAAATAAGAAATGGTTACGAGAAAAATCTCATTCATGAAAATAAGTCCTCAATATTATTTGAAACTATTTCAGTTGTTGTTATTCATATTATTTACATGTTTTGAACTGTTATCCTCATCTTGGTTGTTTTCTAAACATTTTGTTTCTTTTATTCTTTTCCAACCATCTTCAGTTGGCCATTTTTGTCATAATCCTGCTGAATAAATGGCTAAGTGGATAAACGTGTTGGTTAAGAGATATTCTTCGGCGAATTCTACCTATTTGTCACGATACAAGAATTTTAACTTCAATATCACACTAGTTAAAAAGATTTTTTAAAAACGCTACTTGATCCTGTTTTCAATACCACAGAAAAAAAGTCCTACAATAAAACCACTTGTAAATAGTTTCATTTGCTTTGAAGATCTGATTAAGTGTTACTACATCTGATTAAAAGGAATTATGTTTTTAACAGCTCGGACACTGTTGTTCCATTTAGTTTTACATGCTGGCATGCATTGAACGACTTTTAGAAATTAACTTCCAAGCTAACTCATCTCTGGCCAGGTCTTTATCCTTCTTTCTCACAAATCCATCCTTATCCCTTCCTTCCATGTTTTCCTTGGCCAACTGACCCCGCTACAACTGTTTTACGCCTACAAACCCAAGCATTCATCCATTCTTTCAATGCTACCAAATCAACAAAGTCTCCTGTTCTGCACACATCTCCCTATACTGTTATGATTTAATCTTCCTCTGAGGTCATCAGATCTAAGCCTGTCTTTAAGACTCACATTACACATCCATCACATCATTGTGTCACTACCATACATCATCACACTGCGCACACATACCCGATAGGCTCTACCCTTAATCGACAGTGGTAATACCCTGCTGGTTACAAATGAACTTATTCTATCTACACCTATTTAACCAGTACCAGCTCCTCCCTGTGCTCCAAATGGTATCACCAAAGTAACAAAACATCTGGAAAACTTCAATAACATTGGCATCCAGATATACTTTCTCCACACACACACTATATATATATATATATATATATATATATATATATATATGTATATATATATCGAGCATCAATTTTTTTTATGACTTTAAAGGTATACATTATATCTTTATTTTCCTATTCTTTATATATATATTTTGTTGAATATGACAGACAACTTATGTCTGGATATCTTTGTGAGGATCTTTTCCATTAGCCGAACCTATTAGTATCAACACAGTAATAAAACAAAAAATCAGTTCAAACCAATTTTTAAACAATGCAACTGAACTTTTGGACATGTTTCTAAATAACAGGTATATCTCTACTGATTTTCATAATTTTGTATGTGGTTTAAAAAGGGGACATGAGTTGCTGTAAATTCTAAACCCCCATGAGGAAATTATATATATATATATATACATACACGCTAGTCATAGACCTTTAAAGCAGACAGAAGCAATGGAGAAGCGAGAGACAGATAGATAGGCCGACCGACAGACACAGAAAGAGAGGGGGAAAGAGAACCGAAAGTGAAATGTACACAGCTAGGTTAAAAATTTGGTCCAGAGAGATCAAAAGAGCTGAATGGATAACTGCAAGACAAGTACAGAGTAACAGAAAAAGAAGAAAACGAAAGAAGAAAATTTTCACATGAAATATTAAATTATGCAAAATCATTAAAAAAAAGAAAAAAGAAAGAAAAGAAAAATGTAGCAACAGAATTTTTATACAGCTTCGGTATTAAACTTAAAATAATGCATATAATATCATTTTAAAAGACATGGTATTGAAAAATATCGAGGTTGTGAGTTAAATCACTGGTGAATGAACTTAAAAAACAATTAAGTGATGATGAAATATCTCAAAAACGTGGAATGTTGGATGAAATGAAGATTTTAGTTTTGAAATTGTTGTACTTCATAAAGAAGAAGAAATAAAATATATCGGATCCTCCCAAGATAGTGAAAGTGGTGATGATATTACTTCAAGTAAAAGACGAGTTGTCTACAAGTAGGATTGCCAGAAACGGATATGGCATGATGTTATACATCTCACAACATCCTGTTTGAACACTTGATAGAAAGAACTCTAGATTTGATATACGACTGCTAGAGTTAGAAATTGAAAGGAAAAAAGCTGTATAAAAAAGAAAAGGCTCACAGCACTGTGGTTCATCTCCTGTCGGTGTGAATAGCTAACTTCTATAGTGTAATAATGCAATCAGCAACTAAATATAAACAAGCCGCGCGTGCGTGGTCCCCCTCTGTATGTGACTCGATGTGGCGAGTGTAAAATGCAATAAATTTGGGCAATTTGGGGCATTTTTTACCCCCTGGGGGCGCGAACCAGAATTTTTCTGAGGTCAAGAATGCTCATTTTATATCTAGAACAATTGCCTCTACATTTTGGCCAAGTTTCAGAAAAATTGAATGGATGGATCAAACATTATGGGAGAAAAGGGTAATTTTTTGCCATTTTGGGGGCTTTTGACCCACTGGGGGTGCAAACCAGATTTTTTTCCAAGGTCAGCGATACTTATTTTCTATTAAGAACAATTGCCTCCACATTTTGGCCAAATTTCAGAGAAATTGAATGGATGGATGAAAAGTTATGGGGCAAAAAATGTAATTTTTTTGCTATTTCGGGGCCTTTTGACCCTCTGGGGGGCTAACCAGATTTTTTTTAAAAATCAGAGAATGTCACTTTCTAACCTGACCAAAGTTACAACTTCATGCAAAATTTCAGAGAAATTCAATGGATAGTTGAGGAGAAAAATCCGGACGGACGGACATGCCTCAAAACATAAGTGAAGTGGGAGAAAGAGAATATTATAGGAGAGTACATTATCGTAGAAGTAGATAAAACATTATTTACCATAAGAAAAATGAATGACGTGTGTATCTGTCACCACAACGGCTTTTCAAAGGTTTTACAGCAGGAAATTCTTAAATTTTCCTTATTCAAAAGTTTATATATTTTTGCTATTGATCCAGCATTTTGATAAATCAACTGGACATACTTTCATAAATCTTTTGTGTTAACATTATTTAATTAATAATTCAGTAAAACTATTTAGATTGAATACACTAAATAAAATAAATTAAAATACACAAAAATTAATTTTATTTAAAAAACAAAACACATAATTAAATAAAACCGTTTTTATTTGTCTATATAAAAAGATAACTTAACATTAGAGATTAATTTAGCTTAAAACGAATTCATTGTTTTTAATTACATCTTCGTGGACAGACGGTTAGGACATTCAGCTTGGAAGCATAGGTTTTGTAGCAGTACATATCGACCAGAAAACGGTTTGGATAATCACAGATTTCAGGGTAGTTCTATTAAAATAGTCATATCTTAAAAACTAAAGTACTTTAAGTCCTCAAAATACCACCATTTTGTTAGGAAATAAATATCCTTTCACATGCATTCATGAATAATAATATAGATAATATATTTTTAAGAGTTTTGAGCAAATAAAGCCAAAAAATGCTAACACTATTTTCTGCAATTTACGTCACTTTTTTTTTTTTTAACCCCCCTTCGTTTAAAACTCTGGTACCATCCCTCTGTGCGGAATTCGTCCGGAAATTTGGAAACCAATCAGGAGAAGCATCACTTTTAATGTTTGTCAGTGTGCAAAGTAAATCGGCTCATTCCTTTTTTTGAAGTGTTAAAAATGAAACTTCAACATGACGTGCATTGAACATTTTGAAAAAATACATCTTCGTCAACCAATTAGTAAGTAAATCAATTTTACTTTTTTATGCATTAAAATTATAATTGTATATATGTGTTCTCTTTTGGTAGTAATAATATTTCATTACCCTATCTGAAAAAAAAATGTTTTCTAGTTATAGTTTGAAAAACTGACTATAGTAGCAGCAGTAATAGTCACGCAGCTATAAACATGAGGCGATTTTTGTTTATTTTCATTCTAGAACGAATTTGAAAATATGAATATAGAAAATGTTCTTTCATGTTTAGTTAGAGCTATTCTGTTATCAGAATAATATAATTCATTTAGTTAGAGCTATTCTGTTATCAGAATATATAATTAAAACAATCCCAACCCACCTGGCATTGCGACATAAGCTGTTAACACATGCAATTTCTTTCTCACATATTTCTGGTCAAATCTTTAAAATATTTATATGGTTGAAAAGATAAGAAAATAATCTTTGTAAATATATAACTTTCATATGCTTTTATCCATTGCATTAGTTTTTAACAGCGAATTCAAACAGTATTTTGCTTCGAACAACCAAAAATGCAAAACGTGTTTTTTTTTTTTTGTTTAATTTTTCAAAACTTATTTTTACATGTTCGTTTGTTTTGCAAAATAAAAGTGGCAAATCTATATCAATTGTCTTGAAATTTTATAAACATTTAGAAGACACATTAAACTACAATTAGGAATTTTATTTTTACTTCTCTGACTTCTTATTTTGGGGGTATGTAATCTTAAAAATAAACCTACAACATGACGTGTATCGAACATTTTTTTAAAATTATTTTTCGTACCCAAACTAGTAAATAAATTAATCTTTTATCTTTTTTTATCCATTAAAATTATAATTGTATGTTGTTTTGTCTTTCGGTAGTAGTAATTTTAAATTACCTTATCCGATAAAATATTGTCTTTTTTTTAGCGATATGCTGATATAACAATCAATCAGCAGCAGCTAACTATAAACTAGTCTTGTAAAGCTTTGTAAAATTCGTTTACAAACTTTTGAAAATAAGACGAAAATACTTTTTGTGCTTAAAAAAGTTCATCCTATTTGGTTCTTTTATAAAAAATACTTCAAGAATACTGGTTTTCACTCAACTTTCGAACTTCTAGAAGTAATGACTTTCTAGTCACCAATTTAAAAAAAAATTAAGATTCTACTTTTTTAGGCGATTAAAAGAAAGAAAAAATAGAATTTAGAGTGGGGGATCAGTTTCGCATATAAATTTAATGTAAAATGATCTCCAATTTCCGGCCATTCTTGCCTTTTAGTGAAATTCATAAAATAAATAATTACTCTACCACTAACTCTAGGTACGACTGACAAGCCCACCTCCTAAAAATGTCTTCTTGAACGTATCGTACCATTAACCTTAAATATGAGTTGCAAGCCACCCCCTTAAAAACTCCTTTAACCCTAACACTAAGTCCGAATGGCAACCTCTATCCAAAACAAACCCCCTTCCTTAACCTTATCACGAACCCTAAGTCCGATTGGCAAGCCCTAATCCTACAAAAAGCCCATTAAAACCACACATAATCGTCTAAAAAAAAAAAAAAAGCAGACACCAATAAAAAAAAAAATACGCACAGGATTTATTTGCCATAGAAAAAAATTGATTAATGCCCTAAAACGCTAGAATGGCCCGGAAATGGTGAATTATTCTACATTAAATATATGTGAAACTAATCCCCCACTCTAAATTCTAAATTAATTGTTTTTTTTTCTTTCTGCTAAGTTTTCAGGGTGTTCACACTTAATTGCCCCTAGCCCTACCACTAACCTGAAGTTCAAGTGGTAAGCCCCCCTCCTCCCACAAAGATCCTCATAATCGTTTGAAAAAAAAAGAAAAGAAAAAATCAAAACAAACAAAACAAGAAAAACGCACAGGATTTATCTCCCATAGAAAAAATAATTAACTGACCTAAAACGCTAGAATGGCCTTGAAATGGGGGATTATTTTATATTTAATTTATGTGAAACTGATCCCCACTCTAAATTCTAAAATAATTGTTTTTGTTTTTTTTTTTCTTTCTTTCTGCCAAGTTTTTCAGGGTGTTAACATGTAATTGCCTAAATAAAAAAAGGAGAATCTCATATTTTGGGGAGTCAAGGGGGTGAGTTAGCGGAAGGTGTTAATCTACAATAATGCCAAAGAAATCTTGCAATATATTCATTTTTAAACAGTCCTAGTATTAGATTTTAGTTTCTTGTACATAAAATGTATTACAATTCAACTTTGAGTTTTCTAACTTCTTTCTTTTAATGGATACATAGTATTTTTAAGGTATTGCAGCATATTTATGTGCACTTAGTGCAGATTACTTGGAAACCATTAATTTCTGGAGATTTTCAGTAGCACATTCTGATTCCTTGTACAAAAATACACTTATATGGTAAATTTCATTGCTTAATCTTGTGTTTTAAAAAAGATATAACATTTTTACTGAAAAATTAGTGTAAAAAATGTGACGAAACACATATGGTCTTAAAGAGGGGAAAATATCCAAATGTGCGAGGCACAAAAATAGTCATAACTTCCTTATTTTTAGTCAGATTTAAAAAAATAAAAAAGATTCTTTCTTAGATCATCAAGCTCTTTCTATATATGCCATTATTGAGATATTTTAAGCAATTTAAATTTTTTCATGTGTATTGCTATTTTAAGGTTCGATCTCAACATAGGCGGACACGCAAACTTTATGTCAATTATAAAATAGATTTTGAAAGATAACAATACGTTGGTAATTGCTGTTTCTGATAAACAACTGCTGAAAGCATCTTCAAAAGATTTTTTTAGAAAATGTGTCCTTTATTATAAGTCTTAGGAATATTATTTAGGCTAGAAATGTCAAAGTAATCATGGTAGATTAGGCCAACAAATACACAGAATGATTTGATAGCCTAAGATTTTGATAAAATAAAAAAGATAAACTACAAAAGGTGTTGACACATATTTCCTTTTCATAAAGTTTATCAATTTTTGTAGTTTTCTCTAACTGCCAAATCCGAATTGCAAATGCTGTGGTTGACCCAAGAAAGATACCCTTATCGCTTTCCCCCCCCCATCAACAGATAATAAGTAGTAAACAATTTGTTTTTCTCTCACTCGGAAACTATGAAATACTATCTTTTATAGAAAACGTACAGAAAAGGTTTAGAGATAAACGACAACAGCCTAAGTACTTTTATTTGGCTGAAATAAAAAAAGGGGAACAGTGACAATAAGTCATCACCACCATATTCAAGTTAATAAAAATGCACAACACAACAATTACAATTGACATCCAAAGAAGGCTGTGGGGTAGTAAGTAATCAAGAGCGACCCAAAGACTCCCTCTTCATTGGCTATTAAATAAATGTAGGGAAGGACACAACTCTTTTCTCTGGATGCTTAACTTATCCTTCATCCAATGCTAAGTGTTTAGCAAGGATGCATCTAGGTACCATATTTTGATTCTTTGGCATGACTCAACTGAGGATTGAACCTCGGTCTTCTGGCCCATTAGCAGACACGCTAACCATTATTCCAAATGAGCGAATAGAGTGCAAGAGTCAAAACATTGTGATAGCGACCAAGATACAGACATCAGTTGATTGACAATGTTGATTTCTATTTATTTTGTTTTTTCAAGAAATCAGCCATTATTTTGTTACTTTTAATTATTTGGAGTGTAAAAATAAACAAAACAAAAAAAAAATTGGGAAGAAATGAAGCATTTCATTTGAAAGACACTTTTCCACTTGTTACATATTTTCTCAGTTATACGAAAAACCAAAATGTGCAATAGTTTCTTGTTTCATTTGAATTCCACGTGCAGTAAAAAACTAAAAATTTTAATGAAAAAAATTGTTTATTTTGTCTCACTTGTTAAAATTTTATGTTGTCTATTGTAAGTGCAGTGAAATTATTAGTAGGTCGAGAGAGGATAACCAATTTGTGTGCAAGAAGTGCAAGACAATGGAGATGGATGAGAAAGTATATCTGTGTAGCTTAATTGTCATAAATATATTTTCATAGCTTACTATATATATATATATATATATATATATATATATATATATATATATATATATATCCAACAGAAAATCATAAGCACACAAGTTGGAGAAGTATAATAATAGTGAATAAAAAGCTGAGAATGAAGAAAAAATAAATAAGTAAACGCGCAACTTACAATTTCGTGCCAAATTTATCGGACGATTTTAGAATATATATATATATAAAGACTAGCGTAAATTCTTGGAAGCAAACTAATGTAATGACTGCAAAAGATCAATTGATTTACAAGTATTTTTACAATGTAGGATTAGGTACTAAAAGTGTTTTTTTTTTCATATAGTTTTAATGGTTGAAAAACTTCCAATACTATATATATATATATATACTTTATAGTTTCATTTCAATGACCACAGGAAAAATCCATCCAAAATCATAATTTTCATATTCACTTCAATTGAATTTTGTCATTATTCTTCATGTGAGTTTTTCTCATGTATTTCAGCTTGTAACATTTTTTTTGGCCAAGTCTTCCTCTTGGATTTTTCCCATTTTCCGTTCTCCTGTTTTTGGAATAATATATTTTCCTATTGCTTGTAAATTAACTCCTTGCTCTGATGATCAGCAAAGTTGGACTGAAGTCTATATATTTCCCCATGACTTTACTGCGAAATGCACATAAGAAAATGTTTTAATTTTGGAAAAAATAAAATAAAGGAAAAAATAAAAAGGGTTTTGTTTGTCAGAAGAATTAGAAAGAAACACAGGTATTCGTCGAAATATGAAAATAAAGAAAATGGAAGTGAATATGAAAATTATAATTTTGGATTCATTTTCACCATGGTCATTGGAATGCAACTATAAAGTATATATGCTCTGAATCTTGTAATACAACTACATTGAGCTTGCAATTGGAAATATTTCAGAAATTATTAAGAGTAGATGCCTAAATATATATCTTTTATAAAAACTTACAAATATATATATATATATATATAGAAAATTATGAAAATATATTTATGGCAATTAAGCTACACAGAGGCTTCCGCGTTTCATCCCCGGAGGGAATCGTCAGGCTGACTGTGTAGCTTAATAGCCATAAATATATTTTCATAACTTACTAGCTTGCTCTACTCACGTATCAAGCACTGTTGAAGTAAATACTGAAAATTTATACATAAAAAATTATATCTCCTTATAACATTTTATGTGGATACATGAAATAATAATATAAATATATATATATATATATATATATATATATATATATATATATATATATTAGTCTCAGATCTGTTGTCTTAATTCGGTTCTGTTCTGATTTTAAAAGATTGTTTGTTTTTTTCTTCCTCTGTGGGGGGAACGATAATTTTCACTTAGCGCTAATGCAAAACTCTTCGCGAAAAGAATTAAGTATTTTTGCTTATCAGTAACGTAATGAATATGAATGAATGGCTTCATTTATATACGGTATAATTTCCCCCACTACCACTTTCATTTACTCAGTTGGTAGAGCACTGGACATCAACCACTGGCATCCTGGTTTTGAATCTTTCTGGTTCTAACTACACTGATGAGTTATAGCGATGACAAAACATGTGTCTGTGAATAAAAATATTTTATTATTGTTATAAACCTCTATCTGAAAGGATATTAATCGAGCCCTTTGTATATGTAATATCTGTTGTCTTGATTAGGCTCTATTCTGATTCCAAGAAATTGATTTTACATATTATTTATTTTATAATTCTTGGTTTTGTTTGGTAGAAAGAAATCCAACAGAGTGCTTGATTATTTAATAATATATATTTACACACACACACACACACACACACACACAAGTGTGTGGTGTGGTGTGGTATAGTGTAGTGCTTATATGTGTGGTCTCTGGACTACACCAGCCGGATTCAGGTTCTATCAGGCCTACTGCATTACTTTTACTAATACCCTTGAGAAAAGTAAACGTTTGAATCTATATATTCTCAATCCAGCTATGAATTAAATAGTAGGGTAGACTAGATTCTTAAGCCTTGGCTGTGCAAATTGCCTAGAAGAAGAAAACCTCTGAAATAACACTTCTTGTTATGTTAGTATGTTTCCAATCATTCTGGATTTCTCCTTGCCACTGGAATAGAGCAATGCTGGTTCAGGAAAGATACAGTTGTTGATTTTGCGACCCTTGCTTCACTATAGACTCTCTGCACAAACACCCTTACAGAGGGTATCCATCGTCTCTCAAGATTGAAAAGAGTTATATATATATATATATATATATATATATATACACACATACATACATACCTACACAAAAACTTATAATCTCACAGATTATATACTATGAATATAAGATTAAATTCTTTTAAATATTCCATCAGATAGACCACCAAAAAGTCCTTGTAAATTCATTCTTTTATCATTATTTCTGAATTCATCTAGTTTATTTTAAAAATTCTATATTAGTGCGATTTTTGAACCTGGTGAGATGAGATAATTTGTTCCAAAAACATTACTCGATTAGAAAACAAAATTTAATAGTGCGCTATATATATAAATTTATTCGTAAGAAAGATATTTAAAAATCTTTCTTACGAATAAATTTCAAGTGTGAAGAAAAAATATTAAAAGGCTGTTACATATTTAGAAATGCCATTATTTACTTACACATTTTATTACTAGGATACATACATATATATATATATATATATATATATATATATATAATATTATTATTATTCCATGTATCTACATAAATGCTATAAGGAGATATAATTTTTTATGTATAAATTTTCAGTATTTACTTCAACAGTGCTCGATACATAAGTAGAGCTAAGTAATAAGTTATGAAAATATATTTATGGCAATTAAGCTACAGAGGATTCCGCGTTTCATCCCCAGTGGCAATCGTCAGGCATTTTAGCCTGATGATTCCCTCCGGGAATCAAACGCGGAAGCCTGTGTAACTTAATTGCCATAAATATATTTTCATAACTTACTATACATATATATATATATGAATAAAAATAATCAAAAGAACAGCTTAATTACCTGGTGATGCAATCTTGTCTCCTCCTCTTAGGTTTTGTACAGCTAATATCTCCAGTGGTACTCCGTTTACGTTTCCTGTGCATGGTTGACTGCGGCTCATTTTCTGACTGGACAGATTCTATCACAGATTCATTGCAAGTGTCCATACTAGTTCGTCCATCTGAGTCCGTATTGCACTTTTCACTATTCTCCTCATAAATCACAGCTGATTTAGTCTGCTGACCATCAACGGTCACTCCACTCGTATCATCGACGATAGCCGATTCGGATTGTGCTTTTGACGTTTGTAAAGTTTCACTGCACGATAACCGATCAGCTCTCGTCCTTGCTTGGCCAGCTTTATGCAAACGCTGAACACTTTTGTTGACCAGTTTACGCTTTATTTTTTCAACAGCATTTTTTGAATCAGGCGAATGTTCGGGTGACAATAATTTGGGTCTCCCTCGACCTGTTTTCGTACTACTTACCTGCGTCTGTAACGTATGACATTCTAAGCAAGAATCATTGTCTTTCACGGTATCTGCTGCTGCTGCTGCTTCAGGTGACTTAGAATTGTTAAGTTCACCGCTACACTGTAAGCTGCCATCAACGTTGTCCTTGAGGGCAACTGACTCGTTATAGTTTATAGAATTATCAGTATAGCTTTCTTCTGTCTGTGTGGCCGGACATGAAGTTTCAGATGATATGACGACAGAAGAATCTGTTTCCAATTCTGAATCTTTAGATATTTGGAGAGTAGATTTCTCTCTAATACAGTTTGTGTTTGGACTGGTTGTGGCTAACACTGCATTGTCAGACCACTTGTTGCTGGTATCATCCATTGCAGCGGCAGCAGCAGCCTGCTTTCGAGAGCACTTTTGGCGAGTTGGTGTCGCAACTGGCGGCGCTACCGATGCTTGCGAAGAGGATGAAGAGCCGTTAGCAAGTGGCTCTTCATTTAAGGTAGGGATTTTCTCCTTCTCCGATGAAACAGAATAGCTGGTAACCAGTGCTGACGATTCAATACGAGATTGCTGCTCTCTTTCTAGGCCTAAAAATAAAAGTAATATCAATCAATAAAAGGTTTAAGGTGAAAACAACACCTTTAACAATGTTGGATTTTCGAATGGTTCAATATAAAATTTTGAAAAATACTTTCTCATGCGATTTGTTATTTACATGTTTCGAACAGTTTTCTTTCATTTTGGTTGCTGCCATTTTCATTTGTTGGCTGTTGTATTTCACGGCATTCTTCAAGAGATTAATATTTTCCGGTTAACCTTCTGGATGATGAAATTCAAAGAATAAGCGCATATACAAGGCTACAGTGACCTTTTAAGTAGGCCAAGTATAGAAATGAAAACCATATGGGAACCAATAATTAAAATTAAATTCTGAGCTGGTGCATCAACCACTAGTCTCTCCCTCTTGGACAGGGTACAAAAAAGAGTTTCTAACCTAATAGGTTCCGCACTGTCTACCAAGCCCCAGCCCCATAATGTTGCATCTTTGAGCTTGTTTTACTAGTACTTCCATGCAATGTGCTCCGACAAACTTGCTGAACTTGTACCTCTCAACATAAATACCCCCCGACACACCCAGCGATCCCCCCACCCCCCACTGTAGAGGTCACCAGATGCCGGAAAACTTTCTACTCTGAGAGCTTCTTTCCTCGACCACTTGCCTTTAGAACTAGCTCCCCGATTGTACCAACATGCAGAAATGTTTGTAATTAGAACATCTTGCCGCACAACTCTCCACTTAAGATTCTCCCTATAAATCTGGCCACTAATTCACAGTAGCCCCTTACGTCCTAGTGACAGTATGCCTTGTTTGAAGTAAATAAAAGTTAAGAGAGATAATCCCAGAATTTGAAATCTATTTAGAAATAATGCTAATAGTAACTAATTAAGCAAAGAACAGGCAATATAAGTAAATAAATAAATAATAACCACACTAACATTAGGTTTATATTTAACCCCCCCCCCCTCTCCCATCATTCTTGATTGGTCTACATTGCCAAGTGGATATAGGCGTTCGTTAAGAGATATTCGAAAGTAAATTCTACCTCAGGGTTGGCAGTTCAATCATTATTATTATCATTTGTTTGTTATGCCTCCTTGGGCATCTCCCCTTTAACTATCTTCTTAATTCAACTGTTAAAAAAATAAAAATAAACTCTTAGTACAGTATCGGTATCCAGATCAAATTCTGTTAAATATTTCATTTGATGACTCCCAAAAGTGCCCCTTCAATTTCTCCGTCCTACCACTTTCTCTGAATTCATCCAACCTCATCTTAAACTGAACCACGCTAT
Source organism: Sepiola atlantica (assembly GCA_963556195.1). Classification (NCBI taxonomy): domain Eukaryota; kingdom Metazoa; phylum Mollusca; class Cephalopoda; order Sepiida; family Sepiolidae; genus Sepiola; species Sepiola atlantica. The sequence continues at coordinate 179,864,051 of OY744515.1, read as the reverse complement.
TGCTGTTCTTAATCCGATCTGGCAATTTATTCCAAAAACATATTACTCTGTGAGCAAAAAAACTTAACTAGTTAATAGATTTAGTTTTTGAAAACTGCCTTGAAATACTAAAAAAATGCCCACCATAGTTAGAAATGCCATTAATTATCTTGAAAGTCTAAATCATATCACCTCTCATTCTTCTCTCCAGCAAAGTAGTCAATCCCAATTTGTCCAATCTCTCCCTGTAACTGCACTCCTTTACTTTACTTATTAGTTTTGTCACCCTTCTTTGTACGCCTTCCAGTTTCAATATTACATTCCAATTTCCATGTCTAGTTGCTGGAGCCCAGGCCTGGGTGCAGTATTCTATATGAGGTCTTATTAGAGCTTTATATATCCTTAACACAACATTTGTCTCCCTCGAAATAATATTCCTAACCATCCACCCGATCATTCTATTTGCCCTCGATACAATGATCAAAATATGATTATTTGCCCTAAATGTATTATCAAACCCACTCCCAAATCGCACTCTCCATCTACTTCTTTGATTTCTCTGTTGTTTAGTACATATTCAACTCAAACATTCCTGGGTCCTACATGTAGTACTTTACATTTGTCTAGGTTAAATCCCAATTTCAAAATGTCCTCCCAATATGATAATTTATTTAGATCCATCTGTGTAATTTCCAAGTAGTTTAACATCATCAGCAAAAGAAACTAAAGACAAACATTAATTGATGTGAGATATTGAAAAAGCCATGAAATCCCAACTGAAAGCCGTCTACACCATAGGATTAAATAAAAGGGTTCAGTTAAAACTACGACAAAAATCACCTGAAGAAGACCAGAGAAATTGTGAAAATGGCTAAAACATGTAAATAATGTAAGTAAATCAGAAAAATAAAAGAGAAAATATTTGATGCACAATTTATAATTGAAAAACTAAATCACATTAATGCATTTTATTGAAATCGGAACTAAAATCAAATGTTAAAAAAAACAAGGATGGACGAAAATGTTAAAACGTAAGCTCATAAAATATTGCAGTTATTATGAACAAGTAGACACATCCAGAATCGCCCGGCAATGAACATACTCCGGGTCACAGCCATTTTTATTCTATTAAAAAAAATTTTTTTTTTTTTTAAATAAAGTAAAACTTATGACTGCATGGAATTAAGTATCTCAAAGAAAACAATTATTAGTATACATATGTATATTATTTACCTATTTGCCAGGAAGTTAGACACAAGGTCAGGTGTGGTTTTGAGAAACCAGCACACTAGGATAAGCGCTTTTTGGCCTACAAAAAATACCCGAGCAGCCCTGTCGGCATTCCCCGGTAAGGGCCACCTCAGGCAATTAGCAATAAACTAACCCCTTTTCAGAGAGAAGGTAAAGCCTGGGAGGGTGGACCTGCTAGAACTGAAAAGAACCCTACCTCAGATCGACATAAACAAAGCCACTGTCAGACTGATTTGTTATTATGTATCTGTATAAGTATTGATGCCTGTCAGTCGATCCACTTAACAGTGACCATATCTTTGCCATTAATCTCGGAAGTACTGAAAAACGGTTTTTAAACAATTAGGGCCGAAAAACATTAATTGTCCACTATGTCACTTTTCATTTTCTCAATGAAATTAAATACATTTTGAATGGACAGTGGTAGTTATTAGCTTTGGGCAGTGGAAGTCGAATGTAGGAAATGTTTGCTTGCGGAGGAGTAGGCGGAGTTTCGGGTTTCACAGTTGACCCAGTGAGTTCCTAAGTTCTCTTTCTATTTCTTCCTGTTGATAATCTTTGCCAGCTGGAATATGCTTGGCATTGATTTATCTCCGATATTGAACAGGTGTTTCTCACTTGTCATGAATATATTTTCATACTACTACTACTACTACTATCACCCCTCCTCCTCCTCCTCCTCCTCCTCCTCTCTACTCATGCATTTTTTTTTGGCCCAAGTTGTTTAAAAATCAGATTCTATAACTTTCAAGGTTAAAGGCAAAGATATGGTCAGGGTTAAGTTGGACCGACTGACAGCCACTGTTAAAGTAAATACCGTACTGAAACAAATATATATATATATATATATAGTCTAATTTAGTGTTATAGGAGAAAAAAACAGAGTGCTCAATTACTTAGTGCAAAGGCATATATATTTGTATTTCAATTGACACTACACATTAGTTTGATCTTCCATCGATACCTTCGGTTTCGCTGAAACACTGGAAACTCAGCCTGCAGGGCTAAAGATACCGAACGTAACTGATTATTCAGTTAATGTTTTGATAGACTATCAAATCATCGACTGAAGAATCGGTTACATTCGGTATCTTTAGCCCTACAAGCTGAGTTTTCAGTGTTTCAGCAAAACCGAAGGTATCGATGGAAGATCAAACTAATGTATAGTGTCAATTGAAAAAAAACCACATATTATAATAATAGTATAAACTATACTTATGACAAGTAAGCTGCACAGAAAAATGTATGTTTCATTTCCAAGAGATCCAAGTAGACAATTATACAGCTATAAATACATTGATACACGAAAGTTAAACACCATTGAACCTGGTTAGTAGTTAATGAATGTCTATTGGTGAATATCAGGTGCTCTATGTAAACTCTCGTCAAATTTTTTGTGACAGATGGTGCAACTCATCGGCCAGAATATAACTGTCGCGCTCAAACAAATCTGGAAAAATCAATGCAGAACCCGATTCAGCAGGTTAAACACAAAAGAAAAAGAAAACTTAAGATAAATACGATTATTACTAAGTATTGGGCTTAATTTAATATTTTCCTATTTTTTTTTTTTAAATCATATTTTACATTCAACTTTCTAACAGGATGTATCTTTATTAATGTTATGGCTTTATAGTGTTATAGAATTACGTTTCTGTGTAAATTAAATAACATTCATATTGACAGTGCAACAAGACTGTCCTTATTTTAATGTTGACTTGTCATCTCTACGGCATGGCTGCTACTTGACAGTGTTTTCTTTGAGTAGCAAGGAATGTAGTCATTTCTTTCTTCTGCTATTTTATCCCGAAATTGAAGAAAGTGTACATTCATACTCCATCCCCTCAAGAAAAGGTTTTAGATTGAAAGTGAAAACAACTGGACTTGAACCGGTCATACCAATTCCAAAGTCGACATCGATGGTCATTCGGCTACTTGCAATCATTTCAATTGAATTGATCAGACCAATAACAAAAAAGAGAGATTATTACAAATTTAAATAATCATCACATTATTTGTTTGTCGTACAGAGAGGAAGGAAAGAGTGAAATAGCTTACCTGAAGCAGCGCATAATAAATCAAACGGTAACGGATGCTTCCGGGGCCTTCCAACTTTACGCTTCTCAGGGGTTTTTGTGCATTGGTGCACCAAGTCAGGTTTTCCACTTGACAGACCACAGCTCAGGCCAGCAGATGATTGGACACTGGAAAAGAGTTTGTGTCTCTTCTTTGGTGGCAAACACTGCTGGTTACACATCTTCAGCTCCTCACTCGATTGGCAAAGGTTCTCTTCAGAGGCACTTTTACGACGGACAATTTTACTTTTTTCTTTAGAACCTTTCTCTACAAGTTCTTTTCGAACCTTTTCTCCACTCTCTTTCCGTGTTTTTTCCACAGACTCGCGACGGACTCTCTCCAAAGACTCTTTGCGAGGTTTCTCCACCGATTCTTTATGAGCTTTCTCCTCGATGTGACCATCGGCATTCTCTTTGCCAAGCGTTTTGCACAAATCTTTATTGATTCCATCATCTTTTCGACCATTTTCCAATTCCTTTTCAACTTTAGCCACCTCAGTCACCTCTACTAATTTCGCAACAGTTTTATCATTCTCTATTGGAATAGAAATCTTTTCATGAGCTTTATCTAAAGACTTATCCTGCTTTCCCTGTGACGAGAGTTTACGGTGAGATTTTGCTGCTGCTGATGGCTTTTCTAGCACCTTTGCTGATGGCTTTTCTGGTACCCGAGTCAAAGGTTTTTCGGGCACCTTGGCCGATGATTTTTCGAGCAACTTGGCCGAAGGCTTTTCTGGCACCTTAGTCGAAGGCTTTCCTGGCACCTTTGCTGATGGTTTTTCTGGTACCCTAGTCAAGGGTTTTTCAGGCACCTTGGCTGTTGGCTTTTCGGACACCTTGGCTGTTGGCTTTTCGGACACCTTGGCTGTTGGCTTTTCGGACACCTTGGCTGTTGGCTTTTCGGACACCTTGGCCGAGGGCTTCTCGGACACCTTGGCCGTTGGCTTCTCGGACACCTTGGCCGTTGGCTTCTCGGACATCTTGGCCGTTGGCTTCTCGGACACCTTGGCCGTTGGTTTCTCGGACACCTTGGCCGTTGGCTTTTCGGACACCTTGGCCGTTGGCTTCTCGGACACCTTGGCCGTTGGCTTTTCGGACACCTTGGCCGTTGGCTTTTCGGACACCTTGGCCGTTGGCTTCTCGGACACCTTGGCCGTTGGCTTTTCGGACACTTTGGCCGTTGGCTTCTCGGACACCTTGGCCGTTGGCTTCTCGGACACCTTGGCCGTTGGCTTCTCGGACACCTTGGCCGTTGGCTTCTCGGACACCTTGGCCGTTGGCTTCTCGGACACCTTGGCCGTTGGCTTCTCAGACACCTTGGCCGTTGGCTTCTCGGACACCTTGGCCGATGATTTTTCTGGCCCTTTTGAAACTTGATCTGTCCCTTTCACTAATTCCTGAGGAATTTGGTCATTGCCAATTTCATTGCATAATTTGGTGCCATCATCATCATAGTGATTAGTATTTTGACTCGGCAAACCTTTCCCACATTTGCCATTGATATTACTCATACAATTATCAGAGAAGTCTTTTGCAGTTTTGTCTGTGGCATCTTTGCGCCTTCTGTCAAGAGATACTTTGCGCCCTCTTTCTACAGACGATGCTTTCAGACCCTTTTCTGCAGGAGAAACTTTATGTGCTCGATCTAACGAGGAGACCTTACGCACACTCTCCATCTCTCGACAGTCTCTACTAATCTTTTCATGAGACTCTTTATGATTCTTTGAAATCGGTTCCCTGTGTGCCGTCCGAGATACATGCTCTTTGTTGTTGCTCACCTTTTCTGTCGATTCTTTCTGAGATCTATCTCCACTCTCCCGCCGGCTTTTTTCTTTCACTTCTTTACGTAATTTTACTTTCTTTGGCTTTTCACTAACCTGATGGAATGGCTGCTGTGGAGTTGGGGTCGGACTTAATTGAGGCGGAAACTGGTATGATGAGTCGTCACGTGAATAATTTGAAGCAATCGTATTTGGGATGTTTGGAATTTGCCTCTCCTTCTTTTTCTTCCTGTTGATAATCTTTGCCAACCGGAATATGCTTGGCATTGGTTTATCTCCGATATTGAATCTCCTGATTTGATCTAAAGACTCGGAGATGATTAGACTGTCAAATTGTCCTATAATGACATCAAGATCAGCTAAAAACACGGGATCAACAATATTTTTATGCTTAGAACGGAAATAAAGCATCCGCTTTTTCTTTTTCTTATTGATTAGTTTGTGACTTGTATATTGACGAGTAAACTTTTTAAATGACTGAGAATGAAAGCCTGTTTTTGAGGCCATCTGTTCTTTATCTGAGATGGGGGTGGCTGTAAACATGGAGAATGTGTTTCCTTCCGTTGTAAAACACGGTTGATTCAAGTTGATGTTGTTCGAGGTGAATGAAGCAAATGATGCTTTAGATGGCATATTGACATTTGATGAGAAGGAATTGCGTAAGAAACTCTGAGAGCCAGCTGCCTGGATATTTTTTTTTTTCCGACGTCCCCGTCGGGGTCTGCGCATCATGACATGAAGCTTAGGCCTTCGGATTTTTGGAGCAACTCTCGTTGGCTTTGGTTCCTGCTGCATGCAGACATTAACTAACGTTGGTTCAATAGTATCCAAATTGTCACTGAAATTGAAGTCATTAAAATCTTCAGTCTCGTCCTGTCCATGAAACTGAGATTTGATCGAGTCATGGACACTTCTGATCAACGAATCGAAATCCCCTTCCTCTGGTGGTATTTTCGGACCAAAGCCAGCACGGCGCTTACTCTCTGTTACTTCTGTAGTAGTCTCAGGTTCCGCTCCATTTTGGTTACTTTCGTCTAAGTGTCGAGAACGTTTGTTTTCTAAAGGTTGCAAAGCATTATCGGTAAAATTTTTCCTCGGACGTCCTCGAGGACGTTTCACAAGAGTTGACATTCTGTGCTTCGGACTACATAACTGACCTCGAGTGAGTTTACGACCCAGTTTACTTTGACTTGAACAATTATTTGAAATGCCATTCTGCATAGAGTTTTCCTCTGGTTGAGAATGCAGCGTTCGAGCAGGCTTCTCAGAGCCAATCGGCCTTGTCAGCAGTGTTTTATTTTTAGAACCTTTCGGCCGGCCAGGCTTTCTACGTACTTTATTAGCATTTGCTAAGTCGTTAGCTTCTGAATTTTTACTTTCATCGTTATTCTTAACAATAGGATGGTTATTTGCATCAGGTTGAACAGATTTGGGTGTATCAGTGATAATCGGAGTACTTGGCTCCGTGGCTGTTGTCGGATGGTGAGATTCAGGCAGGTTTGTCCCTGATGAACGGACACCTGCTTTTTTACGTTTTACAATCCCAGACTTTATAAGTTGGGTGGGTTTTGTTGCACTATCCGTGTTCTTTGATGGTGATACAAGTTGAGCTGCTTTAGCATTTAAAAAGCATTCCTCAGCCAATTTCACCAAATCATCAGAAATGCTATTTTTATTGCTGGGTATTTCTTTTTGCACTTTGGGATTCTTTTTAGCTTTTTTAGGTTTGGGAACCTGCTGTACAGGATCGTGCAGAGAACCTCTTGTATCACTAACAACATCACGTGTTACTGATATCGACTGTGGTTCTTCTCTTGTCTTGCGCACCGGATCCAACACACTTTCTTTATTTTTCTTGGCTACCGAAACATCTCGAGCCTTTTTCCCTTTCGCATGTTCAATTTTATTATTGTCTGAAGGTGGCAATTTCTCGGCTTTCTCAACCTCTGATTGTTCAGCAGAAACCTTAGATAGTTTATCGGTACATTTTGTTCCCGGCGTGACACCAAATTTCTTGCTCGTGCCAATGACGGCTTTCTTTTTGGCTGGTTGTTGATTTGTGATGCCATTCTCTTGGTGGAACTGAGTGTTACTGGCTGCTTTCTTGGGCAAGTTTTTCACCCTTTCTACAACAGAGAGCTTCTTAGGAACAATACCATCTTCATCTCTTTTAGTTTTGACAGGATGCTGCATTTCTGACTGAGGAGAAGCTTTTGATTCTTGTTGCAGTTGTGAAACTGGTAAGCTCTGTTGCAACTGAGGAGAAGGCTCTTTTAAATTATGTGACGGCTCTGGTAGATTGGAAGAAGTGGTTTGCTGCAGCAATTTAGGTGGTGAAATTTGAGGCGTAAGTTGTGGGGGATGCTTCTCAAGTGAGGGTGGTTTCTGTTTTTGTTTTAGTCCTGGTTTTGGCTGCTTTAATTGTGGGGATGGTTTCTGTTGTTGGAGTTGGGGAGGTGCCTTTGAAGGTTGATGAAGTTGGGGAGGTTGTTGTTGCAGCACTGGGGGTGGTTTCTGTGCGTGTATTTTCTGCTGTTTCTTTTCTTGATGCGCTGCAGATTGTTTTTGTTGCTGTAATGCAGAAGATTGCTTCTGTTGTGATGATGACGATGATGAAGGTTGTTTCTGTTGCTTAGATGGTGCATGATCATCAGTCTTTGAAAGGATAGGTGGAGTCTGAACTCTTGAAGGAACTAAAGCATTTTCAGAATTTGGAAGCAAGTTATTTGCATCTAGCTTCTGGGATGCTGATGCATCCTCTTGTTTCTTCAAACTCGATTGTTGCAAATAAACTTTTGGTCTCGCAGAGTTTGTATCATTAGTTGCTATGGAAGCAGAACTTGTAGAAATGTTTTCTGGTTTTTGGTTTTGTGAATTCTTTTTGGACGTCACATTTCTACCAGATTTACTTTTACCACTTTCTTCGTAGACTTCACTAGAAACTTTCTCATGGCGATCCAATTCCTCTTGATTTGATAAAGAATTCTTTGTCACCTCATCGAAAGAAGTGTTCTTATCTGATTTAGACAATTTAGCCTCATCCAAAACTTTCTCATTTTCTGTTTTCTTAGTGGCCAAATTATCAATTCTGGGCCGTGGTGAGTCATCGTCTCTCAAAGTCACAAACTGACGTTCGGCCTTCTTAAATTTAGAAAGATTTTCAGCTTTCTTTCTCCGAGATTCAGCCCTTTTGATAGCTTGTGGAGCCCCATATTCTTCCAAACGAGGTGGGTCCTTAACCTTTTCTGAACATGGCAAATCTTCAGCCCTCATCAAGATGGGTGGAGAGTCCTCATACATCCTCGAAGGAAGAGTGTCTCCAAGGCGGTTAGGAATAGATGCATCTTTCATAGACTTGAGGCCATCAAAATCGGCCTTCTGTAATGAAGGTATATCATCTGAAGTGATAGAATTTTTCTTCTTTGAAAAAGATTGGCATGCTGCATCCGCTTTTTTACTACCTGTTAAGCTGATTGGAGTCTTGGATGAAGCAATGTCCACTTTAGCTTTGGGCAATGTATTGAGAAACGGATCAAACCTGTGGACAGAAAAGTCATTTGGAAATTTAGAGGTGGACAAATCAATCAATCTTTGATGGGTCAACTGACTATCTGAAGTCTGTCCCCAGAGTTGTTCATTTGTCTTCCTATAACATGGGAAACAATCTTGTTTCCGCACATGGGATAAGTTAGAAACATTCAGCTGAGCATTTACGTTGGATTTAGAATAAGATGCATCAGTCGTCCCAGAAGAGTTGATTAAATCATTCCCTTTTGTGGGAAGTGCGATTTCATTAGTTCTTTTTATACAAGAAAGGTCATCAGGAGTGTCTTTAAATTCAAACAAATCAACCGTTTTATGACAGCATTCACGGCCAATACAGGCCGGAAAGTTGGCAGTTTTAGCAGGGTTTTCCACAGTACCCCCACCATATTTGGCATACAGATTTGCATGCTGCTTGCCATTTGGATAAATATCAGTCCTTTCGTAGCAAGACACATTAGCATAAGCTTTTGAACAGTTATCCGGACTGACTCGAACCCCTGACGACACCTTAGGGGAGCAATATAGATTAGCCTCTTTCCCATCATCAAACAATGATGACTTACTGTTTTCTAAGAAAGGTTCAACAGGATAAATCTTAGGCTTTTTCACTTTTTTTATGGGCAAGCAATGATCAGCAATGGTTTGCTTATTTTCTCTTGTGGGTGAAATGCAACTGTCTTCATGCTGGAGCTTTGGACTCTGAAAACTTGACAAGGGTTTACTCACGGCATCAGACTCAAAAGTCTTATCAACTATTTTATGGGGCACAACCGGTTGACAAAATGGGTATTCATTTACCTCTGAGTGATTATTCGTTTGTACACGTTCAGGTAATGTTATGTTTGAGAATGGAGTCCGTTCAATAATATCAGTGTCTCTGGCTTCTCCATACAAACGAGCATAGATTAAAGACTTTTTGTTTTGTAAAATCCAAGAATTTTTTGCCCTTTTAGGAGGGCGCCCCCTGCCTCTCCTCCTTCCCATGTGTTTGGAGTCTGATGCTGAGGTGGAGGCTGTCCTTGTATCACAGATTTGTCGATTAAGATCACAGCTTATAGAACTGAGTGTAACCTGAGAAGAAGCAGTCGTAGTAACAGTAGACGTTGGTTTTGTTGTAAATGTATTGGTGGTGGAGGTTGTTGCAGATTCTTGTTGGGAGGAGGAGGAGGAGGTGACGGGTCCCGCAACTGCAGAGATGCATTGATTGATTGGGTTGCCAGATGGAATCTGGCCACTTTCCAACTGGTTATGATCTGAACTGGGCAATAACGATGTGTGACTCGGAGAATCGTTCCTTACAGGGGTTCCAGGAAATGACTGAATTCCACTGTCAGGTGACACATCAGATCGGTTCAGAATATCAGAAGCAGATTCATTTGGAATCTGCCCTGCAGGGGCAGCACCATTATTTTTCTTAGGGTCCTTTGGTGATATAAAGTTCAAATTAATTTCGTTCTGATGCTCATATTTGGAGAATGCCTGGTAGACCAACCTACCAGCCTCGCTGGCGGCATCTTCTGTACTCTCAATACACTCCCCACCACTCTCACTCAGAATTTCACTATCTTTGAGACGAACTGAAGAAACAGTAGTGTTTTTTCTTCTCACACGTGAGTCTGCAGAATCATAGGAACTACATTTTCCAGCAGAGGTGGGGAAATTCTTCCCCGACTGAACTGGTGGCCAATGTTTTTCGAATGATTGCCGATTCACGGACTCAGAAGAAACGCGATTGTCATATTGACTTGCTATACGGTTTCGATTTTTCTGCTTTATTCGAGAAACTTTCTGCTGACGGCTTGTAAATGGTACGGCATGCACCAGACTCGAGAGATTAGCACCAACATCTTTAAAATTTTGTTGATTAATTGGAGAAGGATGCTGCTGTTGCAGTGGAGATGGTGGTGGTTGTTGTTGTTGTTGTTGTAGGGGTGGTGGTGGAGGCGGCGGAGGTAATGGTTGCTGCGGAACTGATACAGGTCTTGAGACGTTAGCTTTGCCAGCATTCTGAAATGTTGTCAAAGGGGGAAAAAAAAAAAAAAGGATTTAGTTACAAAATCAATTTTGGAGTCTAAAACACTGAAAACATTTTTTCAAATATTTAATTTGTGAAGACAAATTAAAAATATTTTTAAATGAGTAAAATTGTATTATGCATAGATTCACTTGTATATGGTCATGATGATGATCATCATGTTTTTATGACTGCAGAGTACTTTTTTATCAAAATACAAAAAAAAAAAAATGAAAAGAAATAAACGTGGCAAATATGTTTCCATAAAGTGTTTTTTATCTGAATGTTTTTAAACATTAAATATTGTATTATATCAAAAAAGGAGACAAATCATTGAATAATCTTGCAAAAGAAATTGAACTTTTAAAAAGTTTTTACTTTACTAATTTTAATAGTTATAATAAAAAAAAATGATGTTTGGATTCTTTTTTATTTAAAACATCATTCAGATAATAAAAAGTTAATTTTTATCAAAAGCAGAAAAGCAGCGTTCCAAAATTATTTTTAAAGGGACTCATTATATCATCATCAGGTTTGGTTTAACGTCTGTTTTACATGCAGGCATGTGTTAGACAGAAAGACTATAACGGCGGAAAAAAATGGAGAAATAAACACAGAAAAGTTGAAATTGACATTCTCATCTTGCTTATTTATTTACAATGTTTCGGCCAATATAAACTCTGACCATCTTCAGGTACATCCTATAGAACTTAAGAGGAATCGTTATGTTGAACTGAGGAACCTGTACTTAATTTCAAACTGTAACTTTTATTTTATCCACGAGTTAGATTATTCTCCTTCCATCAGCTATAACCATGTAGAAATGTTATTTTTTAAAATTCTCAAACATGAAAATAAAATTGTAAAAAATGAGAAAAAATCTATTCTCTAAGTTGAAACATGAAAAGATATAAGTAAATAATATCTTATCTTCCCACATTATTTTTGTACGTTCTTTTGTTTTTGTAAGTCTTTTCTTTTTATATAACCTTAAATTTAGTCTGACTGGAACAATGAATAACTTTAATCTTTATTTTTCATTTTGCTAAAAATTGAATGGTAAGATATTACAAATGTGGTTATTATGCTTTTTAGATAAAAAAAAAAAATGAAATACTATAAGATTGTACAATGAAATGTTTAATAATTAAATTATTTTCAAAACATTTTTTTTAGGGAAGAGGGGGTGACGGTGGCTAAGTGGTTAACGACACGGACTGACAACCTGTGGGTTCCAAGTTCGAATCCAGTTCGTTTCACAGAAACACTTTTACTTAAGATTTTGGCAACCTTCATGTGTTCCCTCCCGTAAGTACTCAATGTTTTTCTAGAATGAAATTCTAACTAGAAAGATATTGGGGAAACTAATGCCAACAACAGAATCATCTGATTCATACGGAATGAATGAATAAAAACTTTTTTTATAACATTTAAAAAATTTTGTGTTAAAATGATGAGGGACTTGTTCAGAAATGGGAGGGAATTTCATCTTCAAATGATTCTCCGTTTCACAAGGAAGGCAAATGCCATGCGTGAAAAAGTAAAAAAACTTCCCAACATGAAGCTGCTAAATCGGGCCAGTGACTGGAGGGGGTCAGTGAATCTTGTGACACCTCTACTGTACATCATTGACGCAGATGAGCTTCCAGACTAGTGATGGGACGATTTCAATACCCCCCCCCCCGATACAATGATCGATTCTGTTCTTTAAAAAAAAAAAAATAAATAAAAATAAAATATGATTCCTATAGAATTACCAATTCCGATTCAAATAAGAAAAACAGTCAAAAGAACATAGCCATAGCAAAAAGTAATCACCTGCACAACAATAGACACCCAATTGAAAGAGTTCATTAAATGGTGTTTATATAGAAATTTTCCGATATTTGGAATTTTTATTATCGCAAACTTTTTCCTAAAAAAACAATGAGGTTAAAATGTAAAGATACCAAAGTTATGTTAAAAAAATCAACTAACAATTTGTTTATGTCAATTTTTCTTTTATATAATTTTGCTCTGGAACCAAATCTATAAAAAACGGATATGTTCATTTTTTTTAAGGATATTTCACCCCAAACAAGGCAGGACGCCACTGTAGGCGTAAGGGGCTACTGAGAATTAGGAAGTAGGTTTAGGGTGTCATCCTAAGTTTGGAGCTGTGCAGCGAGATGTCTGTTTACATTAGTTTTAAACCTATGCATGTCAGTAACGTCGGAGGAGCAGGGAGAGAGTTCCAGAGGCCAGCAGCACAAGGAAAGAAGCTGTTGGAGCAGAAGGCTCTCCGACATCTGGGGATCTCCACAGTGAATGGATGGGACCTAGTTGATTGTCGGGTTGTTCTAGTGTATTTGCGTCGAGGGGGCACTAGAGCAGCTAGTTCATCTAAACACAATCCATTGAAGTATTTGTAAAACAAGCACAGAGATGCAACATTGCAGCGATGGGACAGGGGCTGGAGCTTGGTTGACAGAGAGGGACCTATTAAGTTGGTGACTCTTTTTAGGACCTTGTCTAAGAGGGAGAGACTAGTGAATGATGCCCCAGCCCAGATGTGACAACAATACTCCATGCATGGGCGGATGGTGGCTTTGTAGAGATATAGGATAAGGTCAGGTGTGAGGAGTTTACTAGCACGTTAGAGGGAGCCCACCTTCTTTGCAGCAGCCTTGGCAATGTCTTCAATGTATTTGTTCCAATTAATGTTACCTGTGAATGTTAGGTCGAGTAGTTTGAATGTTGAACTCTCAGGTAGGGTGTTATTTGCCATGGCAATCAGTGCTTGAAGAGGTTTCTTGTAGTTATTCAAGGAAAGGAGCTTTGTCTTTGCGGCATTAAAAGTTACCAACCATTTATGACCTCAATCAACTACAGCCTGGAGGTCACTTTCTAATGATTCAGCCATTGCCTTGGATATGTACGCGTTCATTTTGCCCACATGACGAGAGTACAGCATGGTGTTGTCAGCAAATATACCTATCTCAGACTCAATCTCATCAGGGAAGTTATCTATGAAAATCAGGAACAACAAAGGTCCGAGAATGGATCCCTGGGGTACACCTGCATTTATGTCATGTTGCTTAGATAAACGGCTATCAAAGACAACCTGGATCTTTCTTTTGGTTAGGAAGGATCTCATTATATTAAATATTCGTCCAGTAATACCATGAGTGAATTTTTAGGAGGAGCCCCTTATTCCAACCTTGTAAAAGGCCTTGGATATATCAAGCGCCACTGCCCTAGCTTCGCCTGCCTTGTCGAGTGTATGATACATGCATTCAAAGATGACCGTTAAGATGTCCGCAGTAGATCTTGCTTGTCTAAATACATACTGGTGGTCAGAAAAAAGTTTAGCATTAACTAGATGCCAAACTATCGCTAGATTGATTAAGGATTCAAAAATTTTAGCAAAGATCGGGAGTAGGCTGATTGAGCGATAGTTCTGAAAATCTGTTCTATCCCCAGAATTCTTGTAGACTGGTACCAGAGGCAATTTTCCAGCTATCGAGGAAGCAAGATTCAGCAATGCATTTGTTGTAGAGTTTGGAGAGGACAAGGGCCAATTCTGCAGAGCATTTCTTTATTACTATTACCGGTATAAGATCATGTCCACATGCTTTGGAGGTGTCAAGGTTATTTTATGATGACCATGACCTGAGATGGGGTGATGACCAGGTTTTCAAGTGTGGCTTCAGTCCGCAGTGGGAATTAAGGGAGATGGTGGTTTGCCGAGTCCAAAATGGAGTTAATGGCGAAACGCTGGGCAAGTAGTTCAGCCTTATCAGCTGCCGTGCAAACGACATCATTGTGGTTTGATAGTGGGGGAATCGTTGATTGACCATTGTTCACTACACTATTATAGATTTTCCAGAAATGCCTAGTTTCTGTGACTGAATGCATTTTTTGGTTATCTCTGTATAAGTTCTCTTTACTTCACCTATCACTGTTTTACAATTAATTCTTGATTCTATAAATTTCTGTCTATTCGCAGTTGACTTATGGCAAACTGACTTTCGGAATGCTTGCTGCCTCTCAGCAATGGCAGTTGCACATTTTGAGATGAACAATTGAGAGAAGTGGAGTTTGCTGAAGAATTTGTGCATGGGGACATAGGCTTCAATGCCTGCTTTGACCCATTCGGTTAACTCATTTGCACACTGATCAGCAGGGAGTGAGAAGGTTTCAGTCCATGGGGTATCGCTTATGTGATCTTTGATTGACTCAAAATCAGCTTGCTCGTAGTATCTCGTTTTGAGCAATGGCTCATCAGCTTTTGAACAAGTTTTAGGGTGATAGCAATCATAAACACGATGTGATCAGCGTTCCCGAGCGGGCTATGGGCTTCAAGCACACAAGCCTCAAGCAGTGAGGTCAGCAACAGATCAAGAAGTGAGGCTTGCTGGTCTACTCGATCAGGGAGGCAGGTCAGGAAAGCGACAGTCTGTAAGAGGGAGTGAGCTAAGGAGAAATTATATGTAGAGTTACCGGCTGCGTCAGTAAGGCTGGAGAATCCCAGCCAGTCACAGTGGTGTGCATTAAAATCCCCAAATACATATAATTGGGCATTCAAGTCGAGTGAGAGTGCTCTATCTATGCTTTCAGAAACAGAGTTTAGCAGGGTACAGTCCTAGGTCGAAGGTGAACGGTATAAGAAATATAAGTAACTAACGCTGTGGTGTAAAGTCAATCTAAAAAACATCTAGTCTTGGTCATCTGATTCTAACCTATGTTCTCTAGTCAGGGGGAGGGTGTTCTGAACATAATCTCCTAGCCCGTGCATATGTTTGTCAGAGTCTTTACGGTAGAGAGGGAGGTAGTCAGTCATGTCAAAGTGGTGAGAGGAGATTGAGGATTGAAGGTTCGTTTCACTTAGTGCTAGGATGTCTGGGGAGTTTGTCAGGAGAAAAGTTTCTACGTCGTTAATGTTGGTTCTAAGTCCCCGGATATTAGTGAATGCGAGCCTCAAGGGCAGAAGTGAAGATGTTTTGTGTTGGTGTCTGGTTATGGTTTTATTTTTTTTTATTTTGCAATGTCATGTTTGTTTTTGATAGAGTGGGGGTGGACAAAGTGGATTCATGTTAGATGTCAATAAGCTCATACAACTAGTTCATTAGTTGCGACCGGGTCCATGGGGCTTATGGCCTCGGGAAAGTCTACCGGGGATAACTGTAAGGTTACTTTCCATGCGCGACATGGCACGTACAGCTACCCACGGTATTATACAACTGATGATGGAGCAGCCGTTCTTAGCGCTACCTAAGAGTTTGGGTTCATGTCCTGTCAGTCGGAAACAGCAGCCAGACAAGCTGTCTAATCTGTAACCTCAACCTGTTGAAACAAGAGCGACCCAGACCGGTCATGAAAGACTTAGTGACGAAAAAAACTTTCCCCAAGTTGCCCAGATAGAGAGAAAGAGAGACGGCATTCATCGTCCTAGTCAGGAAACAAGGCCCGGCACTGGGTGCCTTTGAGGCGTACCAGCGCTGGTACCTCTGTGCCTGACTAATAGATAGAGAAGGAATGCTAAGGCCAGGCGATAGGCAGAGCCCATCTACTCCTTAAGCAATTTTAGGTTTGCAAACCGGATATTTTGTTCGAGATTCCAGCTCTAGGGAGGTTGTTGATCAGCACTGATGAGGCCTCCCTCCCCAACGATTTTCTGCCAAGACGTAAGTGGTTAGTAGCAAGGTTTTGTTTTCAGAGTTTTCCTTCTCTTAGTTGGATGGCCTGATAAGGTCTACGGGTCCAACACCCCGAGAGAGGATAGCCTGCGCCCATGTACTAGTCGGGTATTTCTGAGCCCCCGCAGATATGATACAAACAAAAAAAAACTCTCTCTCTCTCTCTCTCTCTCTCTTTCTATATATATATATATATATATATATATTCAACCAAAAAAATATTCCATAACGAATTAAAAAACATTAAGCAAGTCCTAATTAATGATCACTTTCCCAATTATATTGTAGACGAACAAATAAAATTAATGATTAGAAACTTAGACAATACTAATAATAATCACCTCAATAATTCCCTCTACATAAATCTATTCTACTGTAACCAAATGCATCCGAACTTTGAATTGGATGGAAAAGCTATTAAAAATATAATACATCGCTACATAAACCCCATCAACTCTGCTAATAAAATAAGATTCATCATTTATTACAAAAAAATGAAAACATCGAACCATGTAGGTAAAATATATATATATGTATATATGTAGTTATAAAAAAAACAATACACATTGGGAAACTTGTATATAAATCCTTTTGTGCGATAAAAATTTATGCATTTATAACATTCTTATAAGGGTCTTTTCAACACATCTGCCACCGGAGAATTTGACCCACTCGATAAGTATTTTTTTTTTTTACATTTGGGTTTTTTTTTGGGGGGGGGGGGTGTATGACATTGATTGGCTATTAGATGTCTGACACCGAATAAATTTATTATTGACAAACAATTTATTGATATTTTTCGACCATCTCATGGAAAATATTTTTTCCAGATTAAAAAAAACAACTCATTAATATATATAGTCTCGGAAGTTTCCTAACCATTAAAACTATATAAAAAAAAAGTTAAAAAAACATTTTAGTCCCAAGTCATTCAGTGGAAAATCACTTTTATAGGTAAATTTACTTTTAGCAGTTACTATATTAGTTTGCTTCCAAGAATTTATGCTAGTCTTAACATTATTTAAGAGATCATCAGTTGTTTACCATGAAAAACTGTTTCGGGAATTTAAAAACAAAACATTATTTTATTTCATGACTTCCCAGCAGAGTTGATCAGACCCCACTTCCCTTAAAAGGCAAGAACATAAACGTTCCGTATATTAGATCTATATATATACATATATATTAATTTTCAACACATTGGCAATTATTTAAATAGGATAAACCCCCTAGAGTAAATGTTGTATTGTGGTAACTGAAATGATTCTAGTTAAGAGTAAGATAGTTTAAGATAGAAGATGACCAATGACACACACTTTCCTACACTTTTTTAGATGATTATGTATGAACACCTTGACAAACTTGACAGAAAGAAGAAGAAAAAAAAAAGAATTATTTTAGAATTTAGAGTGGGGATTAGGTTCATATATAAATTTAACATAAAATGATCCTCATTTATGGGCCATTCTAAATTTTTAGGGCTGTTCATTAATTTTTTTTTACCACTAATCCTAAGTCCGACTAGAGAGGTCAAAACCACATAATTGCTTTAAAAAGTTGGTACCCCCCGATAAAAAATGCACAGAATTTATTTCCCATAGCAAATTTTATTAATTGTTCTAAAACACTAGAATAGCCCAGAAATGGGGGCTCATTTTATGTTAAATTTACATGTGAAACTGATTCCCCACTCTAAATTTCAAATTATTTTGTTCTTCTTACCGCTAAGTTTTTCAGGGTGTTCACACGTAATCGCCTAAAAAAATTAGAATCGCATTTTTTTTTTTGGGGGGGGGGGGGGGGGGGGAGGGACGTAGCTGAGCATTTTCATCTACAATAATAAGAAGTTATACAGTAAAAGAATCTACTTAACTTCTATGTTACATTAAAATATAAGTTTAAAGACAAAATTAATAAAAACATTAGTAATTAATTTTTAATTCATAAAACATATTTTAAATTTCTTTCAAATAATTTTTTTTAAAACATACGCACTTACATTTATATGTTGCCAGACAAATTTTCACTGTCTTTCACTCTGTCTGTGTATTTGTGTCTTGTCAGTGGAAGGAAAATCAACTGAACTGAGAAAACGGTTTCAATAATATTAA
Organism: Sepiola atlantica; assembly: GCA_963556195.1. Classification (NCBI taxonomy): domain Eukaryota; kingdom Metazoa; phylum Mollusca; class Cephalopoda; order Sepiida; family Sepiolidae; genus Sepiola; species Sepiola atlantica. The sequence goes on along the minus strand of OY744515.1, from coordinate 179,845,616 downwards.
AATAACTAAGAATCATTTTTATTATTAGTCTTTGATTTTATTGCCTTTTATCTCCATCTCAATCAACCTTTTATATGTTTAGAATTTTTTTTACAACCACTCAACAGACAAAATGAAGACTGATGCCAAAATGTGGTCTCGCATAGAGAGCCATGAAAATCTTTAAATTAACTAATTCATTTATATTCATAAATATTATATTATTATTATTATTATTATTATTATTATTATCTATATAGATTTTTATTTTACTGGTAGTTAAAAACAATATTTATGATTTTATCATTAATACCTAATGATAAAATAATAAATATTTATTGTTTTGCAATTGAAAATCAAGTTAACTTTTTTTTTTGAAAGAATCTTTTTTGGAATCGGAAATTAGACTCAAATTTTTCTGATTCCGATACCCAAGAGTTCTGATTTTTCCAATTCCTGATTGCGATTAATCGTCCCAACACTAATCCAGACATTGTAGTGCAATCAAACCTGAAGAAGAGTGTCCTCCTAATAGAGTTAATTCAACCTTGAGTGAAGAAATAAAAGCAGGTGAATGAACCAAAGAAAAAGTGATATGATTCATTGCGTGCAAACTGTGTGAAAATAGGATGGACATTCTTTGTGATGCTCATTGAGGTTGGAGTTTGTGAGTTTCTCGCACACTCAGTCATTTCCTTCCTCTTAAAAATAGTGTCCACTGGACACAGTTTGAAAAGTTCTTTATATCGTCTTAAAAGCACAGCTCAACAAGCATCAAGCTGGATTTGGTGAAAACATAAGTAAAGATAAAAAACACATGATAAATTATCATTTCCCATGTTTATGTGACATAAAGCAACGGATATTGATGACGCATAACGGTATCAAAGAGCAAAAGTAAATGTATTTCAATAAGTCAATAGGAATTTGCAAAGATGACCAAACATTGTTTTGTTTTTTATACTGTAGCAAAAGCTGCTGGTGGCACTAGAGTTGGCAGTATCACCAGCCCTTGTTGGAAGTTGATGAGGAGAGGGCATTGCACATGTAACTACACATTAAACTAATATAGATTGCATCAATCTCGATACTTATGGTTAGTAGCACATGAATAAGAGGTTAGTCAAAATTAGTCAATTTGTTAATTAGCTTGAGCAGTACTTTTTAAGAGGATCATTAATAAATAATTAAAAATAAATAGAGCATTCTATTTCATAACAAATTATAATGAAATAATGTGACAGTGTCGGGCAGCCCCACGGAGGGGGTAGGGGCCCAAGATACAGCGCCAGTATGAGTTGACCGTGAGCCTACGAAAATCGATGGTACAATTACCACGATAGTACGAATAGAGAGAAAGAAAACCTTAAAAATCTCTGGACGGAATTGAACAGCTGGGGATGAGAAAAAGAAAACCAAATTATTTTTTTTATGGCTTACAAAAGATAGGATAAAAACGAATTAACTTTTCAAAGTCAATATGACAATGGCCATGGAGGGTGGGGTTCTTGACAGTTAAACTCTGTGAGGGACTTATGGTGATGGCTGAGTGTTAAATCTCGAATTGGGTCAATTGGTTTTAAGTGATCGTCCGAGAAAGATGGACGCTGGTTAATTACCCTGCGGGACAGTCCTGATATCTCTCAGCTGTTGTCGAAATCAGACTCTCTGCGAAGGGGTAAAGTTATTGCCTCGACAAAAAATACTAGTACGAATTGAGTTATGTTTGAGTGACGCGCGGCAGAAATAAACGGTCACAAAAGAGTTTGGGAGCTGTTGACGAAATTGCTTTTAGGGACTCGTGGAGAATGTAGATACAAATCTTTTCTCGGAGTGTCAAATTATAATGAGGTAGGGGCGGGGTATGTCCCAATAAAAGCCAAGCGAAGAACAGCTACAGTCAGAGAGAATCAGGGACGTCAGTCAGCCAGTTATGAGGGTCAGTGACGATAGGACTCGCACTATACTTTCCCCACCGAACCCGAAATATCAGTTCGTGTATATGTTATTTTCTCGTCCCGAACTTACAGATTTTCGCTGACAACGATCCAGACGCCCAGAATTGTTAGTGCCCGTCGATCCGACTAACACACGCAGGTAAACTTTGATATTATCAAACGGCCTGGCTTTGTAAACAAACTAGGGTACATTATTTTTAATTATTTTTTTAAATAATTCTTCTTCTAAGAAAACCAAACAGACAAAGTCGTTACAGACTTAATTCTTTCCATTCAGCTGTTCTGCATGAAATGACCCTTCTTTTCACAACGAGACAACGTTGCTGACCCAACACAGTTGATTGCTCACTGATCTAAACAAACACAACGTGGGAGTGAGTAGTCACTGGACTAGGCGTTTCAACATCGGTAGCTTTTATCAGAACGGCAACTTTTTCTGAGCAGTACCGGGTGACCAATTAAACCCGAAACGGCCGAACTGGTGACGTCATGAAAGCTGGAGGGTACAATAATAATACTGTGTAACAATAATCTTGGCAATAATAAAATCTTGTATGCCGGTTTCTTTAATAAATACACACTGAATTCTTTTTTATTTACTATTAATATTCATGGAAATAAAAAATAAAAAGAGAAAATATGAATGTTTGAAAATTTATTTAAAACAAAATTGTGAGGATGACTATATTTTTAATTATTTTTCTCTAAGCCTAATTCCAACCGGATAACACCAGGTAAATAGAGTTAGTATATAATATGGGTTGGGTTATTTTTTTAAGCTTTTTTTTTTATAAACAAATTCTTAGAAGAACAGCAGTATTTAATTTATGAATGAACGGAATAAGGAGCGTCATACCTTTCCCAAGTGTTATTACTTATGTTCAACATATTTGATAGCCAGGGAATCCTGGCTATCAAATCTGATAGTACTTATCAAAAACTTTTATTGTTTAAATACAAAATTAAAAAATATGTTGAAGATGTTTCAGAGTTATTAAAAATCAAATTAAGTGTCAAAATTATAAAATTTTATTTATAAACTAATTTTATTAAATTAGCCTGAGAAATATGCGAAACATTGAACTCATGGAAATTTAACTATTTTAAAATTAACTCAGTCAGTTTGAAGTTGCTATTAATACGGATACCGAAACAGATACCCTGGTATCAACTTAAAAAAAATAAACAAACAAAAAGCTCAACTCTACTTAATATAGAGATCAAAATGAGAGCCCTATTAATAAAATTGTGTGACAATTTGTGTTTCTCACCTCTACGCAATATACACATTATTATTATTATTAATCGAATATTTATTGAAATAAAAAAATGCAATAGTGTAAAGTGTTAAAACTTTTTAAGAATCCTACTTAAAAAAATCCCGCTTAATTACAAAATTAAATACACCATAATGCATGTTGGCTTCTTCGTAAATAAGTCAGCCATTTTAACCGTCTGTTAATAGTTGAAAAAAATAAGAAAATGAATGATTTACATTGTAACGCTTTGAAATATGAAAGGCATTTGGAAGAAATGAAACTGCCAAATAGAAAGTCAGTTAAACTGGCTTTAAAAATCTTAGCAAATCCTCATCTATTATAAGAGTGAAAGTTTTGGAAGCTATTTACATCCAATCATTTCATAAATTTCAACATAGCCAAAACAAAATTAATTACAGTTTTATAACAATTTGATTAAATTAATAATTTAATGGCCAAACAAAATATGGTAATAATTAAATTTAACTTTCAAAATCCTATTTAAAAAAAAAAAAAAAAAAAAAAAAAAAAAATTAAAGTAAAAAGACTCCCGGACAACGTTGATAGACACAACTAGTTGCAGATAAAAAGAGCAAACAAACCTGATATTATAAATGCTGTAATTTTGTTTTGTTTTTTCATTGTGCACATGATTGCAAGTAAAAGCTTACATATGAAATGACCCTTTTTTGCAAATAAAAAATATTATATACTCTTCAAAACGACTGATGAAGAATCCATCAGAGATGCCTCATGGAGTAAAACCTTTTCTTTTCCTACTGAACAGTGCAAATGAGGTAACTGAATGAGTCAAAGCAGACATAGAAGCACATGTCTCCGCATTTAAGTTCTATAGTAAGCCCCACTACCCAATGGGTCACTTCGACCTGTGCAGCTGCTATTGCGCATAGGCAGCAACCATCATAAATCAGCTCGAAATAGACAAAAATTTATAGCATCAAGAAACCATTGTAAGAGTGTGATAGCCGCAGCTAAAAGTAGGTATATCAAGATGACAAGAAAACATATTGAGTCACAGAAATTAGAAACTCGCGATTGGTGAATCAAGCAATCAACAATTCCCCCACTATCCAACAACCATGATGTTGCTTACACAGTAACGGATAAGGCTAAACTGCTTGCCCAGCTGTTCACCTTAAACTCTACAAACTCTCTCCCAAATTTTCCACTACGGACAGAAGACCCCCCCTCCCCTCCCAACGTCTTGGATCTCATAAAAAAACTTGACACCTTCAAAGCACATGAGCTTGATCTTATCTCTGCTATAGTAATAAAAAAAAATGTTCTGCTGAGCTGGCTCCTGTCCTCTCCAAACTCTATAACAAAAATCTTGCCAAATCTTGCTTCCTTGATAACTGGAAAATTGCCTCTGTTGTACCAGTGTTCAAGAATTCTGGCAAAAGAACTGACACGCCAAATTATCACCCCATCAGTCTTCTCCAGCTCTTTGCTAGAATCTTTGAATCATTAGTCAATCTAGCGCTAGTCCACCACCTCGTTAATACTAAACTTCTTTCTGACCAACAGTATGAATTTAGGCAAGCCTGTTCCACTGCAGATATTCTAACAGTCATCTTTAAATGCATATACCATACAGTGGACAAGGCTGGTGAAGCTAGGTCAGTAGCTCTTGATATATCCAAAACCTTTGACAAGGTTAGGCATGAAGGTCTTCATGAAAATTAATTAATACGGAATTACTGGATAAATACATAATATAATCAGATCCTTCTAAGCCAAAAGAAAGATCTACGGTGTCCTTGATGGCCATACATCCAAGCAACATGACATTAATTTGAGTGTGCCCCAGGAGTCGATCCTTGAACCGCTTTTATTCCTAAATTTCATAAATTACCTTTCTGATGAAATTGTATCTGAGATGGGTATATTTGCTGATGACATCACACTCTATTCTCGACCTGTGGGCAAAACGAACACACACATATACAAGGCAACGGCCGAAACCTTAGAAAATGGCCTCCAGTCTGTAGTGGAAGGGGGACATAAATGGTTAATAACATTTAATGCTACTAAGACAAAGCTCCTTTCCTTTAATAATTATAAGAAATCGTTTCAACCACCGATTGCCATGGCTAATAGCACTCTACCTGAGAGTCTATCATTCAAACTCCTCTGCCTAAAATTCACAGATAACATGAATTGGAAAAAATACATACCATGCAAGAAAATTTCTCATAACTGCCAGTATCATATATCTCTACAAAGCCACCACCCGTCCATGCATGGAGTATTGTTGTCACATCTGGGTTGGTGCACCAACCACTAGTCTCTCCCTCTTAGACAGGGTCCAAAACAGAGCCTCTAATATAATAGGTCCTACACTATCAAGCTCCAATCCCTGTCCCATCACGGCAATGTTGCATCGCTGTACTTGTTTAACAAGTACTTTATTTATGAAATTGCGGCACTGGTTCCCCCCTCAATGTAAACACCACCGACTGACTCGACAATCAGCAAAATCGCACCCCTTTACTGCATAGGTTCTCTGATGTCGGATAGCTTTCTACTCTAATAGCTTGTTTCCTCAAACTGTGAACCTTTGGAATTCCCTCCCTACTCCCTGTTTATCTGACTGTACCAGAATGCAGAAATGTAAAGGTAATGTGAACAAACCTGCCAATGCACAACTCCCACTTAGAATGCCCCTATGTCACAGTAGCCCCTTACGCCTCAGTGGCAATGTGCCTTGTTTAGGGTTGAATTAAAGTTTAAAAAATATATCATGGAATAGAGATATCTTTGTTTAAGCATGATAGTTTCAGGCAAGATCAATTAATAGTTAAAATAATGCAATAATTTGATTGTGATTGTTCGTCACTTCATTATTGAGAAAAGACGGTAACTATTAAAACTATTGAAGAGTTACCCTCTTCATGTGGATGTGTGTAACTTAAAATAATTTTTTTTGTTTTTTAATCACATATTTATGAACATTGCCTGGTCATGCATGTGAAATATGATTTTCTTTCATTCTTAGTGGTAAATATTTGAAAAAGAAGACAGAAACTAGGTCACACAGTAGGCTGCTGACTACCTTTCTCGCTTTTATATTGAACAAATTGCCAAATGTTGAACGTGAGAGTGAAAACAACAGAGAGAAGTTAAAACCAAACAAAAAGATCTTGTGCACATGCATTTTTTTTTTTAACTCTCATAAAACTTTCCTAGGGATTCGTTAAAATCAAATTTGTGGGGTCTGAGAATGCACTAAATTATAAAGCCATCAGCATCATTAATATATATATATATTATATATATATATCATCTTTAACTTTTTGTATGATTAACATCTGTATAAATGTTTTTATTCTGGTTTCTGAAGAGCAGTGTGTAATTGTGATTGATTGATTGCACGTTGCGAAACAATTTTAAAACCATTGTCAATTCTTCCATTGCAAAAAATAAATAATATGAGTAAAGACTGAATTGGAATTTAAATAATTATATATATATATATATATATTTATTTAAAAAATGTATCATACATTAATGAGCTACTACATAAACTTTTGTATGAACTTAAAGAAATCTTATATATGCGTGTGTGCATGTTTAGGCAGCATATTTTCATTAAAGGAAATGTTATTAAATAAAACTGTTTTGTTTTGTTTTATGAGGCTTATTTTTTATTTTTATTTCTTAAGTTTTACAAATAATCTATTTGGTATTCCGATCGAATTGATATATATATATATATATATTTTTTTTTTTCATGTACTTTCAATGTGATTCCTTAAATCATCATCAGGTGGGGTTAGTCTGAGTGTGTTTTCATCTATTTTCTTTGAGATTTTAATAGATGGGTTAATCATAGAATAAATGAATATATATATATATATATATATATATATATATATATATATATATATATATATATATATGTACACATCATAAACATTGGATCATGTTTCCATCCATGATTTCCTGAGTAAACATTCTATGCAAAAGTTATTAGAACGAGTTTAATATCTGAAATTACAATTATTCTTATAAAATAAAATATATATAGAAAAACACCAATTCAATGCAAATACTGTTCAGTATAAACACTTAATTTTATATACCTGAAAAATCTCAAGCAACACTTGAGAAAAAATCATCCTTAATTTAATGCTCAACATTTTATAGACAAATAGAAAAATTACTAACAAAATAACACATCACTCAATAAATCTCAGGCCCGACATATAGAAAACGCTACTAATAAAAAATCCATATGATTTTTTTTTTATAAAGTACTAACCATCAAAATTTGAGCCCAATCAGATTATGTTTACAAATTACACTTATTTAAGTGAAATTACTATTGCAAATTTTCAAAACCATGGAAAAATCTGAATTTTGTGTGCTGATAAAGCATTGCTTTCTGATAGAAAAATATACTGTTAAAGCAAAACAATGGCTGGATAAGTGTCATCAGACTCTAATGTCGGAAACAACGATTAAGAGGTGGTATGCTGACGTTAAACATGGTTGTATAGACACAACTGACGTTGAACACTCAGCTTGCACCAAATCGGCAGTTATGCTGGAAAACATAAAACAAGTCCACAAATTTGTTTTGATCAACTGCAAATTCAAGTTGTGTGAGATGTTAAAGATATCAGAACGCAGTGTATTCACCATTTTGCATGAACATTTGTCAATGAGAAGGCTGTGTTCAAAGTGAGTAACACATTTGCTCACAGTCGATCAAAAACAACAACGTGTCAACAATTCAGAGCGTTTGTTGCAACTTCTTTCTATACAACAAAAAGGAGTTTTTTGCAGCAATATAGATGAAACATGGATCAACCACTTGACTCTAGAATCAAATCAGCAGGTAGCTTAGTGAACAACAGTAGGTGAAAACTGTCCAAAGTGACTAAACGTGCAAGATTTTGCCTCCGTATTTTGGGATGCACAAGGTATTTTGTTCATCAATTACCCTGAGAAACGAAGCACAATCAATAGCATTAGTGATAGGTTTTAAGGGGGGAAAAAAAAAAAAAATCACAAAATAAATGGTCACAACTGAAGACCGAAACAGTGATCTTTCACCATGACAATGCATCGTGCCCCATGTCGATCGCAACAATGGCAAAACTACATAAATTGCACTTCGAATTGCTTCCATACCAACTCTATTCTCCAGATCTGGGCTCCAGCGACTACTAGCCAGGCCACAAAAGAATGCTCCAGGGAAAGAGATTTGGTTCCAATGAAGAACTGATATCGGAAACGGAGGTATATTTTGAGACCAAAGACAAATCATTCTACAAAAAAGGCATTGAATTGTTAGAAAAGCGTTGGAATAAGTGCATCAAAATCGAATTTTGCCTAGAAATTGCAGTTTTATTAGTTATGCCCAGAATTTATTGAGTAATGTGTTATAAACCATAGCTTTTTTTTTTTTTTTTTTTTAAATTACACTAAAAATGAATTAATGACAATTCATATTTATGATAGGTTATTTGGAAATCTTCCTAAAAGATTCAGATCTGCCGTCCTTACATGAAACGAACAAATGTTTTGTCTGTGACTTATTTCCTTCTTTCTCTATGACTTACTAGCTTTTCCCGAGGAGGCATACCTAGGACAATAAAATGTCATTAAACAACCAAATTTTGAATACAGAATTTATTCGATGATTTAGTCATAAAAATGTGCAATTATCACTCAACATGGAAGCAAAGTCGAAAAAATGAGCATTGGGGAGGGGGGGGGGGTCATTTGGTGACAATTTTCACATGGATCAAGTTGGAATTCTGGTAAATAGCCTGTTCTTGAAGTGATTCATCCTAGATGAATGCAATACTTTAATTCCTAAGAACCATTTTAAGAAAAGTATATTGGGAAATAATTCAATACTTTTCTTTATCAAGATTGGCCATCATTTTCGGTGTTAACATTAGGTAAACAACAATGCATAAGATAAACCATTCTAAAACTAAAATACAACTACAAAATGTGTATTGTTTATTAAGAGTTAATAGGAATAAAACTGATCCAGTTATCACCTACTATTATACTAGATGTGAGTAAATCAATGTCTGTTTCCCTAAGGATTTTTTCTATATACGGACACGAAATACATGCTAAAATATATTTTAGTTCTGGAATTGAGTTAAGTTTTAATTAGTTGTAATTTATAATTAACTGAACAAGTCACCTATCTCTCTCTCTCTCTCTCTTTTAACTATGTATTTCTCTCTCCCCTCACTCTCACTATATCAATTTAACTACTTTCTAATATGTCTTAATGTCTGTGAACATTTAGAGAAAGAGGGACTCTTTTTTAGCTTGCCTATCTAATTTTCATACCTGTGTCTGTCAACACCACAAGCACATATGTAAATTAGATGGCAAATAAGTCTCTTCACTTCTAATAATAATAATAATAATAATATAGAAATAAAAAGAATTTATATTTTTAGTTATTCAAGAAGAATGTTTTAACAGATATTTCAAAGTGTATGAATTTTTGAATGCAATCAAAGTAAAATAGTGTTAATGTCTATGGCCCAACTAGTACATGTATAAAGTGCTAAATACCGTCTCTTTTTTTACTAATCTTTCAAATCCTGCCAAAAACCTACATTAAATAAATGTGTCTTCACGTGACTGGCATATATGGAGGTGATGGCGAGGTGGGATCATATGTTGCTTGAATATTATGTGTGACAACTGGAGCCATCTTGTCGTTTCTTTCGGTTTTGATTTCAATTATACAAGTGGTAATTGGTTGCTCCTGATAAGCCTCCACCCCCATACCATGGCCCAAGTGCAGTTTGCATATATAAAAAAGATGGACAATAAATACCATGGTCATCACCCAATGTTTCTCTGAGCTCAAAAGGAATATAAAAATTTTTTTAAAATCTGAACCATGGATTTTGTTTTGTTGTTATGTTGCCTAAACAGAAATTGGTAATGTGGGAGAAAAGAAAAATGATGGACCAGAAAGGTTTGAGACGAATATACAACACGAACAAAAAAAAAAAAAAAAAAAAAGCAAATACCAAAAATAAATTTATAAAATAAGAATTAAAAAGAAAATATGAATATGAAAGGATATTTCTGATATTTAAATTTTTAAAATAAACTTGTTTAACGTTTAACTCATTTTTTTGTGATTGCTAAACTATTTGTAACATTTGAATATGCTTTTTACTAAATATAGTTTGTTTATGTTGAAGAAACTTATCAAAATACGTCCATAGTAAATATCAGAACTCTGTATCCACACCATTAGATAATTATTGTTAATTAACTGTGAGCAGATTATATTCGTCCAGATCTAATACGGATAAACAAAACATAAGTTACTATTACAAAAGCTGCCATATTAACATTCAATTAATGAGGTTATTGTAAGACTACTGCCTGTGACCGAAAGGACAATTTAAGAACATTTGCTACTGAAGAGACGATATACAGCCGACAAATTATCAGTTAAAAAACAATTTAGCAACAAGCAAACAAAAGAGTTTGGGGCAAAACTGAAAATCTTTGTGAGTCACAGATAGAAAATCAGAGAACCGTTTATGGAAAACAAAAACCGACACAAACAGAAAATTTGGATATTATCAAGTGAAATGCATGGAAGTGAAATTGTAGTTTACAAAACTTTTCTATTTGATAAAACATAATTCTAAGTTTATTGAGAAGATTTTTTTAGTTTACTTGTCTCAGCACAAAATAAGCCGGAACCCGCTTGGGTGACTATGACAGCTCGTCAGTTTGACTGAATGAGTATTTAATTCATCAAAACAGTAGAGTCAGGTTTAATTTCAAGCAAAGCAGAAGGTTCTGCTCTGCCCTAATTCTAGGCCAAGAGAGCTTTAGAGATTAGTCAAGGGGTAATGACCCTTAGTCTTCCATTAGCACCAGTTAACAGAAACAGCATAGACTGTACTGGTTTGATTGCTAGTGACCGTCTTACTTGTCAAACCCTTCCTCCCTATCATCTCCCTCATTCTCTGTTCAACAGAGAAAGAAATGATCTGAAATGCACCCCCCCCCCAAATAGACTAATAGGTCATAAAATCCCCAGACATAAAAACAAATAAGTCAATATTTATTTCAGACAGAAATAGGACCAAAGTTTTAGCTTATACCAAACTGGTTTGAAAACTTTTAAAACCTAATTGGGCTATGTATAAAATATGTTAACTGACCGAGTAGGGGATGTGATAAGTGTCAAGACCTAATCCCAGATTAACTGTAAAACCCTCAAATATAAGGTATAAACAATATGCTATGTAAACTAAGTCTTGTTCTAAACACAACTTTATTGAACTTTAAAAAAATAAAAATAAAAAATGAAACTCAACGTGCACACAGGAACAAAATTAAAAAGCAAAATTTTGATCCGTTCCTTGCGCAGATTCATATATGCAATGGATGATTCAGAATTGATTTTTATTGTTGATGTTCAAGTTTACATTTGAGCTAAGCATGATCACATTTGTAAGAAAACGTTAGAAAACGTTTTTGATAAATGAGTTTTATACTCACTTGGTGCAGTGAGTATAAAACTCATTTATCAAAAACGTTTTCTAACACATAATTTTTTTAAATTGAACCTCCAACTCTTTCAACATCAATTGTTTTGAATAAGACCAAAATAATGTAGTCTTTTTATTAGAAACAGAATTGATAATAAGTTGTGGGTGGAGCATATCAATATTTTAAGTCGGTTAATCATTTGTTGAAAAGTCATAATTCATACTGTTCAAGAAGTCAGATGAATTTGCAAAGATGGAATTGAAATAAAAATCAAATTTTGCTCTAGCAATCCTCCAAATAATATGGATTTCGAGTGTGCCTGATGATTATATATATATTGCCATAAACAATATTTTCATACTTTACTACTAAGTTCTACTCACATATTGAGCTCTGTTGAAGTAAATAGTGAAAATCTATAAACAATAATTAGGGAGGGCCTGTGGACGAGTGGTTATAGCACTTGTCTTTGGGCTGGACGACCCGGGTTCGATCCCACTCACGGCATGCGAATTTTCGGGTCTGAAAACTCCTTCTGTCCACCCAGCAGTAAAAATGGGTACCTGACTAAAACTCAGGGAAGGTTCAAGGCAGCGGAAGGAGAGGGATGGGCTCCGCCTTCCATATGCTGTGCCCTAGACACAGTGATTCTTAACAAATCACCGCCGCTACGGCCATGGGCAGTGTGCGTGGTCGGCAACGACACCCGTGCGCGTCCAGGCTATGCGACCGTTACCTTTTTTTACCTTATACACAATAAATTATATCACCTGATAATATTATACCTGTATGCATGAAATAATAATTATATACATATAATTTAATAATAAATATTTTAATTATTATCCACATATGGAATCATCAGTGTGGAAGATGACTGTTCAGCCGGTCGCACGATTCAAACTCCCAGACACGAGTCACTTTTAACCCAAATCCGAATGCCAACTTCAACAGCTATGCAACAAGCGGAGAAAAAAAACCTATTTATGTTGTATAAAGTGGACAATATAGTAAGCCGTCTTAACAGTGTTCAACATATCACGTGGATGGGAACTTCGATAATGAGGATGCAGTGTTGCATCCTCATTATCAGGAAGAGTGATGTTTGTTTTATCCAGGTTGAGTACGTAAAACTCAGTTGTTATAAGTTACAAAGTGTTTTGCATTTGTCATAACAATGCAAAGTGACATAACATACTGATATTCCTTTCTTTTGACAGACCAATCAAATTGCAACATGTGGAACCATAAAATGATGCACCTTCCCATAATCCATTTACATTTTAAGCTGGGTAAGATAACACTGAATCATATTTGGCATGAACATTCATCATTCCAAAAGAAACTAGTGTATAGTTGGTAAATTTGCCAGTAAATTGAGTTATGTTTCTTTCGTGATTAGTTATGTTGTTAACAATAAACAACAAATACAAGTTAAAGTTGAGATCATATTTTGTAGTTGGAAATTGAGACTTAAACTAACAAACGTCTGTGTAGAATTTAAACGGTTGGTGATTAAAATATTCACTTTGAACCAGAAAGGGTTCTTTATTTTCATAATCTTTTGAAACATCCAAACTGGAGATCGTTTGAATTCTCTTTCAGGTTTTATTTCAGTTACTTGAATTTAGACAATAAATGAAGTCCATGCAAATTTTGAAGTCTCCTTCATACATTTTAACATAGCACAAATATCAAAAATATATCTTTTTATTAGCATCTCTGCATCATTTCTAAATATTTGACGTAAGCAAGAATAGTGACCTTCTCGATTAACAAACGACTAGGTTTCCTATTTTGTCACTTTTGACCAATTTCTTTGTTAAGATGTTTACCATACACAAATAGTTTTGCAATCAATGTTTCCGTTACCATACATAAGATCTTTGAAGAAAAAGTCAGAAAGATTTAATCAAAATTGTTGACAAGGTGCACTAGTTTTAGTTTTATTATTGCGAGTTTTCAATTATTTTATTTTAGACAATGGAATCGCGATTGGTTAACCATCTTGTCAGAGTTGCTCAAGGCCGCTGTCCATGGCTCGAGATGTGGTGCAGGTCAGAGAAAAAAACACTGTAACTCAACCAGGGCTAACACCGTTGCAACAAGAGTTCTATTTCAGGCTTACTGAAATGTCATGGACTGAAAAAAGCTTCACTGATAATTTTTTTTAAATCAATGAGATCTACCAAAAAATGGTTTGGGATGTAAAGTTCACATGAGCTAAATTAAATCTGGAGCATGATATAGAGTTTAAAGATAATTCACACTGAGTGAGAAAAACTTTGGATCACAAAATAATGATGGACGGTAATTTTGTGAAAGTTGACATGGAACCCTTGATCACATCTGCATACTTAAAAAAAATGTGGTTAATATTAACTTTAAGAGAATTCTAAAAAAAAAAAAAAAAAAAATGTTGCTCAGCACTATTTCAAAACACCTCAGCTAAAACCATTAAATTCAATGTTTTTTTGACAAAAAATATGTTCAATTTAAAAAAAAAAAAAAAACTTCTGCTGGTTGGATTGGATTCAATATGGCTCTTTCTATTTAAAACAAACATGGACGTTGTGACACGGTGCACTATGGAAACAAATGAAGAGTGAATAGTTTGTAAAATAGTTTGGACCTATTTCACACACATTTTGGATAGACTGATCGTTGGCCATAACTTTAGTCTGACAATAAAATTGTAATTTATTTTATTGTTGTATTTACCTACTAGTTCGTTTTACTAATTTTTCTGCAAATTATTTGTTCCCATAATGCATTGGTCAACTTTGTTTGAAACAAAAGCAGTCATGTTGGACAAAAAAAGCTGGTAAAACTTGTTATTAAATTAAACATTTTTTGTAGAAAAATATTAAATAGACAATAAGGTGTTTTAAAATAGTGTCGAGTGGCATTTTTTAAAGGATTTCCTTTAAGTTAATATTAACCAGAAAAAAATGTTATCCACATTTTGATTTTTAATTTGGTCACTTGGTGAGGACTTTCCAATAATGCCCTTATACACTTGTCGTTTTTCTAGTAGCACGGATTTAGTGATAGATAAATACAAGTGAGTCTTGACCTTTTGCAAATCTGTCTGAAAGCAATAGAGCATACGTATAAAGGATATCCTGATAACCCTTCAGTGAAGTGCTTCAGGTCAAATGCTTTTTTCCGCTATATCAACTTTTCTTTTCAAACTCAAAAAAATTATCTTAACAAATATTAATCTCAACAATGTTCTTTAAATCAAATTTCTTTAAAATATTTTCTCTGATCAATAAAAATGTAACGACCTGAAATGAAACACTCTTCTTAACAAGATGTTTACAAGCTCGGAAGGTGTTGCCCAGTTGTTGGGAATAAAATTACATAACATAGAAAGAAATGTCTTCTAAATTCATTCACTGATTTATTTTGTCTACTTGGGATTCCAGATGGAGGCTCCTGGGAAAAGGAGGCTCCTGGGAAAAAGTGGCTGGATATCCTACACCAACATTTAAAGACAGCTGGATGTCATCCTGACCAAGCCTTTGACCATGTATGGTGGAGGGTAAAATCCAGTGGGGACCCCGTTGTGCAGGATAAATGCAGAAGAAAATTTGTTTATAATTTATCTTGAAACAGTTTTGTATCATTACTAAATGCAGACGAAACAACACGTAAAATAGGTGCAATTATCTTCTTTTTTTTTCAAATAAATAAGATGTACACAAAGCTGTTGCTTATATGTGAAAAATATTTGTATTTTGAGGTGGAGGAATTTTCATTATTTACAATTTTTAGACGGGTTTCCTTATCTTGGTTATTGTTATGATGCCGTTTTGTAAGTTTTGTCCATCGGCCTTTTTTTTAGGTGCCTTGTGTCGAACTTAGGAACAGTCATGGAATTTTGAATCCAGCCCGTTGCTGAATCTACGGAGAGACAATGTTTGCATTCCATTCACAAAGCCTTTTCACATTCTTTCAGTTCAATTGTCCTGCTACCTGTTCTCAGGATTGAACTCAGAACATTTTAACCAACGTCCTAACCGTCTCGGCCAGGTATCTTTGGATCAAAGCTTAGTGATAATAAACCAAGTGAAGAAATAGTCTAAGAATCATAAACATCATATAAAAAATGATATATGTTAAAGGAGTGTAAGGGGCTACTGAGAATTAGGGAGTAGGTTTTGGGTGTCATTCTAAGTTGGGAGCTGTGCAGTGAGATGTCTGTTTACATTAGTTTTAAACCTCTGCATGTCAGTACTGTATGGGAAACAGGGAGGGAGTTCCAGAGGCCAGCAGCATAAGGAGTAGAAGGCTCTCCAGCATCTGGGAACCTCCACAGTGAATGGATGGGATTTAGCTGATTGTCGAGTTGGTCTAGTGAATTTACATCGAGGGGGCACCAGAGTAGCCAGTTCATCGGAGCATAATCCATTGAAGTATTTGTAAAACAAGCACAAGGATGCTACATTGCGGCGATGGGATAGGGGCTGGAGCTTGGTTGACAGTAGGGGACCTACTAAGTTGGTGACTCTTTTTTGGACCTTGTCTAAGAGGGAGAGACTAGTAGATGATCCACAGCCCAGATGTGGCAACAATACTCCATGCATGGGTGGATGGTGGCTTTGTAGAGATACAGGATAATGTCAGGTATGAAGAGTTTACTAGCACGGTAGAGGGGAGCCCACCTTCTTTGCTGCAGCCTTGGCAATGTCTTCTATGTATTTGTTCCGATTCATGTTACCTGTGAAGGTTAAGACGAGGAGTTTGAATGTTGAACTCTTGTATTTCTTTAACTTCTGTTGATGCACCTACTTGCTATGTAATCCTTGTCTTAATAAATCTATCAAACAAGATCATGTGTGAGCATTCATCTATGCGTAACTTTGATAAATACACATTGAATTCTTTTAATTAAAAAAAAAATATTGATCAAATATTTATTGAAATCAAAAATAAAATAAAAGGAAAACTAAAACGAACCTTTTAAAATCATAACATTTTCTTTCGTAAAAATGACTAAGTCCTCCACTCAGCAACAATGGGTGAATATAGCAAGTTATATATACATAATTATATATATATATATATATATATATATATATATATATATATATATATATAATAATTAATTCCCCTAACAGAACAGTTTTACACCACTTTTATGTCCCCTTATGAAGATTAAAATCAATATATAATGATACTAATCCTTATTTCAATTGTGATAAAGATCTATTAAATTATTTTGATTCTAGAAAATGTCTAAAATTTTAACTTAAGTTTAAGGAGTCTTAATATGAAATTGAAATTCAGGGAATCTTGCTTAACTGGTATCTATTGAATATGAATCAAATCAATGCAAATCTGCAAAAATTGAATTTTCAAATGGTCGGTTGTGTCCATATTATGCGCCCTAAGAACCCTTTAAAATACACGATAGAAACTGAATTTGGGGGAATATTTATTAATTGATGTCTAATTGTTAAAATTTCATACAAATCGGAGCTAACTGAATTTTCATGAAAGGCTTCCGTCCCCTTTTTGCCAACTAAATATAGCCCATAGACCCACCCTTATGCCTAGCAGCTGTGTTCCAAAATTCATAATGATTGGTTCATTAGTTTAGGAGTTTATCCTATACAACGAAATATATAATATAACTTATTTTTAATGTTTTTTGGTGGCAGGTGCAAGTTTGGGTGGGCGCATCCCCAAAATGATAACATTAAAAAAAATATATATCATGCCCATGTTATTCACTGTGTTGCTTAGAATGTATATTCAAAAATTCATAATGATCTGTTCTTAGTTTCACAGAATGTTGCTGAATTTAAATCGTCAACGACTTCCTGAAACAATCGAAAAACGTTCTATACTCGTTTCTCCGCTGCCTTTTAAAAATCCTCTTCTTTCTCCAGCTTTTTTGTCCATTTGCTTTTTACACTTGAATATATATTGAATATTCTCTGTAACTGTTACATGCAAATAAATAGATTTTTCAATATAGATATTGAAACCGAGAAGACATATAGCTTAGATCTTCGTATCTCCCCACTTCAACTTTCTATATGAACACTATTTGTCTTTCCTGCTATTTTTCACTTTAGAAATGGTCACCATTTAATTTTTTTTCTTCTTTTAAATCAGTTCCTCATAAAAATTGGTTGTGAAACAATTATGAAGTAAATAGTTTGAAAATTCATTGCATTTTCTCCATGACGTGTTTTACATCAGTTGATTTTTTTTGGGGTATTTTTAAAACATTTTTGATATTTTAATTTGTTTGTGATTAGGTTGCATCTTAATGGCAGTGGATATTTCTACATTACCAGATGACCAAGTGATTAAACTTATGTTCTTCAGTGTTACAGTTGAGCTTTTCGAGCAGTTTTGTACACAAAACTAGGATTGGTAAAGGTATCAATACTTAGATATTTTACAATACCATTTCTTTTAAAACAATATATATTATTTATATATCCAATACTGAAACCATACAATATTTTAAGGCTAGAAGATTAGCATTGTCGACCAAGAGTCTATCAGTGTAATGATGTATAGAAGCGAAACCTGGCTAGTAAGGGTTGAGGACATGTGTTGCATGTAGAGAAATACTATGAGAATGATATGATGGATGCGTAATGTTAGTCTTAAACACAGGCTTAGTTCTGATGACGTCAGAGGGAGATTAAATCTGGACAGCATAGGAAGATGTGTGCAGGAGAGTAGACTTCAATGGTATGGCCACATTGAAAGAATGGAGGAGAGTTATTTTTAATTTGCATATTTTTTTTTACGGAAAAAGTATATTCTAAATTTCATAAATTTCTAACTACGTTGAGTTTAAACTTTGTAACAATCAAAATTGTTTGAGGAAATTAGATTTTTCATTTAATTAATCTTTATGTCTTAAAGTATGACAGACAACCTTTGTTTGATGTTTAGGTATTTTATGAAGATTATTTGCACCGCTTCATGCATCGTAATATCAAGATAGCTCGAGTTTTGTGCTGTCGTAGTTTAATACAAAGGTAGGCAAAATGATGACACTTGTAATCGTATCATGTAAGAAGAAATATTTTAAATAAATAATGATAATAAAAAAAATCACAATACTTGTTTATTATTGAAATGCAGCAAAATGCTAAGAGTTTATGTGATTGGAGTAGCACCCCTCAACGGCTTATATAAAAAAATAAGCTTTATTTTGTGACTAATCATAAATAATGAATTTTAAAAAAGGCATTATTAAATTAATTTCTTTAATTAACATTATTTTGAGAAACCTTAACATATTTAAAAACTCGATAATGATTTGTCACGTAATTATAATTTGAAATATCAACCGATTTTTCTCTTTACTATTTACATTGTTTTAAGGATGAGGTGAAACAATTTTAATTTAACACTCAACTAATAGGACATGTTTAAATGCGGCCTTCAAAATCATTAACACAATGTCATTTCCTATTCTTTATAACACTTGCAAATGCTAATTATCATTAAGTTTATTTTATAAACTATTAATAAAGCATGAGTATTTTGATGTGATTTTAGTTGTTATATGGGAAGAATAAGGCGTTTCTGTAAATTAGTATTTAATGGACAATCTGAAATTTATAAAACTCCATGTTAGTATTATTTACCTAAACTCATATTGGATTGTTTATGCTTATATTCTAATTATTATTAGTATTATTGTTTCTAATTCTTGCATTAGCCACTCTATCTTTCTTCTTACTGATTCCCATATTGTATTCATTTGTATATTTGGCTTACTTAAGGTCACTGTAGTCCGGCACATGTGCTGATTCTTTGAAGACGACGAGAGTACAAGAGCCGACACATTGTGAAAATAATATCGACTCAGATGAGGACAGCAGTCTGAAACAAGAAGACCTGATTTAAAAAATATTGTCAAATATTATAGAGAAATTAGATAGTTATTATCGTCATATTAACAGTTATAGCTGGTTTCTTTCACATCAATCCAGCGGACGTCATAAAGACGGCAAGCACGAATTACATGTGCTGTTGTCGATATGTTAGAAAGAAGCAGCAGAACCCTAGAGCAACTCCTCATTCGCATGTGTGCTTACAAAAGACCCTATAAAAAGACAGACACAGGGTTCTAAGCAGTTTGCCGCCAAATAGACAAGCAGAAGTCTGAATATGTTGTCTGAACATCTCGTCCCTTTTCTACAAATTTTTAAGTATCAGCATGAAACAAAATAATTTTTTTTTTTACGTATGATAGACTTCCTCTCTTGTACTCATTAATTCATGCATCCATCATTTGATTAGTTACAATTAAGTTATATTATTTATTGCTAGACGTAAATGATTAATCTAATTGACTAAATAATAGTAATCCACTCACCAAATGTCAAATGTCACCTATTTTATTTGTTCTGCGTTTGTTCAAATTACATAACAATTCAACCATAAATTGATATGGTTTATATTTTGGTTGCAGTCAGGTTGTAGTTATGTAGAAATGAACCATTTGGAGTGTCGTCAGATTATACTCGTTATTACGAAAACAGTCCTCCTCTGTATTAGTAGCCACTGTTGGTAATCCAGAGGCGGGGTATATATCCGTTAATGCCGCAGATGATTCACAGATGCAGAGGGATGGGCAACCAGAAGCCAACGGTTACTGGTGTAGATATTCCTTGGATTTTCACATGCTTGTACTTGCCATAGTCTCCACAGCCGCAGAAGTGGAAGCAACCAGAAGCTGTCAATCCCAAAGTAGACGATACATGGATTTCTATCATCAACAGTTGTAAGCGGTGGGCGTAGTCTCTGTTGTTCCACAGACAAAACCTACAAGGCAACAGGTACTTTCATGAAGTTTAGCCCATCAGCTGAGACGGTTTACCAGGGTATGGCACTTGGAGCCACATATGTAAGATTTAGCTTATGCATGAAGACCAGGCATGACCACCACATATCCTGATACTCTCAGGATACAGCTGGTGAATTTTGTAAGGTGCGTCTACTACACATATTCCTATACCATCGCTGGAACTGGGAATGGCTGAAGTATACAGAAGACTCAGCGGCAGATCGGCAGACTGCCTTGACACGGGACTCAGTGAACTGATTTGGAGTCGTTATAAAAATCTCAAAAATGACCACACATCACATGACACACTAACTAATATGCATGAATGAGGAAAAATAAAAGGTTGATTGATACCTAATTTTATTAATTATAAAAAAAGTGCTTATGATTAAATATAAAACTATTTCCTAAACATATTTTAAATACTACTGATAATCTTCAAAATATTGTAGATGTACTTAGTTATTAATGAGCTATAAAATAGATAAGTCTGCGAATTTCCAGTGATCCGGGCAAAATGGAAGTCACCTAAATTTACGGTTATAAAAATATAATGTAACAAAGAAAAGAAAATAAGGAATAAGATGACGAAAAACCTGAAGAAAAAAGGAAATAACTGGGTGAAACAACAAAGGACGCAGGAATATTTAGATTAATAATTATAGCGGATGAGGAATGATTAAAAATACAAATAGATAAAAGGATAGGATACATATATATTACCACATGAATATAACAAGACCATAGTTCCATGTAATAAAAAAAAAATATATATATATATATATATATATATAAAATGTTAATGAGTACTGATTGTAATTTTAGGCTTTGATCATCTAGTTTTTCATGTTTTTGCTTTGTTTTGTAAAATTAGCACTGAAGATAGCCACACCAAGAATTAAATGCACAGGAGCATTTTTACAAATATATTGGTGTTTGCCAGAACAATTGTATGCCGACTAAAACATAAGTTTTATGAAATAACGTGAATCTGTCCTTTGTAACATTGAAATGGTATACAACTACATAAAAAAATTAAATTTAACATAGATCTGGCCTTAAACTATTGAGCTATTATTAATTTATGTTATGAAATTTATATTTGAATAGAAAAAAATTCTAAATATAAATAATAAAGAAATTTATATATATGTGTGTGTGTGTGTGTGTGTGTGCATCTCCGGCTCATTTAAAAAACATTAAACGAATCAGAAAAACGAATGTTATCCCCCACGTATAAATATAAGATATATATATATTACAGATAACACACTATCATCTTTGTCACCTTTTATTATTGTAGGCATTCCTTCTTGATATAAAATTGAAAGTTCTCATATTTACTGTTTACTCCACATTGTACTCACCTTGAATACAATATACAATACACAGAATGCTTCAAACAAACTACACCATTCTATTAATTATATATCTTAAACAAAACTCAGCATAAAATATTTCAATGTGTAATATTGGATAAACCAAAAAGTGTTATGTTAAATGATGTTGGAATAAAAAGTGAGGAGCCAAAGTCTACCAATTTTGCAGGAATCAGAGTCAGTTAAGAAAAAAGAAATTCTTTTTCTTTCTTTTTTTGCTGACTCTCAATGTCTTGTGAGGAGTCTGAATTGAAATTTTTTTTTGAACAAGTCAAAATTTTGTTGTTGTTTTAAATTGACTTCAGAGTCTGATTATTTTCACGCCCACTTCCCACCTACGAGCAACACTTATTTTCAATATTATTTAATCAAAAGGGTTGCTTTTGATTTATTTGACGACTATAATATTAAAAACAAAATTTTTTTTTTTTTTTTTTTTTTTTTTCGAAAGTGTTGAAATCTGTATTTTTGATTCTAAGATTAAAGAGAAAAGAAAAATAACCAACTTTATATTTTGTTTATTTTAAATGAAAAATGTAACTGAAATAGAAAAACAGATTTGTGCAATTTATGGGGAAGTTACAGAGAAATAATTGACTTTAGAAAAAATAAAAAACGTTTTTTGACGTTTCATATAAAAGTCTTTATTCTGAATTATGTGCCCCATGCCTACGCAAATCATACTCGTATTTTCAAGGAATTCAACAACTGCATCTCAAAGGTGCACCCATGAAAACATATCTCCAACGACGAACTGCATCGGCACTGCTAACTTGAACAAAATGTTATGCCGAATGACCCGCTGGTTCAGACATGCCCTGCAGCACTCCGGATCAGAGCTGATCAACAAGGCAATCTCACCGACCCCAATTAAAGACTGTAGAAAAAAAGCCACGGTGGTCAGCATGATGTTGAATTTGAAGCTCATGTCAAGACCATGTCTTTATGATGTCTGTCGCTGGAATTGTGATTGGCTGGACATTGCAAAAGTTGTTGCGGTCAAACTTGGAGGAGAGCAATACGATACCTGGTAAATGCATGCGCGGAGCAGTGTGAACTGAAATCTAGTGAACGCTGTCATTTTACCGCCACAAATATTTAAACCTAGATTTATGGTTTGTCAGGCTAATTAATTTGCATAATGGAAATTTATGGAGATATCCACTAATCAATGCTCCAATTTCTTTTTTTATGTAGGAATGAAATAATAAGTATTCTACGCATCATAAATACTTATATTTTATCACTTACTAGCTGTATCTAGCCAACGTCGTCCACGACTCTACCTTTTTTGTTTCGCTTTCTATTTTTACTTCTGCCAAGGTGGAAATTATGTTTTCGATCGAGTTTGTCTGTTTGCGTACAGCCTAGCATCCACATAATTTGACCAATCGTCACCTAACTTGGTCAAGATATCGATAATAGTCTAACTTAGATATCACCAAATTAAATCAATTCTATGTCAATGGTCACACCTTTGGTGATAACTTTGGTGCTGTAGTAGAGACTCACTACTTGGCCCATATTGTAGCCAATGAAGTCTCACATCTTATCTAACCTTGACCTTTGACCATGAAAAGTTCAGTCACAGTCAAATTTTGGACAGCATTTCAGGTTTCGATTTTTCCAAATTTGATGTATAGATCTGATGCTCTTTGATAACCGTAACCACCATGCAAAATTTCAACCTGGTCAGATAAATAATTTTTGAGTTAACGTTTCTATGCCATTAGTTTGGGAATACTTCTTACAATATGGAGAAGTAAAGCCCAAATAAGACTTTGGCCCATCCTTATGTTGTCAGGTGGATGTATGCAGTCTCACGACCGACATATGTTCTTGGCTAACTATGCCATTTTTTTAGCATGTTAAAAAATAACAAATTAATTCCATAATCCCATTTTCTTTTAAAGTTTATTTTAGTATTTTGTGTTATTTCACCTTTTTTCAATGTGTAATTATCAGTTATATTTACATAAGAAACACAGACACACACAAGTGGTCACATAATTTTATAGAGATTAAAATAGTGCAGATCACAAAAAAAATGGCCGACTACTGTTTGTTTTTGTTAGATTGGATGACCTACTTGTTAAGTTAAAGACTTGGAGGAATGCTATGAAGTCACCAAAGTGATGATCAGTGGCTGTAGTGCTGGATAGCTCCCCAAAAGAGGAAAGTTCCCCTGCTCAGTTTGCGGAAAAGGAGTCGGGTGCAATTCAAAGTTTTTGTGGTACCTGTAAGCATTATGTATACAAGAAGTGCAGTGAAATTACTGGTAGGTTGAAGAAGATAACCAATTTGTGTGCAAGAAGTGTAAGACAATGAAGATGGATGAGAACTCAGATGTGGAGGAAGTATATCTGAATGACGAAGATATTGAGGTTGTTGAGAAGTTTTGTTTCCTTGGTGATACCATCGGAGCACAGGTTGAAGAAGGTGCTAGAGTGATTGCAAGAATTAGGAGTGGAGTTCAGAGAATGTCTGCCATTACTAACCAGCAGTGTTACCACTGTCAACCAAGGGAAGAGTCTATAAGGCATGTGTATGCAGTGATGTATGGAAGTGAAAGCTGGCCAGTGAGGGTTGAGGACATGTGTTGCATGGAGATAAATTATGAGAATGTAACGATGGATGTGTAATGTGAGTTTTAAAGACAGACTTAAGTTCTGATGACCTCAGAGGAAGATTAAATCTGGACAGTATAGGGAGATGTGTGCGGAAAAGATTTCAATGGTATGGCCACATTGAAAGAACGGATGAAACTTCTTGGGTTAGTAGATGTAGAACAGTTTAGGTAGCAGGTTCAGTTCACAAGGGAAGATCACGAAAAACATAGAAGGAAGTGATAGAACTGGATCTGTGGGAAAGAGAGATAAATAAAGACCTGGCCAGCGACAGATTACTTTGAAAGTCAATTTCTTAAAGTTGTCCAACACATGCCAGCATGTAAAACAGACGTTAAACCAATCATGATAATGATGACAGATTTGAGCGGTAGAGAGAGTTTTTAATGAAACTTTTTGCACATCTTATTATTCTTCACAACTTTGGAATATAAAATGATGAACATTTTGTTTTGGAAGAGAATGTTGGAATGATTATGGATTAAGCCAATTTTATTAGAGGTCAATCCATCAAATCTTCTATGAGATACTTAATTGATTATGTCATTTGTAATACTGTTATGATAATCACAATAAGATTTACACTAAAATTTCTCTTTAAATGGGATTTGTCACAATGAAAAGAGCATTTTCAAAAACATTTTGTGTAGAAAATAAGTCATGTTTTGGTTCAAACATGAAATTCTTTAGATGAGGATTGATGATTAGCATTATTCCGATTAGACTACTATTCTCATCTGGGTTGTTATATTCACAACTGTTTGGCCGGTGTAACCTCCATTCTTCTTCAGGTATATGTTTTTGAACATAAGAACCTACTCGTCTGACTTGGGAATCTTTATGTCAAACGCAAAAACCTGAACGGAATTTCGAACTGAACCCTTTATTTAATCCATGGGGTAGATTGTTCTCATTCTGTCAGCCATGATCTGGTGGAAGTGTTAATTTTGGTTATTCTTAGTTATTGCCTCCTATAGTAACGATTGAACCTACAGCCTCCAGAAGAAGGTCATTCAAGTCTGATTGTTAAGCAATGCTTACAAAATACATAAAAAAATAATTCCATAATAAGTAGCAATACAGCACATCAATACAAGATTAGGTTTTAGGCTCCCAAAATTCGTACTAGAATTGTCTGCATGGACACATGGGTTAACGGTTACAAACATGGGTTAACAATCAGTTCTTAGATAAAGATTCTCAAGTTGGTTTTATTTTTTGGGGGGGGGGGGGTGAGGTTACTTTATCATATTTGAAGTAACATGCATCAACTTTGCTTGGTAGAATTTTGCTTTCAAACAGTCAGAGACGAAACAAACTTCTTGGTTGTAGTTTAAGATGTATTCTGAATGGTGGAAGAATTTCAAGAAAATTGATAACGATGGACAACTTTGGTTTTGTAAAACAAAGGAACGTATAAAATTGAGTTATGAAAAAAGAATTCATATTTTGCAATGTCGGCTGTTCAAAGCAAAATACTGTTTTAACTCTCTGTAAAAAAATAATTCAATGGATAAAAGCACATACAAATTACATATTTAGAAAAATCATCTTGATTATAGCGTTTAAAAGAAAATATTTTAAGATTGAATAAGAAATATTTGAGAAATTGAGAGTTGAACGGATTATGGTATGAATCTGTCAATGTCCAAAATGCTACTTTTATTTTTAAAATGTTATGGGTACAATTAATCGGAATTGAGAATTAAAACTTTTTGGGATATCGGAAAAATGTGAGCCTAAATTCTGGTTCCAAAAACTATTTTTTTTTTTTTTTTTTTTGTTTAAAACTGAAATTTTTGATTGCTGGTACTAATTATAAAATGATAAATATTTATTGATTTTAAACTACCAATAAAACTAAAATTTATAAATCATAACGAATTTGGGTAAAAATGGAATGAGTGGATAAATAGGAAAAATAATGGCACAAGTGAAAAATACAGATGAAAATCTCACAATGAGTTTATCAAAATCATGGATACGATACATAAGTGAAAATATTAAGAGATTTATCAGATTAAAAAGAAAATTATATCTACATTTAAAAGTAGATGAGGACTTTGCTGCCGCACATGAAATTCTACTTTTATTTGAGCAATTTTTAGAATCAGAATCGTCCCATCACTAGTTATGGGTTAATTTTGATGATTTAAAAAGAACATTTTCTGTCCTGATTTCTATTTTAGCAACGTCCCATTTGACACTTGTTATTTCAGCAATCGCAGACAATTGTTACATATAACCTAAAATAGTTCTTTTTTTAATTTTTTTTTTTTTAAATCGAGGAAGTATTTTGGAATTTTAATGTTGATATTATTACTAGTGATCTGTGCAAACAACTTATTTGGATACATCATTTCAAAGATTACGTATTCTGCTGGTTTACCTGCGACCTTGGGTGCATCATAGTATTTCAGGTTTTCTACAACAATGTCTGTTTCTCCAATCTCAGCTGTTTCTGTTTTAACTAACAATATCAAACACATATGTAGCGAATAATCTTGACTTAAGACAATGTCATAAGCAGTATAGTGCCATGCCCAGGACAGATTCTATTTTAACCATAGACAGGAGTGGAATCCTGAACTGGACTAAGGAGTATTGACAACTAAGAAGTGGCTTAAACCACTTTTGCCTCTCTTTCTCTGGGCCTCACCAGCAGATGCACTTTCAGATCATACCCACGACCAAAATATTCTTCAAAGATTGAGAGACAAAATAACTCCTTCCAAAACAATAATATTTACACTGAAAGTTAAAACTCTAAGCATTAACTTTTGAACAATAAAAATATTCTAATCTTACAAAATTAAAACAATTTCTAGCTCATATTTCTTTATGATAAACATGTTTATAATCAAAATATATTTTTCCTAAACATGTTTATCAACAAAATATATTTAGTTTTGGTACAAAGTAAATTAATTGTCACAATTCTTTGTTTTATTTAAAAAGTCAAATGGATTTGACTGAAATATTGTTTGTTTTTACATGTTAAAATTTCATATAAAGTATTTTATGGACACGGCTAAAAATGAACAATCAGATTTATTTCAATTCATAATTTCTGTTCTCATAGAAAAATGATATTTCAAACTGAATCACAGTGAGAAATAAAACGTTGCCGGATATTTGGATCCCATTGGCTTTATGCAGAGTCGTGGTGAAAATAAAGATAAAACCATGCCTTATCTTCTTGATTTAGTCATATTTTGTTGAGATTTGAAAATGATGACACAATTGGATTTTGGAATAATTCATCTTTGGTGAAAGGATAATCCATTTTTTAAATGTGTGGAAGGTGATACTGTACATACAAACATGAATAAGCATATTATTATTATACAGATGTTACGCTATACTCAATATCATACAAAAAAATGTTACGCTATACTCAATATCATACAGATGTTACGCTATACTCAATATCATACAGATGTTACGCTATACTCAATATCATACAGATGTTACGCTATACTCAATATCATACAGATGTTACGCTATACTCAATATCATACAGATGTTACGCTATACTCAATATCATACAGATGTTACGCTATACTCAATATCATACAGATGTTACGCTATACTCAATATCATACAAAAAAATGTTACGCTATACTCAATATCATACAAAAAAATGTTACGCTATACTCAATATCATACAGATGTTACGCTATACTCAATATCATACAGATGTTACGCTATACTCAATATCATACAGATGTTACGCTATACTCAATATCATACAGATGTTACGCTATACTCAATATCATACAGATGTTACGCTATACTCAATATCATACAGATGTTACGCTATACTCAATATCATACAGATGTTACGCTATACTCAATATCATACAGATGTTACGCTATACTCAATATCATACAGATGTTACGCTATACTCAATATCATACAGATGTTACGCTATACTCAATATCATACAGATGTTACGCTATACTCAATATCATACAGATGTTACGCTATACTCAATATCATACAGATGTTACGCTATACTCAATATCATACAGATGTTACGCTATACTCAATATCATACAGATGTTACGCTATACTCAATGTTACGCTATACTCAATGTTACGCTATACTCAATGTTACGCTATACTCAATGTTACGCTATACTCATTATACAGATGTTATTCAAACCTGTCATTTCTTAAAAATATTAGCTAAATTCCATTCACTCTACGGTTATCGATTGCTCTATTTGCAGAAAGAAATCTCATTATTTCATTTTTCTGTTAATTCATTATAGAAGTAATTAGTTCAGTCTCCGTGTCAATCAGTGTAAGTTAATGAATTCAACAGAAAAGTGTGAGCACAGCAATAAACAAAACGATGAAATAACATATCTATGCACAAATTACCAGAATGAGAACAGCTTATCCTAAGGATTTGTTTGATATTTTGAGAACTTTATCAAAATACAAGTGGGACCTATCTGGATTTAAGATATAATGGCTGAAAGATTGTGACAAAAACACTCAAGTGGACAGTTTAAATAAATAAGCATATAAAATTATTCTATTTTTAGTTTTTGTAATATTAATCTTGTCCATTTTATCACATACTAAATATACAAAACAATTTCCCTAAAGGTAAGCAATGATTTAAAAATACAATCCTTACAAAAATATTGTTGTGTAGCTTAAATTTATCTATATAATACTAAAACTCTGATAAGCTTGCTTGCACATTAAATGTATTAGATGTTGGAAGGAAGGGTGAATGAGACGAGAAGTGGTGGGAAGAGAACAGAAAAAGGGGGGAATTAGTAGTAGTAGAAGCATTATTAAAAGAGTAGAGTACAAGGATGATGTAAATAAATAAATGATGTAACTAATAGGTCAACCGGTAAACAACCGTCTGTCTGCTCAGTCACCATTGCAACAAGGGTTTTGATTTGATGAACAAAATATAGCTTAAGCAGCAGCAGCAATGACATTTCAAAGTGTTTATTTTTGTCATAATTGACATCTCTGAAGATTATTTATGAAATCTTGTTATTTTCCATTAAATTGAAAGCCGACGATAACTTTATTCTCTACCTCTTCGGATATACTTTTAAAATATCCTCTTTCTATCTACCTTCATATACACTAATGTACAATGTACCAACGTTGAGGTCAAAGGTCATTTAATTTATTATAACATTAATCTAAACATTTACTAATTGCGAGCTGTATAATAAATCGCAGTTTGTCAATATTGAAGCAAACTTAATCTAACTATATAAGATACGACCTTCGGGTGTACATACATAAGTTTAACAACTGAACAACTATGGAGTTGAAATTTGGTTTACAGATATTTACTGATTTGTATATTTAGTTGTTTTATTTTTACAGCGAAAGTTTTTTGGGGGATTTTGTTGACAGAAGGGTTCCAAGTCCTACTATATCAAATGTTGCGTTTGCTGTAGATTCTCCAGACGCAAAGACAGAACGACCCAAAGTCGTCCGAACAGTCATCTCCTGGATTTTCACCAGTGCCGCCTCAGCCGGATTGCATACTTAACATTGTTTTACAGCTACACTTCGATACAGTGGACAAAGTGATGTAGGTTAACAGGGATTAGATTAGAGTCCAAGAAGAGCGTACAGTGCACCCTGCCCAGTTCTATCCAAGTCACTACGACGACGACCAACTTCAGTGAATTGAAATTTCATAGTTATTAATTTCACAAAAATATTTTCTTTGCTCCGAGATAAAGTTTTGTGTTCACTCACATTTACCTTATGTTACGAAAGCCCCATTAATGTCTGCACTTATGTTCAATATATTTAATCTGATAATATATTCAGAACAATTAAGGTATATTCTCTAAAGATTTTCTTTTTTTTCTTCTCTTAGCATTAAATATTTTAAGATATTTGTAATTTCATATTTTAACACATACCGAAATAAAAAATTCAGTAGGTTTTTAAGAAAAATGAAAATTTTGAATAAATATTTTGGTACTGCTGCAGTTTACGACCCATGCTTAATCAGACGTTTCGTCGACATCTTCCGGCAGAGTACATAAACCACCGGTAGATGCCGAAACACTAAGCTAATCAGACTGCAGCAGATGACAATTGTCAATAGCAGAATTAAATATAGCGTAAAATTCAACAAGAAAATTGATTAAAGAGATCATGAATTTCATTGAGTTAGGGCAGATGTTACGGTTTCTGGAAGAAATTATTGAATTTTGTCAGAAAGAAAACTTATAGGCCAAAGATAAGTCGCAGAACATGCTCTTTTTCACCATAACCATTAAAAAAAACAACAACAAAAAAAAAAAACCTAACCCTAGTCGCTCGGGTTAAAGAGAAGTACCAAAAATAAAATAGAAAGAAATTAATCGAATTTTTTTTTTTGCTAACAGTTGTTTCATTATATTTTTTTCATAATAAATAAAAAAATTTTTTACCAAAATTACCATACGATGACTGTTTTTTTCTTGATTTAAATGTTTTTTCCCCTTAATTTTTCTAGTTTGATAGTGTTTGTCAAAAAATACATTTTTTTCATTAATTTTTCTTGTTTGCTAGCGTTTTCATTCGGCTTTTCTCAACTATTTACATAAACTGTCAGAAGATGCCGACTTCAGCACAAGTCGTAAACTACCAATATTTTATATAGTCTTTAAATAAGAATATAGAATTTTCATTTAAAATATTTTAGTAAGAATGCATTACTGAAGTTGAATCGTTTTCTTTTTTCTAAATGTAAAGTTTTGATGCTTCTTTCGTATCCATATGCAGAGGAGGAGGAGGAGATCAGTAATTTTTGTACAAGTTCGACTTGGATTTTAATTTTTTAATTTTTTTTTTAAAACAATTCCAGGGTCAGATATTGGCAACTCTCCACCCTTGATGTGTAGAAAGTCGGCAACTCTCCACCCTTGACGTGTAGAGAAGCAGAATTTTTTCCAGACGTCTTCAAATCTGTCCACACATTCTAATCACTCAAGGATTTTTTTATGTTTACAACTAAATCGCACATTGGAAGAGTTTTTCCATTGAAAATGATAAATGCTTTGATGATTCCGATTTTTAAGATCCTTAATTTCAATTTGTTGATTTTGAAAAAAGTAAAATTAATCTAAAAATTTAAAGTTTGAGTTGATGACTTACAACAATTTCGGTGGTTGTTCTTTTCCCATTTTATTCTCAGATAAACCCGGAGTGTCAGATGTTGTTCTTGGTTAGAACAGAGGCGCTAAAGCTTTCGGCAAGTGTAACCATACTGTAACAAGAATTGTCAATCCAATTTACAATTCCTTACCTCAAAAACATGATTATATTTTGAATTATTTTTCTCACAGCCATCCACCCGAACAACCCAGGTAAATTCAGTTAATAATCAATATTCTAGTTGCGTTCAGCAAAGCTGCTGGTGGGTGGAAACAAATCGAAATGTTCTAAGAAAAAACTGTTTGCAAAGTGACAGATTGCAAAGTGATTTCTTTATTTACATAAGCTACAAATTTTAAATCAATGGATTTTTATTGCGATATTAAAGTGAAACTTTCTATTAAATTGAGGTGAAACGACTAAATACATTTCATAACAATCCTCAGAATTATAAAGAATAATTACGATGAGTATTTATTTACTCCTCTCCAGGAGTTAGGCACAAGGCTAGTTTTATCTTACTCCCACAAGTAAGATGTGACCCAAGGTCGGGTTGGGAAAGTGGGGTTTGAAAAGCCAGCACCCGAAAAGTGAGCACTCCGGCCATTAAAAATTGCCTGGGCAGCCCCGTTGGCATTCCCCGGTAGGGGCGCCTCAGGCAGTAAGCAATAAACTTACTCCTCCCCAAAGAGGGGAGGCGAAGCATGGGAGGGTGGACCTCCTAGAACTGCACAGGACAGACCCATAGACCGGCGTAAATCAAGCCCTGAAGGCCAAGACAATACCAGTCTATGGGGTGTAGTATCCATCGGAACAGATACTACACTTTGATCTTAGCCAAAAAGTTGTAACAAGAAACAAAGAATTTATGAAGCTGAACAGATTAGGAAATCCGATTTTAAATGAGTTTGTTTGCAATAATATTAACAGAATTGTTAATATGAGGATTTATCAAATAATGTTAGAACTTCCTTTTCCGGTGAATAGAAAGATTCAGTAAAATGGCATAAATGTAAACAAACCATGAATCAACAGTCCAAAATAATACTAATTTATCTTTGATGTTTTTATTTATGCAGTGCACGGTCAAAGAAGAGCACAATTATTTAAGATGTTTTTTATTATTATTTATTGCGATATCCGTATTGATCAGGAGTTGACCTTAATAAGAAATGAAAATTCATTAAAATTCCACGTTTGTAGAGAAATTAGCATTCAATAGACATTCCTGAAAGCCAACCGAAATAGCAGATACTAACTAGGGCAAATATACAACTCTGACCTGAATGCGTCAACAGATGAACTCATGACATTAGGTACCCCCCCCCCCCCGTACACAAATTAGCAATGTCGATAGACTCATAGTATGTCGTACTACTCAGCGAATTGAAAAATTATAAATCTGATCCAAAAACTTTTTTTTTAAGATAAAGTTAGGAATGACATTTTGGTAAATTCTTATTTTTTACGTAAACCATGATTTAGTAAAACAAATAAATAAATAACATAAAAACACTAAGTTATAGGAAGAACGATAACTCAAATTCAGAAATTTCTAGTTAAAGGAAACGGTTATGAACTTGAGTTACCGTTCTTCCTTTGCTAGTCACTTTCTAGGGTACTGATATCGATCCTGAACCAGCTTTCGTGACGTTCCACTCGGAATCGTTCGGCTGTCCTACGCAATCGCCCGAGTGTCGACGAGTCGAAGCAGCGAGCAGCCGATAACTTTGTTACAAAGTGAAAATAAGTGCTTTCGAAGACGTTTTTTTTTGTCAGGAAGTTTTTTTTTGAAGAAAATAAACCCAAAATGAATTACGAACAGCTTTGCACTGCAGTATCATCGCGAGCAAGTAAAAATAAATAATAAAATTTTAAAAATATGTCGTGATAAAAGTAATTTTGGTACGTTTTTTTTGTTTTGTTTGTTTCTTCAAAAAAATTCCTTGTAAATAAAAATACAGTATTCATTTAATAACAGTAACCTCGCTATGTTTTTTTTCCTGTTGTTTCTTTCAAAAAAATTCATGTAAATATGTTTTTCTTTGTTGTTTCTTTGAAAAATTCCTTACCCTAACCCTAACAAAAAAAACAAGCAAAACATTATTATCATAGGACGCAGCACCGTATCAAAAATGTCGTCTGGTACAAATCGGCTCGTCAACTCTCGGGCGTTTGCGTAGAACAGCCGAACGCTTCCGAGTCGAACGTCACGAAAACTGGTTCGGGATCGATAAGAGCATCCTTTCTAGATTTGTTTATAAAGATGGCGACTATATTTTTCGACCGAATTTCCATTTCAGCGTTTCACGTGTACGATGAAACTTGCTATAACTCAGTATTTTTAATGTTATTATGTTTTTACATGACTCAAATAGGAATTAAGAATTACATTTATTAGAAGTAAACGGGAATAATGAAACTGAATTTGTGTTCAAAAGAGCAAAAAAGTGTCATTTGAACACTTTATTATTATTATTATTATTATTATTATTATTATTATTATTATTATTATTCGGATTTCAAATAAATTCAATCACAACTTTTTCTTTATTTAAGAGTAAACAAACCCCGGAAGTCCTCTAATTAGTTGAAATATAATGCATATTTACAGCTAATATTGTTGTAATTGTTTTCTGGTGTCATTTTTTTTTTTCAGTCACATGTAATTTGCTTTTGCAATTGTTGCATTTCACGTGGACACTTTATTTGTTTCTGACTGTTGGAAGGTGAACCATTCATCGGATTTCGTAGAGCAAAACACGAATCACGTCGAAATCGAATCTCGACAAACCACGTCGAAACAAAAAATTAAAAATGTCCGTATAAAATGCAACAATTTACAAAAATAAAATGCCCACGTAACTCAATTAAAAAAAAAAGTAACTGATAAAATAATTAAAACAAAAATAAAAAGTAACAATTTATATATATAAAAATGCAATGTAAATATATTAAGTAAATGGTTTTTCGTTTTCTGTTTCAAGAGGCCGGGTTGAATTTTGAGTCGTTGGCTGTTGTAACTCGTTATCAGATTTTAGAGCCAATATGTGCAGATCTGTCTAAGTAGCGATTTGTTTTCTTTTAAGACAAACTAAAAGAAAATTTAAACGAATAGAAAAATAAATATTAAAAAAATAAAAATAAATGTTTAAAAATCACATAAGCTTATAAATAAACGATTGAATGTCAGTTAAAATCGCTACAAAAACGTAAAAGAAAAATTGAAAAAGACGTGAGAATGAAAAGAAAAATCGATTTACTTTGGAAATTTTCAAGTTAAAAATATTCTAAAAATAAAATCGTTAAAAATGGATTGGAACGATATATTTCATCCAATATGTCAGATTTTGTTAACTCTTACATCATGAATTAAGTGGCTTAATTCGTCTTTTCAATGGAATTCCGATCTTAGCGGTCATTTAACGGGTCAAAAAAAGAAGAGAAAGATGGGGAGTCGAAAATATAATTAATCTGCGCAGTAGATTTTTCTAAACGAAATAAGAGAAAAAGAAAAAAAGGAGGCCAACATGGAATGCAAAGAGGTGGTCGGCCATATTGTTTGTTTACATGGAGGTTCTAATGAAGAAAAGCGGATGGAATGGAAAAATGATCATTTTGAAAGGAAAGGCAGTTATTCTTGAAGGGAATTAGTTGCTTTATTTGATGAAGCTCTTAACAATTATGGAAGTCACATCTAAGAAAAGTATTAAACCAGGAAGTTTATAAAAAGGAGGTAGACATAGCAGTCGAGTGAATAATGAAGAAATCCGATTCTTCAGTTTAGTTTGCTGGTCGGTAGTAATAGTACAAGTAGTATGTAAAAAAGATCACATTCACATCAGACGTAGTAGTAGTAGTAGTGTTAGTAGTAGCATCATATTACGAATCGTATATATTCAGTGTTGCCCGGGAGTATTTTTACTTTCATTTTTGTTTCGCTTTTCGTTTTTTAAATATATATATATATATAGAGAGAGATATTAAATTTTAATTATTACAGTAGGATTTCGTCATTAAATTTCAAAATAATTGTTAAGGTAATGGTTTTAATCTTTATTGGATGTAAATACCTTTCTATCTTTTAATACATGAGGATTTGATAATTTGAATGCGAGATTAAATTACTGGATATTCGGCAGTTTAAAGGTTTCCAAATTTCGAAGGGTCACGAAGTAATTTTCTCTCTCTAACTGATTTGTTTAAACAAGTCAGTTATTTTAATTGAAATGCATTATGACGGATCTAATTTCGTAATTAAGTTATTTGTTTAAATAGAGTTTGTTTTGTTTTTTTTAATTACATTTGCATTTTTTTTTAATTTCAAAAGAAAATTACGATTAATAGTAACTAAAAAAATTCAATGTGTAAATTATCAAAGTTATGTTGACGCGAGAAAGTAGCCACACAATTTCATTAATATAGAGATTACAATTTACTGGGGGCATATAAGGAAATTACCAAATTGATACCCCCAACCAGCAAGAGATATTCTCGACACAGAAAAACTTCTTAATAAGAATAACAAAAGTCGAGTCGTCATGGTGGAGGTCGTCGTCCTCGTCGTCGTCGTAGTAGTAGTCACGGTGCCCCGCCTCTCGCCGCCGCTGGCTTTTACTACAAAATATTTATTTACAGACGAAATTCCGATTTCGTTTGTTTTTTTAGTACTTGAAAAACTCAGAATTTCAGATAATTCAATTTTTGATGTTTAGTAAATTTTAAAAGAAATCTACTTATCGCTTTAAAATCAAATTTTCAAAGTAATTGTTTTCTTCTAAAGATAACTTGCCCAATTTCTACTGGGGGTGGTGGTAGTGTCCTAAATTTGAATCGTACGTTGATTATATATACATATAATTTAAGAAAACATTGTTAAAAATAAAAGAATTCTTCTGTTTAATTATATCTATTTTTATTTTTTTTATTTTTTTCTTATGATCGTTTTTGTGTTAAAATAATTTAAAAAATTAATGTATGATCCATATGTATCACGAACGTTTTGAATTCTTCGTCGAATCATCAGGTGAAAAAAGCAAATGAACAAAAAAGCTGGAGAAAAGATAATTTTAAAAGGTAGCTGAGAAACGGGCACGTGAAGTCAGGTAGACAGACGCCAAGAGAACGTTCTCACACGGTTCCAGGAAAAACGTTAACAATTTAAATTCCGCGACACTAGAATTAGCGTCACAGGATAAAATTACATTACGTTAAGCATTTTAACATGTTGTTACTGATTTCATACGTAATGTTATTAATTGTACGTTGTTGGCTTTAATGAAGATACAACCACTACCCTATCCCGCCGCATCACCATGCATCTTGTAGTAGACTCTAGCTCAATTTACCAACATCTACAAATACACACAATATATACTTCATGTATACACGTATAATATAATACAGAAGTTTTCAGTATTTACTTCAACAGTGTCCAATACGTGAGTAGAACTTAAGCAGTAAAGTATGAAAATATATTTATGGCAATTAAGCTACACAGAGGCGTCCACGTTTCATCATCGCAAGGAATCACACATATTTCTTCACTAATATATATATATATATATATATATATATATATATATATATATATATATGCACACACACACACTATTTTATACTAGACAACTTAGTTATTACTATTAGTCTCTATCCCCCCCCCCCCCCCCGGACAGAATTAGACACAAGGTCGGTTTTTAATGTGGGTAAAAATCTAACTTCCCCCAAAGGGGCACTCTGGATTGGGACAAAAATAAAAAGCGCCTCAGTTTAGAAGGATTTCTCCATCACTAACCGAAGACAGAAATTAGTCATTAGTTAGAACAAATAACGTGAATATGTTCCTTTTATGGTGGTGATGTGGGGTATACAAAAGTCCTACATATGCACAAGGGCCCTCGGACTTATATCAGTGGAATATGGTTTTATTCGGTTTCGGGAGTCTATCCTTCCAGGAATTACCTCTTCAGGAGGTTTATTCTCGGTCGTCCGAGATGACCCCGCTGATGAATGCTCATAGGTCCGATCACGGCAAGCTTTGCATACATCCAGAGTGCTCCCCTTTTTTGAGGGAGCTGCGTGGGAAGAGAATGGTAAATTATATATCGGTTGTAATGGAGGCGGATCAATTTATAATACTTACATAGCAAATTGACTCCCACCAACCCTAGGAAATATTTAAAGCCATTTTTTAAAAACTTTATAATCTGAAAATTTGATTATTTTATTCAAGATAAATTCAATAACAAATATTTTACGAAATCTCTTTAAAACTTTAGGGAATTCCAGATAAAATAGAAGTGATTCTTTAGCCAAATCATGGAAAAAGAAGCTGATTAGTTTGTAAATAGTCTCATTTGGGGCGTGAGTCGTCCAGCCTCCAACAGTCAATAACATTTTCCAAATATCAATCCATTTTTGATAAGAAACGTGTAGTTTTTATTTTACTTTAAAATGCTACTACATAATTACGGGTATCGCCATGTTGTTTAGGTCCATCTTTATTTACCTCCCATTGAGGGCAAAGCAAGGTATTTAAAGGGGCACTCTGGATTGAGAATAGAATTTTTGAATTGCCCCAGTCGAGAAGGATATCTCCTCCCTTGAACGAGGAGAGAAGAGATACTATGTTGTTTATGTCTACATCAAAACTACGGTAGCACAAAATGCTCACTTATAGTTAAAAAGCTATGGTTCACGAGGCATAGTTTTTTCCCCTGCGCATTTCGTGCTACCGTAGTTTAAACAAACATGGCGACACACGTAATCTTATCGGATAATAAGTAAAATTAAAAAGACTCGTTTATCATCAAAAGGAGATTCGGTAGCTTTCGCTTCTAGCAGTCAAAATAAAGTGGTCATATTACCGCATTCTAAACAAAATATTTTTGCTTAAATTTATAATTTGTGACGTTTATTTTTCGTTAATCGACAAGTAAGTTATGTTAGGAAAACATGTCCATTTGATGTGAAATACGGTTTTTAACCCCCCCCCCCCATAAATCGTTTTGAACTAATGGCCAGTTTGATTGACTTCTAAATAATTTTGACCGCTAAAGGCGAAGACTACTCTGGGATTCTAAGTTTATTGACCCTATTTCTTTTTTTCTTTTGTTTCCTCCATGAGAGTAAAGTTAGATATAAGGTCGGTTTTTATTGTGCGAGATATCGAGCTGTCCTCAAAAGGATTGGGACACATAAAATTTGCCACAGTCGAGAAAGATTTCTCCTAATCAGATAGCACACTTTGACCTCAAGCCGTAGGCCGAAGTTTATGAATATTTGACGGCAAACATAGGACGATATAAAAAAGCGTTTTTCGTTTGTTTTGCAAAGAAGCACTAAAATCTTTTCTTTTTTTATCAAGAAAGAATAAAATAACGAATTTTTGTTAACGGAAGAATATAGCGCGCTCATTCTTCACGAAGCAGAAGTAATAAACACACACGCAAAATGGAATGGCCGCTGCATTCTACCCCCCCCTCCTACATAACTGCTGAATGAGTCGACTCTTGCTTGAGCTAAATAATATATATATATATATATATATATATATATATACTTGAAGAATACACGTCCTGGGACGGGTATTCTAGTCAATAATAAAATTCACCATACAAAAGAATTTTGCAATAGTTGTATGCCCCCTTAAGATTAGAAAAAAATATACTAAACCTTATGTCTAGAATACTTATTCCAATTTTGATTATGTCTAAAATTTTGCGCTTAAGCTTAAGGGGGCTTAAGATTGTGTCTAATAAAATTTCATGCAAATCAGAAATATTTGAATCTTCAAATAATGGGAGATTGTGTCCATATTATGACACCTAACCATTAGGGACTGAAAGGTGGGAAATCTTCATTAATTGATGTCTAATATTATTTAAATTTCATTAAAAAAACAACACCAAAAAAAAACGAGATATCTGTATTTTCGTGAAGTCCATGAAACTAGATATAACCCACATTACCCCACCCTTACGCCTAGCAGTTGTGTTCCAAAACTCATAGTGATCTGTTAATTATTTTCGGAGTGTAACAACACAAACACACCTAACACCCTCTCATATATAAAGGATAGATAAATTATTGCCCCCCCCCCTATTCTCTCCCTGTTGACGACATTAACCAAACAGAAATTTAAAAAAAGTATTGAGTAAACATTATTATAATGTAAGATTGGGTCTACATGTCAGTATGATAAGAAACCTGTTAATGATAGCCATCATCATTCCAGATACAGTGAGATGGTGGAGGGGGGTACGGTCACAAGGCTGAGTAGGGAGAGGATGTGTTCCCCACCCCTGCAGAAATATATACGCATTTACTTACTACACGACCAGGTGTGTAGAATAGAGGCGAAATCTTTGGGCACTCTTGTTTAAAGCAATATCATGTTAACGTTTATATAGAATTTAAAAAAAAGAAATCTCACAGAATATACAGTACAAATAATTATAGGAAATTCGCTTCAGAAAAACAATCGACCTTTTTTTTTCACATTGATCCCCAAGAAAACGAACACAATTCTATCAATTAATAGGATTTGAATACATTTAGCTTATAGTACTAGCAGGGATTCCCAGCGTTGCCCGGGAACATGGATAACAAAAAAAAACGTTTTAACAAAAAGCGTAATATCTTTCACAGTCAAGTTACTTTTTGAATACACGTCTGTGGAAACTGATTCGATATAACAGAAATGAAGGAAGAAAGGCATCAGCAGCTGGCTGACTGTTCGACCTAGTTTCAGTGTTGTTTTTGAATATCTACCAGTACAGAAATAAAGTATTTTTCCTGACCTTCCATGCACTAATGTGGTCCCAAGCGTATGAATATTACAGTATTGTGTTTACTATAACCAGGTCTGGGTCACACTGTAACCGATGATGTAAGGTTTGTAAATGTATCGTATGTAGTTTCTGATTTTCAGTGGAACACGCTTTTTAGATAATACATAACATTCATATTTAAATGACAAAACAATCAAAACTAGTTTAGTTATTTTATCTTGAATTTTATTATTTATGAATTTATTCAACGAAATGAACAATTTTTGAATTTTAACAAATCTTTTAAAAGAGCTTGAATAAAACTAATTCACTCGAGCTTGGGTTACAGTGTCTAGACATTGGAAATCGGAATGTACTATTGCGATTGGAAGACATACAAAGAAGTGTGATAAAAATAGTAAAAGAGGGCAGTGAGAATGAGAGATTGGATGAATTAGGATTAACTACTTTACTAGAGAAGAATGAGAAGTGATGGAATTGAAATTTTCAAAATAATTACATTTCTAATTTATGGTAGATATTTAATATTTTTATTAATATAAACTAATCCTAAAATATGCAGCTTGCCATTATTTCAAAATAAGAAAATTGCATAAAAAAAAAAGTTT
Source organism: Sepiola atlantica (assembly GCA_963556195.1). Taxonomy (NCBI): domain Eukaryota; kingdom Metazoa; phylum Mollusca; class Cephalopoda; order Sepiida; family Sepiolidae; genus Sepiola; species Sepiola atlantica. The sequence continues at coordinate 179,804,505 of OY744515.1, read as the reverse complement.
TCTTTGACAAAAATACGTTTTATTTGATTAAAAAAATACCATGGTTGTTATTTTAGCTGGAGACGATTCAACATGGTGGCTTCTTGTTGACACTTGTTTTTAGACAGTTTTCAAAATATTTCAACTTTAATATTAACAATTTTGTTCATTCATTTTGAAGAATGATTTTTAAAACTAGATCTATTTAAACAAATTTTTTGCTACTAGAGTAATATATTTTGGAACAAGTTACCAGACTAGATTCAGAATAGAAATAGCTTAAAACATTTTAAGATGGAATTAGATGAATTTAGAAATAATGGTAAAGCAAAAAAGAATTAAAAATGCATTTTTGGGAACTATCAGATGTATTATTTAACATAATTTGATATTTTAAGAATCGGTTGGATTGAGAGGGCAGTTATAAAGGGGGGGGGGGCACAGAGACGCATAACAAAACAGCACCGAGAAAATCGTTGAAATAATCAAAATAAAAATAACTTTTTCAGACTGCTTCCTGCTTTTGTAAAAAATCATTATTGACAATAAAAGAATGAGTTGAACTTGAAAAGAATTATTCAATAAATTGTTCTTTGATATGACGGGGGTGCGTAAGAAAATTAATGTTTTCCTTTGGTCGATATATGGGCCACTAGACTTCAAAATACTTGAATTCTTACTAAACTTAAATTCAAATCGCCAGTTTAAGGCTTCCAAATTACCTTTAAAAGTCAACCATTTTTTTTAAATCGATTAAAAATGGCTGAAATTTGTTTACCATTTGGATTTTTTTTTAATCTGAAAGTATTGTTGACATTTGAAGCCTTTAAACTGACTAATAGGATGTCGTGTTTTGGAATCTTTCAAATGAAAATTGATAATTTGGATTATTCAAAGCAATCTGAACAATACAAATAGAATGTCATTTCTAACTATAATGGTACTTATTCTAAAGTAATTTTAAAGCCTTTAAACTGACGAATTCTGTCAGTAAATTTAAATGCTAAAAGTCAAGTTTGGTCCATTTTGTGCTCATAAACTTTACCAAAGGCAAACTTTCATCTACTCAGGCGCCTCTGTCACATCAAAGAACCGAATGAACAGTAAACAAATAAAATAAAAATTATTCTCAGACATGTGTCAAAAACTTTAGAACTATAATAATAATAATAAAAACATTTTTACCAACTGTTTCTGTTCTGTGGTAATCTCAGGTAAGTTACAGCTGTTTTTGGCATTTTTTGCAGATTGATGAGGTTGCTTGATGGTGATTTTCAACGAGGGTCGTTGGTCTGTAACATCCAAGGGGTTCCGAGTGCTGGGAGTAGTACCAGTAGTAGCAGCACTACTAGGATTAGTAGTATAACAGGGAGGGTTACCAGTGTCTAGTGGGGCAGAAGATGATGATGTTGGAGGATGGGAAGAAGAAGGAGGAGGAGATGGGGGTGGAGGAGAGAAGACGGCCCGTTTTCGCACACTTTTTTTCTTTGCGGAGATCTTCAGTTTCAGTTGTCCGCGATCGAAGTTGGTTTCCTGGATTAAAAACTCCTTCGTTTCGTGTTGACCATCTTCGGAGTCGTAGTCGCCGTTCTCAGAGTTGGAGTCTGCTGCCGCCGATGATGATGATGGTGATGCTGGAGGGGAGCAGCGAGGAGGAGACGATGATGGGGATGAAGAGGAGGATGATGAGGATGAAGAGGATGATGAGGAAGAAGAATCGGTGTCGTCGCTGCTGGTTTCGGCCTCGGGCTGATATCGGCGGGACACTTTTTTCTCGTCGTAGGCTGCCTTCGTGCTATCGGCCTCACTCATTGCTCGGTAGCCGCACCACCGTCCGACCAGTCGCGGTCACTGGTAGAGCAAGACCACCCCCAGGTGACCCACCCGCGCCCGCCTCGATAAATAATCGGGTCCCCCCTTGGGGGGAACACACAAAAAAAGAAAGACAAAATATTCAGGAAACCTGACTAAAATCCCCCAAAGCGATTTAAAAACCACTGGAATAAGAACAGATTAAAACCGGAAAACCCTTAACTAGCACACCGATGGGAAATGAACACCAAATAAAAACCCTCAGTTCCAAACACGATCAGTCAGAACGAAGGGCACAACTACTTTTCCAAGAGTACTGACCTGAGGCTCTCAACAAGGAGTTTATTTTCATCCCCACAAAAATATGTCAAGGTTTTTTTTTAGTAACTATGTAAATATATATGCGCAGTTAGTGACCTGATCAGACACTTCAAATCAAAACAAATAAAGCGACCCGATCGTTTTCAGAAATGGAGACCTTAATTAAATCCTTCGTCACGGTGTAGCAATTACACACACACAAAAAAAAGGCCAGACCACCACAGGTGAGGTGACCCAACCCGAAGCCTAACCCTAACCCAATCACGGGTTGGGCAAACAAATGCAAAATAATCCAACCAAAATTGTTGTCCGAAGTTTTTTTTTTTTTTATATATATATAAAAAATTATATTTAGTTTTCTCTTCTTTTTTTATATATATAATTATTCTTGATAAGCCAATAATACACACATAGAAATTGTGTGTATATTCATAAAATTCCTGTACAGACGTTCATTAAAAATTGTGGAGGCCAAACAAACCAAATCGATTTTTGGTTTCTATGAATTAATTATTAATTCGTATGAAATAGATCCATAGGTAAGTATTCCTTAAAGCAATAATTCACATTATTTTTGGGTTTGTCGTTTAAGGGAGAATGAAGTTGAATTTAGGGTGGCCATCCATAGATTTGGTGTTATTATTCCGTGTTAGCAATTTAGATCCAAGTTGGAATTTAATTTTTTGGTATGAAAAGAATGGAAGAAAAAAAAAAAGCAGCAATCGAAGATGGTATTAATGATTCCCGCTTGAAATGAGTAAATAATCCGTTCTGTGGGTTTGTCCAGAAGAGATTTACAAATGGTTCCAGTTGGTGTGTAGAAGTATTTCTGAAGAAAATAAATAAAGCAGCCGATTCGCGATTATTGGTTTCGTTTGTTGGCAGAGAATAGTCGTTAAATTCCAAAGATTCGCTTAGTGTGTCCGGAATGATTGTATACAAATAAAAGAATCCGTGTACTTAGTTCCAAATATGGAATCTCAATCAAGGAGCAAAAAGGGTGAAAAGAACTCCTCTCTCTCTCTTTCTCTCTATGTATCTCCCTCTCTCTCTGCATCTATCTCCTCTGCCTTGTTATGTATAAGACAACATTCAAGAAACGAGAGAAGGAACAAAAAAACAAAAACAAAAGGAGCTCGCTCTCTCTATGTATATATATTTATCTCCCTCTCTCTTACTATGTATCTCTCCCCCTTTTTACATCTATCTATATCTCTCCCCCTCTCTGCTGTTATACAACACAGACAAGATAGAGAAGCAGACAACAACACCCAAGAAAAGAGAGAGACAGAACAAGTAAAAAAAACAAAAAACAAACAATCGCCCGCGATCTTTGAGGATTTTTTTTACAATAGATAAATCGACGATCCTTGTCGTAGTTGGTAAAATGAGATAAAAATGGTGAATAAAAAAATTAAATTGCGTGGTCGGCCGCTCGAGTCCGAAAGATTGTGTGTCGGACAGACAAGACACTTGAAGCTCTCTCTCTCTCTCGACTAGGAAGCGTGGTCACAGAGATGACCGCCCGCCAAAACTTGATTTTCCAACGAACGTCAAGGAGTTAGGAGATAACCAATACATATCACCCAGCTCGCACATCATCAGAGCGAATTCCTACCTTACTCGCGTTCAATTTGATGGTGTCAAGTCTTGCAAAATTTTGGCAAAGAATCGAGCTAAACAATCCGTAGACACCATTCTAATATTCAGTAGGAACAATATGGCGGCTGGGAATGACGCCCGACAGTGGCGCGAAATCTCATTTCCGAACTATTATCATTTTTATAGTGGAGCTCGCATTCGGCTTAGAAAAAACGTTTAGAGTGAAACATCGAATAATAAAATGAAATAAAATAAAAAAATTCTAATTTTATCTTTAATATTGATGAGGAATTCCTGAAATGTTAGGATTTGAGTTGTCGGATTTGAAATTTGCAGTCCTTTCGGAGTCGTTCATGTTGTTGTGGTGGATTCATATGCAAATATCCTCTCGCGAGATTATTTCACACCTACAAAAAACTAAGAAAATATTCTCTTGAGTGTTACTTTTTTTCCCCCATTTGATGTCTAAATTTGATATAGAATTTTAAATTAGATAAAAACAATTGATTTAAAAAAAAATAGCAGTTTAAAACTGATTCGAAGTAAGATACGCTTTACTCCCAGAATGCATCAGCAATTTTTTATGTAATTTTTTATTATTATTATTCAAAATGGCGACCAGGGTGTAATTCAATGACATATGTCAACAGTGAGTAGTTTTGTTGTCAGCAAGTTATCTGCCCTGTATCTGCCTATTTGGATCTAAAAAAAAAACACACATACAAAAAAAAACAAAAACGAGCCCTCATTTCTAGTAAGTAAGGCGATTCTGTAATTATGAAGTCTGTTGCATATTTTAATCCGTAGACGAGTATTTTTCTCCTTGAGCTTTCATAAATGATATAAGCAACCGGTGTCTAAGAAATTAAATAGAGAACTGCATTGTTTACAAAAAATGTAATTATATAAAAACATAACATTTTACATTTATTTAGCAAATCTAGTGCTAAAAATAAACTAAACATTTACACAATATTATAATCTGCTTATAAATATTTTTTTCATATTTTCTCTGATAGATAACTCAAATCTCATCAAAACGCACACGTGTTTTTCCTCTTCTAAATAAGCATGCTTTTTTATTCATTCTTTTAAAATAAAACATTGATTCATTAAAAATTGTGCATTTTAGTTAAATTTTAAAACTACAAACAATTTCTGTTAGTGGCATTTATAATAAAGTTATTTGATACACGATACAAATAAATATTAAAAAATCATCACGGTTTCTATGAGCTTCATAACATCACAAGATTGTGTACGTTTTCTTTCGGCGTCCCAGACTTGTAGTTTTAAAATGACATTACAATTTAAGACGTGACAAAGTAAAAATATTCGTAAAGATTTAATTTAGAACGTGTTTTATTTATTTGCATATGTTTGTTCTTACCCAGTTTTACATTTTGATCTATCGTCTATCTATATATATTACTTAAGGGTTAGAGTTACTTAAAAGTTTTTTGGGTTTTTTCACCCGTTATTGAGGGGTTTTGTTGTTGTTTTTCTAATAACAAAAATGCTAAGTTCTCGTTAAAAGGGGATCAATTTAAAATGAACTTTTTATGAATATTGTTTACTTTGTTAAAAGCATCTTGAATTGTAATGTAATTTTAAAACTATAAATTGATTGACGTCTTTAAAAAACAAAATTGGGACGCTTAAAACGTGCACAATACTGTTCAAAGATGAAGGTTGTTTTTATTTGACATTGAAAATTACTCCTTTCAGTTCCTTACTCTAGGTTGTATAATTAAACATGTGTGTATATAATATATATATATATATATATATATATATATATATATATGCCTTTGTATGTCTAGCGCATTGATGTCGAGTAATATTTCATTTATTTCTCAGAGAAATTCCTAAATGTAAACATTATCATGTGTTTTGGTTCAAGGGAGGGCACTGACTATTTTTATTTTTCAATAATTGTATGGAAAAAATAAGTTTTGGGGGTTATTAGAACAAGCAATATTTATTTATTCACTAACTGGATAAAAGTAAAACTAGTTCCAGAATATTTATGCATCCTTAAATTGTTCTTAATATTCATCGCATAATATTAAGCTTATCTGCATAGAGAGTCAGCAACTTTTAAATATAGGATTTGTTTACATCCCAAGAATATGAATTCTGTATTTTCTAAAATGGTTTCAAACTAGTTCACAACAACTAAATTAAATGTAAAACATAAATTACACTTTTTGGTGCTTGTATAGACCATCCCCCATGGCTGCCGACATTGACGTAATCAAATCTGATTACGCGTTGCAACTTTTAAAATACCTTTTTATAAACTAAGTTATACTAGTGTTTTTTGTAGATTTTTTAAAATCTCTATTTTTATATATTCAGAATGGATTGAACAATTAAAATTTGGTTAATTCCTATTTCCGTAACATAAATTATTAAAGTAGAATGCGTTTCACTTAAACAATGTTTTACTAAAAATAATAATAACACATTAAGTTATAGCAAGTATAATCGTATTCGTGAAACTCCGAAATGAAAACTTCACCGGAAAATATAGTTGCCATCCTTATAAACATGTCGAAAATGAGACTAAGGACAGATAACTCAAGTTCATATTTTTTTAGTTTAGTGGTTGGGGGGGCATTTTTCTGTTTCGGTTTAACCAAAACAATTGATGAAATAATGTATTTCTTTGCTATTGTATTTAAGTATATTTAAAAATAATAATGAAGTTATTTTAACTAGAAAATTATGAGTTTGAGTTATCATTCTTGGAGTAATTTATAAAGATGCCGATTATATTTTTCCGGTCAGCTTTTCATTTCAGCGTTTCACGTGTACGATGCAACTTTTTATAACTTACTGTTTTTAGGCTCTTATGCAGTTTACCGATCGGGCTGTTTTTTTAGATGGGATTTTCAAGCTAAATTAAATTTTTACGGTGTTTTTTAAAACTTAAATTGTTAGGTGAAAGTACAGAATAGTTAATCACCTCCATCTCTGCATGTTAAGAATGGGTTTAGAACGTTATTTCAGCCCGGTCTGTAAACTGCATATGTACCATTTTTTAAATTATTTTTTAATTTTTACTAAAGCATCGTTTAAGTAAGACAAACCATTGGTTAAGTAAAACTGTATATTTTAAATGTAAAAAATAATTTTATGCATAGCTTAATCGAACAGAACACCGACGATTTTCAAGAAAAGTTTACTCACAAAAAAGGGTGAAAGAAACAAATAGTCAACAAATAAATGTCAAAACACAAAACACCTAATATTTGTTACGTTTTCCTCTAGAAAATGGCATAAATCATGATTTTAAACAAAATAAGTTGACGGTTTAATACCGAAATTTGTTTCACTGTAAATAATTAACGATCATATATTAGGAAATTATCAAATATAAATATTAAATATACATTTAAAAAAAAAAAAAAAAAAAGGGGGGGGGAGAATTATGAATCATCTTTTCTCTTTCACAATTTACTGTTGTATTTAGATTACTCCCAAACAATTTATTTGGTAAATTTTCCAGCCAAAATAGCGGACAATGAATCGTCTGCGTTTTTCCGACCTCACAAATTAGTAAGTAAATCCAAATAAATTGTTTTGAACTAATTTCAAATTTACTTTAAATCATTTTAAAGGAAATACAGTGAAGAAATTAATCCCAAGCAATTTATTTGGGTATACTTACTCATTTGTGAGGTCGAAAATAATCAGGAAAATGCAGCCAATTCATTGTCCATTTATTTTTACTTAAACCCTGTTTTAGTAAAAAAAAATAAAAACACTAAGTTAGAAAAAATTTCATCGTACACGTAAAACGACGAAATGAAAACTAAGCCGGAAAAATAGTTTCTATCGGTATATACTAGTCCAAGGACGATAACTCAAGTTATTTATCTACCTCCCACAGCGGTAAGATGTGACACAAGGTCGGGAAAGTGGGATTTGATAAACCAGCGCCCGAGAAGGTGAGCACTCTGGCCATTAAAAATTGCCTGTGCGGCCCCGTCGGCATTCCCCAGTAGGGGCGCCTCAGGCGATTAGCAATAAACTAACCCCCTCTCAAAGGGTGAGAAGGCAAAGCTTGGGAGGGTGGACCTCCTAGAACTGCACAGGACAGACCCATAGATTTGCGTAAATCAAGCCCCGAAGGCCAAGACAATACCGGTCTATGAGGTGCAGTATCCATCGGAACAGATACTACACTTTGATCTTGGCCAAGTTTATAATTTTTTAGCTAAAGGACAATGTTATGAACTCGAGTTATCATTCTTCTCAGGTTAGCCTTTTTCTCGACTTATAAAGATGGTGACTATATTTTCCGTCCTAGTTTTCATTTCGGCGTTTCACGTGTACAATTAAACTATCTATAAAACTTAGTGATTTTAATGGGTTTTTTTCTTGTTTTTTTTTTTATTACTGAAACTTGATTTAAGTAAAAATAATTTGTTTGGGAGGAATGCCGAAACCGACTTCACTCTACATAATTTGGGTGACTGAAATAGGAATTACTCAGATTAATTTATGCATAAAAATTTTTTTTTCATTCGAAACGTTCGTTTGTTTTGAAAGTTTTTAAGTCTTAAACTTGTTTAACTAAAACTTGTACTTTTTCTAGTCAAGTCAAAGTAAAATGAAAATATGAAATTTGAATGTAGAATTTTATGCATAAATAAATTATATTAACCTACATTGAATAAAACACCTAATTGTTACATATTCTTTTTACTCCAGAAAATGAGATCATTATGATTTTAGTACAAAATAAATTGTTTGGAAATAATGCAGAAACTCATTTTACATTAGGAAATTTTGTCTAGGATAAAAGTGTAGTATCCATTCAGGAGGAGGAGAAATCCATCTTGCCTTGGGAAATGTTTATTTTTGTCCCATCTAGAGTGTCCCTTTTAAGGGAGTTGGATATCGCCATTTAAAAACCCGACCTTGTGTCTAATTTTGCCATTGTGGGGAGGCAAGCGAATAGAAACTATCAGAATACCCGTCCTAGGAAGGAATTTAATAACATTAACATTTAACCATTTTGCACCTATTTTATGTTTCCTTTACAAAGATTAAAATCAAAATATATATGCTACTAAACTTTATTTCAGTTTTGAAATCCATTGAATGATTTTCATAATAAAAAAAATGTCTAAAATTTAAGGCTTAAGCATAAAAAGTCTTAATAAGAAATTGAAATAAAGCAAATCTTGCTTTAATTACTATAGATCAAATTTCATGCAAATCTGAAATATTTTCATTTTCAAATAGGAGGTTGTGCCCATATTATGTCCCCTAACAAACCTTTAAAATACTGAAAAAAACTAAAATTTAAGGACTGTCAATTTCCCGACCCGCCTCCCTGATCGTGTGGACCAGCAAGCCTCACTTCTCTACCTATAGTTAAAATTTCATCAAAATCAAAGATATTTGAATTTTCACGATGGATTTCCAGTTCCTTTTCTCCCTTTGCATGAAACTAAAACTAAATATATACCCACCTTATGTCTAGCAAATCAAAGATAAGAAGTCTCACTTGACTCGAGTGTCCAAATACATGTATTTCGGGATTTTAATGTACATCACCGTGACTGACTTGGATTCTCCAGCTATATAGATGCAGCTGGTAACTTCATGTATAGTTTCTTCATAGCACACTGCCTCTCACAGACTGTCACTTTCCCGATCCCGCCTCCCTGATCATGTGGACCAGCAAGCCTCACTTCTCTACCTGTTCTTGACCTCACTGCCCGAGGGTTGTGCAACGAATGCCCATAGCCTGCTCTGGAATGCTGATCAACCTTGTGGTAATGATTGATGTCACCCTAAAATCTCGTCCCAAAGCTGATGAACCATTGCTCAAAATGACGAGATATTACAAGTGGGCTGATTGGGAATCCATCAGAGATTACATCAGAGACGCCCCATGGAGTGAAACCTTTTCTCTCCCTGCTGATCAGTGCGCAAATGAGGTAACCGTATAGGTCAGAGCAGGCATTGAAGCACATGTCCCCATGCTAAAATTCTACAGCAAGCCCCACTTTCCACAATGGTTCACCTCAAACTGTGCAGCTGCTATTGTACATAGGCAGCAAGCATTCCGACAATTCAACCGCCATAAGTCAACTACAAATACACAGAAACTTATAGCATCGAGAAATCATTGTAAGACTGTAATAGATGAAGCAAAGAGAAGGTATACAGAGAATACCAGAAAACGCATGTAGTCATAGAAACTAGGTACTCGCAATTTCTGAAAAATCTTCAATAGTGTAGTGAATAATGGGAAATCACCAGTTCCCCCGCTATCCAACCACAATGATATCTTTGCATGGCAACTGATAAGGCTGAACTGATTGCCCAGCATTTCGCCTTAAACTCCACTTTGGACTCCCAAATTTCCCATTGCAGACTGAAGCCACACTTGATGACTTGACCATCACTCCATCTCATTTCCGAGACATCATAAAAAACCTTAACACCCCCAAAGCATGTGGGCCTGATCTTATACCAGTAATAGTAATAAAGAAATGCTCTGCTGAACTGGCACCTGTCCTCTTCAAACTCTACAACAAATGCCTTGCTGGATCTTGTTTCCCTGATAGCTGGAAAATTGCCTCTGTGGTATCAGTATTCAAGAATTCTGGAGATAGAACTGACCTTCAGAATTATCACCCCATCAGTCTACTCCCGGTGTTTCGCTAAAATTTTTGAATCGTTAATCAATCTAGCAATAGTTTATCACCTCGTTAATGCTAAACTACTTTCTGTATGAATTTAGGCAAGCACGGTCTACTGCAGACATCCTAACGGTCATCTCTGAACGCATATATCATACACTGGATAAAGCAGGTGAAGCTAGGGCGGTAGCACTTGATATATCCAAAGTCTTTGACAAGGTCTAGCATAAAGGTCTTCTCGTGAAAATTAATTCATATGGTATTATTGGACGAATATTTAATATAATTAGATCCTTCCTATCAAAAAGAAAGATTCAGGTTGTCCTCGATAGCCGTTCATCCAAACAACAACATAAATGCAGCTTTACCCCAGGGATCGATCCTTAGACCTTTATTGTTCCCGATTTTTATTAACCTCTCTGATGACATTGTGTCTGAGATGGGTATATTTGCTGAAGACACCACGCTCTACTTTCGTCATGTGGGTAAAACGGACGCGCACATATCCGAGGCAATAGCTGAATCCTTAGAAAGTCTGTAGTGGAATAGGGTCATAAATGGATGATAACATTTAATGCTGCTAAGACAAAGCTCCTTTCCTTCAACGATTACAAGAAACCTCTTCAACTACCGATTACCATGGTAAATAACACCCTACCTGAGAGAATCCAACATTCAAACCACTCGGCCTAAAATTCACTGACAACATGAATTGGAACAAATACATAGAAAACATTGTCACGGCTACTGCAAAGAAAGTGGGCTCCCTCTACCATGCTAGAAAACTTCTCACACCTGGTAATATCCTATATTTCTACAAAACCACCATCCACCCATGCATAGAGTATTGTTGTCACATCTGGGCTGGTATACCATCCACTAGTCTGCACCTCTTAAACAAGGTCCAAAATAAAGAGTATCTAATCTAATAGGTCCCTCACTATCCACCAAGCTCCAGCCCCTGTCCCATCGCCGCATCCTTGTGCTTGTTTTACAAGTACTTCAAAGGAATATGCTCTGATGAATTTGCTGCTCTGGTGTCCCCTCTCGCCGTAAATACACTTGCCCAACCCAACAATCAGCTAAATCCCATCCATTCACTGTGGAGGTCCCACGATAGCGGAGAACCTTCTACTTCTATAGCTTCTTTCCTCGAGCTGCCGGCCTTTGGAACTCTCTCTGCTCTCTGTTTCCTCGACTGTACCGACATGCAGAAATTTAAAACTAATGTGAACAAGTATCTCACTAGACAGTTCCCAATTTAGGATGACCCCTTTAACTTTCACCCTATATCTCAGTAGCCCACGACGTCTACAGTGGCAACTTGCCTTGTTTGGAGTGAACTAAGTTAAAAAAAATGTGTTCAAACATGTATGATAATCAGATAATTAGTTTCAAAGTTTAACCCCCCCCCCCCCCCCCCAAAAAAAAAAAAAAAACAGATATAGAAGAATACATGTCTCAGGACGGGTGAAATGAATCCCCCTTAACAGAACCGTTTTGCGTCACTTTTATGTCCCCTTATGAAGATTAAAATCAATATATAATGCTACTAAACTTCATGTTTAGAATCTTTATTTCAATTTTAATCAAAATCCATCACATAATTTTGATTCTAGAAAATGTTTAAAACCTAAGCTTAAGGGGTCTTAAAAAGAAATTGAAATTCATAGAATTTTGCTTAGTTGGTGTCTAATGAGTATGGATCAAATTTAATGCAAATCTGAAATATTTTAATTTTCAAATGGGAGGTTGTTATGTCAAAACTCCTTTTAAAATACTTCAAAGAAACTGAAATTTAGGAATATTCATTAATTGATGTCTAATATTGTTGAAATAATGCTAAAATTTCACAATTCTGAGGTATCTGAATGTTCACGAAGGGCGTTCACCTCCTCTTTTGACCTTTTGCATAAAATTAAAATAAACTAAATATAACCCACATCACCAACTCTTACGCTTAGCAGCAGCACTCCAAAATTCATAATTAGTTTTGGAGTGAATCCTATGCATACAAATATATAAGCATACCTAACTTTATAAAAATAAACACTGACACAAAGTTGAGATGGGAAATTTCTCTTCTTCAGTTTATATATTTAAGAAAATCAAATCCTTTCAGTTTCTCCAAATATTTGTATCATATCAAATACAATAGTTTCTCATAAACATTTCTCTTTAACTAGTGAAAGGGCAGATAATCAAGTGGAATATCTACCGTCCTCAACATGAGTGGCTCTTCTTAAAGCTAGCAAAATAGTAAATGGAGCTTTCTCCTTAAAAGATGTCAACTTACCCAAATATTTCTATTCCTACATTGCTCTTTCTATTAACTTTAATTATATATGAATTGGATCTTTTAATTTTAAATGTATAAGAATTTATCGTTAACCTTATAAGGTTAACGATAAATTCTGTAATGTTTTTTTATTTTATTTTTGAATATAAGTTTTCTTTGGTATTTTGTAGTATTTACCTGTAAAATAACGGCATTATTTAATGTGTGTGGCTGCATTCTTGTTGCATATTCACTGATTTTACTTTTCTAAGAAAATGCGAAAATATTTCAAATTCATGTTTCGTAATTTTTGAGATAAGGATTGATAATTTGTATTTTTCAGACTACTGTTCTCATACTTGGGTGTTATTTTCACAACGTTTCAACCAATCCATAGATTAAATAAAGAGTTCAGTTCAAAATTTCATATGGATTCTCAAATTTTATAAGACTTATTTAAAGAAGGTCAGAGGTTATATCGACCAAAAATTTGTGAGAATGGCACCCAAGATGAGAACAGTAGTCCGAATAATAAGAATTTAAAATTAATTTTAAAAAGGCAAAATAATGAAAAATTGATTGTTTAATTAAAAATATTTGTTATTTCTGAAAGGTTTTAATGAGAAATATCAAATTGTGATAATATTATATTTCAATGTAAGTACGAAAAGGTTTAGTCATCATATATAATTTAAAATTTTAATATCAGGTCTTAGATTATAAAAGTCGAAAAATAGAAAAGAAGCCCCCCCCCCAAAAAAAAATTCCTTAAATTCAGTCTCTTCCTAACACTCAAACGGTAAGGACAAGTTCAATATACATAAACAAATCTGCTATGAATGTAAGCACGCAGTGTCTACCTCATTCCCATTTCCCTAGTTACTGCATTCTCTGTCATAGAAAATGTACTTAGTATCAGGATGGCAAACTTCAAGCCCTGAACGGTAGAATTGCTTTTCAATGCTCTCTATTTTACACATTGCGCTTTAAATTTCTTCTCCCAGCTTTGTTTGAAAATTCTTTGATATTTCTTAGCAGCATTTATAAAGTTTGTACTTAATTAGCACAGGTAGAGGAATTTTATTTCCAAATTTTAGGGATAATTCACTAAAACTTGAAAAGGATACTCAATGTATATATACCCAGCAGGGGCATAGAAATACCTGGCATAGAACTAGCAATACACATGAAAACATTTAAATTGCTTAAAATATCTCAATAATGGCATATATAGAAAGAGCTTGATGATCTAAGAAAGAATCTTTTTAAATTTTTAAAATCTGACTAAAAATAAGGAAGTTATGACTATTTTTGTGCCTCATACGATTGGATATTTTCCCCTCTTTAAGACCATATGCGTTTCGTCACATTTTTTACACTAATTTTTCAGTAAAAATGTTATATGTTAAAATACAAGATTAAGCAATAAAATTTACCATATAAATGTATTTTTGTACAAGGAATCAGAATGTGGCGCTGAAAATCTCCAGAAATTAATGGTTTCCAAGTAATCTGCACTAAGTGCACATAAATATGCTGCAATACCTTAAAAATACCATGTATCCATTAAAAGAAAGAAGTTAAAAAACTCAAAGTTGAATTGTAATACATTTTATGTACAAGAAACTAAAATCTAATACTAGGACTGTTTAAAAATGAATATATTGCAAGATTTCTTTGGCATTATTGTAGATTAACACCATCTGCTAACTCACCCCTTACCTCCCCAAAATATGAGATTCTACTTTTTTTATTTAGGCAATTACATGTTAACACCCTGAAAAACTTGGCAGAAAGAAAGAAAGAAAGAAACAGAAACAATTATTTTAGAATTTAGAGTGGGGATCAGTTTCACATAACATAATCCTCCATTTCAAGGCCATTCTAGCGTTTTAGGACAGTTAAATATTTTTTCTATAGGAGATAAATCCTGTGCGTTTTTCTTGTTTTTTTTCGTTTTTTTTTTTAGACGATTATGAGGGTCTTTGTGGGAGGAGGGGGGGCTTACCACTTGAACTTCAGGTTAGTGGTAGGGCTAGGGGCAATTAAGTGTGAACACCCTGAAAACTTAGCAGAAAGAAAAAAAAACAATTCATTTAGATATACATATACATATATTTAATGTAGAATAATTTACCATTTCCGGGCCATTCTAGCGTTTTAGGGCATTAATCAATTTTTTTCTATGGCAAATAAATCCTAGGATTAGGGCTTCCTACTCGGACTTAGGGTTAGTGATAAGGTTAAGGAAGGGGTTTTGTTTTGGATGGAGGTTGCCATTCGGACTTAGTGTTAGGGTTAAGGGAGTTTTTTTAGGGGGTGGCTTGCCACTCATATTTAAGGTTAATGGTACGATACGTTCAAGAAGGCATTTTTAGGGGGTGGGCTTGTTAGTCGTACCTAGAGTTAATGGTAGAGTAATTATTTATTTTATAAATTTCACTAAAAGGCAAGAATGGCCGGGAAATCGGAGATAATTTTGCATTAAATTTATATGCGAAACTGATCCCCCACTCTAAATTCTAAATTATTTTTTGTTTTGTTTTTTCTTTTTTTCGCCAAGACTTTAAGGGTGTTCACACATAATCGCCTAAAAAAGTAGAATCTTAATTTTTTTTTTTAAATTGGCGACTAGAAAGTCATTACTACTAGAAGTTCGAAAGTTGAGTGAAAACCAGTATTTTTTAAAGTATTTTTTATAAAAGAACCAAATAGGATTAACTTTTTTAAGCACAAGAATTTTTGTCTTATTTTTACAAAGCTTTACAAGACTAGTTAGCTGCTGCTGATTGATTGTTATATCAGCAATACTAGCAGCCATTGTTGACTTTCGCTCAAAAAAAGGACAATATTTTTTCGGATAAGGTAATTTAAAATTACTACTACGGAAAGACAAAACAACATACAATTATAATTTCAATGCATAAAAAAAGATGAAAGATTAATTTATTTACTAGTTGGGTACGAAAAATGTAACAACATTTTCTATATTCATATTTTAAAATTGTTAAAATTCGTTCTAGAATGAAAATAAACAAAAATCGCCTCGTGTTTATAGCTGCTATTACTGCTGCTACTACAATGTTTTTCAAACTATAAATATAAAACGCTTTTTTTTCCGGATAGGGTCATGAAATATCATGACTACCAAAAGAGAACACATATATACAATTATAATTTTAATGCATAAAAAAGTAAAATGATTGATTTACTTACTAATTGGGCGACGGAAATGTATTTTTCAAAAATGTTCAACCGTCGAGTTGAAATCTTATTTTTAAAATTTCAAAAAAATGAATGAGCCGAATTACTTCGTACACCGACAAACATTAAAAGTGATACTTTCCCTGATTAGTTTCCAAATTTCAGGACGAAATTCCATATACAGCAATGGTACGAGACTTTTAAACGAAGGGGGGGGGGTTAAAAAAAAGTAACGTAAATTGCTGAAAATAGCGTTAACATTTTTTTGCCTTTATTTGCTCAAAACTCTTAAAAATATATAATGTATATTATTATTCATGAATGCACCTGAAAGGATATTCATTTCCTAACAAAATGATGGTATTTTGAGCACTTAAAGTGCTTTAGTTTTTAAGATATGACTATTTTAATAGAACTACCCTCAAATCTGTGATTATCCAAACAGTTTTCTGGTCGATGTATATTGCTAATAGAACATAGACATGGCCTTATCCCTCTCTGAGATGCACCCGTAGATCCTGTTAGATCATCCATCTAATAGAGAGAGAAAATTTGCCAAGACTTCCAAAGCCTTGACATCAAATCATTGGGGAGGGAGGCCTCATTAGACCTGAACAGTCAACCTTCCGAGAGCTGGAGACTCAAACAAATTATCCAGTTTGAAAACCTAAAATTGCTTAAGGAGTAGGTAGGCTCTGCCTATCACCCAGCTTTTACACTCCTTTTTTGTCTTTTAGCCATGCGCAGATGTACCATCACAGAGACTCTCCAGAGGCACCCAGTGCTTTGTCTTGTTTCCTGGCTAGGACAATAGACGCTGTCCCACTATCTCTCTTTCTCTTTAACTGGACACATTGGGGATGCTTGCTTGCCAATTTTCACAAGCCAGACTGGGCCACTCTTGTCTAACTGAGGTTAAGGGTACAGGTTTGACAGCTTGTCTGGCTGCTGTTTCCAACTGGTAGTACAGGATCCCTAACTATCAACAGTTGTATAATATCATCATAACTGTAGTGCCATGTTGCGCATGAAAAGGGACCGTGCGCTTATCTCCAGTGGGATTTTTTTAGGCCACAACCCTATAAATAAAGACTTGGCTAATAGTCTATTTGTGTGTGCATACTGGCATCAAACACACACCTACTTTGCCCAACCCACTCTCTGTTAAAACTGAAACAATTAAATGAAATGACATCCCAGAAACACACCTAAACACAAACAGTTCACCTCCTACCTTGAGGTTCGTGTTCACAAATATCCAAGAGCTTAGAAGTCATCTAGAAAGTGCAGAATCATTTCTCCTAGTAAACTCCCCAGATATCCTAACACTAAGTGAAACTAACCTACAGTCCTCGATCCCCTCCAGTTGTTTTAACATGATTGGATACCTCCCAGTCTGCCATAAGGACTCAGACAAACATATGCACGGACTTTGAGTCTATATTCGTAACACCTTCCCCTTGACTAGAGAGCATAATCTAGAATCAGATGATCAAACCTTCATGTGCTTTAGACTAACCTTGCAACACAGCGTTAGTTACTTATATTTTCTTCTACCGTTATCCTTCGACCCAGGACTGTACCCTGCTCGACCATGTCTTTGACAGTATAGATGCAGCACTCTCTTTAGATATAAGTGCCCAAATACATGTATTTGTTGATTTTAATGTTCACCACAGTAATTGGCTCAGTTTCTTGAGTTATACAGACGCAACTGGTAACAGTGCGTATAGTTTCTCTATATCTCATTACCTTTCACAGACTGTCACTTTTCCGACCTGCCTCCCGGATCGTGAGGATCAGCAAACCTCACTTCTTGATTTATTCCTGACTACACTGCGCAAGGCTTGTATGACAAATTCCCATAACCCACTTGGGAATGCTGATCACCCATAACTTTCGACTCCAAGCTGAAGAGCCATTACTCAAAATGACAAGATACTTCAAAAAGGCTGATTTGGAAATCCATCAGATCTCATCAGAGATGCCCCATGGGGTAAAATCGTTTCTCTCCTTGCTGAACAGTGCGCAAATGATGCAACCGAATGGGTTAAAGCAGGCATTGAAGCACATGTTCTCACACGGAAGTTCTATAGCAAGCCTCACTCTCCCTAATCGTTCACTTCAACTTGTGCAGCTGCCATTGCGCAAAAGCAGGAAGTGGTCTGCCGATTCAGTTGCCATAAGTCAGATACAAATAGGCAAAAATTTATAGAAGCTAGAAACCATTGTAAGAGTGAAATAGCCGCAGCCAAGAGAAGGTATATTGAAATGACTAGAAAACGCATTGAGTTGCAGAAATTAGGAACTTGCGATTTCTGGAAAATTTATAATAGTTTGGTGAATAATGAGCAATCAACAGTTCCCCCACTATCTAACAACTATGATATCGCTTGCAAGGCAACCAGGAAGGCTGAACTGCTTGCCTAGCAGTTCATCTCCAACTCCACCTTACACCCCACAAACTACTCCCTCCCAAATTCCCCTTTGCAGGCAGAAGCCACACTCAATGGTCTGCTAATCACTCCTCCCATATCTGTGATATCATAAAAGACCTTGACACCTCCAAGGCGTGTGGGCCTGATCTTATCCCTGCTATACTAATAAAGAAATGCTCTGCTAAGCTAGCCCGTGTTCTCTCCAAATTTTATAACAAATGCCTTGCCGAATCTTGCTTCCCTGATAGCTGGAAAATTGCCTCTGTGGTACCAGTATTCAAAAATTCTGCTGAAAGAACGGACACACAAAATTATCGCCCCATCCTTCCTCTCTTCGCTAAAATCTTTGAATCGTTAATCAATCTAGCGCTAGTTTACCATCTTGTAAATGCTAAACTTCTACGGATTTAGGCAAGCCCATTCTACTGCGGATATCTTAACAGTCATCTTGGACAAGGGAGGCAAAGTTAGGGTGGTAGCTTTTAATATATCCAAAACCTTTGACAAGGTTTAGCATGAAAGTTTTCTCATGAAATTGTATTGTATTACTGGATGAATACTTAATATAATCAGATACTTCTTGAACAAAATAAAAATCCAGGTAGTCCACAACGGCCGTACATCCAAACAACATGACATTAACATGGGTGTTCCCCAGGGGTCGATCTTTGGACCTTTATTATTCCTGATATTTATAAACGACCTCCCTGATCAAATTGTGTCCAGATGGCTATATTTGCTGATGACACTATGCTCTATTCCAGACATGTGGGAAAGACGAATGTACACATATCCAAGGCAATGGCTGAAACCTTAGAAAATGATCGCCAGTCTGTAGTGGAATGGGGACGTAAATGGATTGTAACATTTAATACTACTTAGACAAAGCTCCTTTCCTTTAATAATTATGAGAAATCGTTTCAACCACCGATTGCCATGGCTAATAGCACTTTACCTGAGAGTTTATTATTCAAACTCCTTGACTTAATATTCACAGGTAACATGAATTGGAACAAATACATTAAAAACATTGCCAAAGCTACTGCAAAGAAGGTAGGCTCTCCCTTCCACGCTAGAAAACTACTCACAACTGCCAGTATCCTGTAGTTTTACAAAGCCACTATTCGCCTATGCATATTGTTACTACATCTGGGCTTGTGCATCAACCACTAGTCTCTTCCTATTAGACAGTATCCCAAAAAGACTCCTATCTAATAGGTCCCGCACCGTCAACAAAGCTCCAACGCCTGCCCCATCGCCACAATGGTTCATCCCTGTGCTTGTTTTACAAGTACTTTAATGGAATGTGCTCAAGGAACTCATAGCACTGGTGCCCCATCGACATAAATACTCCCCCACTAACCCGACAAGCAACAAAATCCTACCATTTCACTATAGAGGTCCCCAGATACCAGAAAGCCTTATACTCTAATAATGTCTTTCCTCAAACTGCTAGACTTTGGAATTCCCGCTCTGTTTCCTGCTCCCCTTACTGTTCTAAACAGTCATCTTGCTTCTCAACTCCCTACTTAGTGTCCCTGTAGGCATGGTCTCTAATTTACAATAGCCCCTTATGTCTCAGTGGTAATGCGCCTTGTTTGGGGTAAATAAGAGTAAAAAAAAATTGTTTAATCAAAATTGACTACGAGACTGAAGTTGTTGCTTTTGTAGATATTTTAATATTTTATTTACATCCTTGGAAGAAAACATATTTATAAAAAAAATAAGATGTATCAATGAATTAACTAATCTACAACTCAAAGTTGCAAAGCAGAATATAAAAATCAATATTATTTGGATTA
Source organism: Sepiola atlantica (assembly GCA_963556195.1). NCBI lineage: Eukaryota > Metazoa > Mollusca > Cephalopoda > Sepiida > Sepiolidae > Sepiola > Sepiola atlantica. Next base: position 179,784,401 of record OY744515.1, on the reverse strand, counting down.
TTCGTCTACTATTTTGATCTTGGTTGTTATTTTCACTATGCTTCAGCTGATATAACTTTTGATCTTCTTCAGGCGCATCTTTTCAAATTTGGGCACCTGTATGGAATTTCGAGCTGAACCTATTATTTGATCCATAGTAGATTATTCCCATTTCATCAGCCATGACCTAAGTTCGAAAAAATTGCATGGAAATTTGAGTGTCTGAAATGTTGGGAACATAAAACCAAGATGAGAATAGTACTCCAAATAATAAAAATTGTCAATCTTCATCTCAAAAATTCTGAAGCATAAAAATATTTTTTTAATTACAATAAAGTAATTAAAAAAGCACCCTTTTTTCATTTGTAAAAATAAAATTATAATTCATATTGATTTTTTTTTTTTAATCTATTTTTGATATTCAAATTATCTGGCTTATTTAGACTGTATATATCATATTCAGGATTTGTCCAGCCTCTGTTCCTATTTACCTGTCCACGGTCAGTTTTTAATGTGGGGTATATCCATCTCTCCTGGCTTATGACCAAAATGAGCATTGCCTCAATCTAGAAGGATTTCTCCTTGGGGGACAGAGCAGATACTACACTTTGATTCTAGTCTGAAGACCGGACAAGCCAGTCCTAACAATTGTCAAAATTAATGCTGAGAAATATCCACAAATGTCTACTTATACAAAAATGAAGAATTTTAATTAAACATTGCTGTTGTCTTCCTCTTCCCCCTCCCCCCATCCGTACACTTACATTATAATGTCCTATTGTATTTGCTTTCATAACTTGACTGTATTGGAAAGAAAAATGCTGATTGATATTTCTTTTTTCTTTTTTTTTCAGAATCGTTTTATGCTTTTATGTTCAATTTTTTCTTGGTAGATAAAAATCAAATATGCTAATTAGATATACAATTATTGAAACGTGTTGATAAAAATCATTTTTTCAGCTGACTCTGCCAAAAAGTTTGATTGCCACTGACTTACAATAACATTCATGATTTTAAATTTAAAAAATCTAGTTATGTTTGTTGTAGAAACAAAAATTAAATTGAATTTTCAAGAAAAATTTTACCTTTTTTTGAGAGGTTTCATTAATTAAAATACGATTTAAAAAAAAAAAAAAATGATGAATATACAAACTGATCAAGTTCATTCACTCTCCATCTTAGCAGAGGTTCGGAATATTTTTCTAAAATTAAACTCAAGTGAAATCTGAACGAATATAAATCTAAGAAAGTTGAAACCCTTCTTGCATTGTAACAAGTAATTATGAATTTGTGTTACACATATTTTCAATGTATTTTCTGGATTGTAACTTTTACATAAAATGATGCATTACTGTTTCGTTTGATTTACTTCCTGTATAAATATCACTTATTGTTGCCACAATTCTCAATACGATAACCATACATATGCTATATTTTCTCATTTTTTAGTTTTTTAGTATTTCATAAAATGCAAAAGTAAATGCTAAAATGACATTAACATATTTTTCATCAAAATCCTGATGGATGTGGTAATTTGTACAATAGTGGGAAATTGTAAAGCATTACTATTTTTTATAAAGTAGTGAAAATTTTATGACCAGTAATCATAAATAATGTAATCCTTAGAAATGTTATTTAAACTGCAGATTTGCGAACAAGCAAATAGAAAAAAACTGTACATGGGATACGATTTTAAAACTTTAAATTCTAGATGAAAAACAACACAAAAAATTCAATCAAATATATTAAGATTCTGAACACAAAAACTCTGATTTCTTTATTTTTGGCACCTTTTTATGATTATGACCTACAAATCTCATAAAAACTAGTGTGTGTGTGTGTGCTAGTCTTTTCTATTAGTATAGACTTTTTTCAAATTTGTTGTCCTATATAGTACTCTTCCATCTTCACTGAAGTTTTGGAAATACTGATCAAAATCAACCATTGTTGGATTTAGTCCTTAAAAAAAACTGATCTGTGCTGATATAATTAAAAGAACAAAGACATTTCAAAACTATAACTTGTAAACTGCATTCAACACAGTGTGATATGAATCCAGCAGGAAGTGAAGTTCTTTCTATAAGCCATATCATGTGACTTGTTCATGCTGTAAACATTCAAATAGATGTTACACCACTTTTTTTTTAACCATTATCTTGTTCAGAAAGTAAGGTCCAATATCAGGAATGAACATGTAGCTGATGCTGGACCTGTTTATCAAGCTTTTTTATCTACTAATTTGCTTCAAATAGTCCCTGTTGAAATACTGACATCAAGTGCCTTAGACATTTCTCTGACACGTTGACGTGGGTTTTGTTCTACAGTTGCTTTCATACCTTCATTGTATGGCCATCCTTTACCTTCATCTTCAAGGCTCTCATTACCACTACATCATTTTTGAAACAACGTTCGTACTTCTCTTTCTTGCTCTGTTGATACTGGCGGCTGTGAAGCAGCCCACTGACTGTAAACACATGCAAAGAAAAGTATATGGATTTTTTCTTTTTGTCATCTCATTATTAAGGGCTTATATGCTTAAAAATTCTGAAAGCAATAATAAATTCATTTAAAAGTTCAAATCAATTATTAAGCATGTAAAATGTATATAAAATGTATATAACATTGTAAAAATAACAACCAAGTCGAAAAATCGGTCATTATTTTCAAAACAACTAAATACATTCAAATGCTTATTGGCAGTTTTAGGATTGGACGTAAACTTCTTTAATGAACTCTCTCATCAGCAATGCGAATCCATGAAATGTTTAAGCAATGAGCTGAACAAGATGTTACGGTACCATTTACACTTAAAGGTTCGCAGAACATTAATGAAGGATGAAAATAGGTCACAATGTCTTTTAACATGATACTTCTCTAAAAATGTTATAGAAATTGTACAAATTTGGCGTAAAATTGTTAACACTGTTTAATACCTCCTCATACATTTGGAAAAGTGGCAGTGATTATTACCTCTGACAGTGGGTGTGGTCTTCCATGTTCAAGTTCTCTCATAACGATTGTATCACTAATACCCTTGGGAAAGGTATGAATCCATTTTTGTCCCCCCACCCCGCCATGGATAAAATAGCAATATAGACTATACTCTCAAGTCTTGGTAGAGCAACTAGTCTAAGAGAAGGTGATTTTTGTCATTATGGATTTCACTTAACTGTTTGCTGACTGAAACGCCATCCGTGTTGGGGCCTATATTGGTTTTCCATTTTTCAAACGCTGTAGAATGCAAATAACAATTTATCCTATTTATCTGATCAATACATATAAAAAAATTGAAATTGCTTAAAATATTTCAATAATGGCTTACATAGGAATAGCTAAGAAAGAATCTTTAAAAAAATTTTAAATCTGGCTAAAAATAAGGAAGTTATGACTATTTGTGTGCCACGCCCGGTTGGATACTTTTCCTTTTTTAAGACCATACGCGTTTCATCACATTTTTTACACTACTTTTTCAGTGAAAATGTTATATTTTTGTTAAAACACAAGATTAAACAGCAATGAAATTTGTCATAAGTGTATTTTTGTGCAAGGAATCAGAATATGCTACTGGAAATTTCCAGAAATTAATGGTTTCCAAATAATCTGCAGTAAATGCGTATAAATATGCTGCAATATTTTAAAAATACCATGTATCTTAAAGAAGTTAGAGAAGTCAAAGTTGAATTGTAATGCATTTTATGTACAAGAAATCTAATACTAGGACAGTTTAAAAATGAATATATTGCAAGATTTCTTTGGTATTATTGTAGATTAACACCTTCCGCTAAATCGCCCTCCCCAAAATATAAGATTCTACATTTTTAGGCAATTACATGGGAACACTCTGAAAGACTTGTCAGGAAGAAGAAAAAAAAATAATTTTAGAGTGAGGGATCAGTTTTGCATGTAAATTTAATGTAAAATAATCTCTTATTTTCGAGCCATTCTAGTGTTTCAGGGCTGTTAACCAATTTTTTTTTCTTTGGGAGGTAAATCCAATGCGTTTTTTTTTGGGGGGGGAGGGGGTCTGCTTTTCTTTTTTTTAGACGATTATGTGTGGTTTAATAGTTTTTTTTGTTAGGGGATCTTGCTACTTAGACTTAAATGGGAGAGTTTTTGTCTTGGAAGGGGCTTGCCACTCGGACTTAATATTCATGATAGGATTAAGGGAGTTTTTTTTGGGGGTGGGGCTGCTTGGGTTTAGTTGGGTGGGCTTGTCACTCAGATTTAGGGTTAGTGATACGGTCAAGGGAAGGCATTTTTAGGTGGAATTGTCAATCGAACCTAAGGTTAATGGTAAATTAAGTAATTATAATTTTTGTTTATACTAACTTTTCATCTTGAAAAAATATCCAAAGAATTTAGAGGACTAACTGTTCTAAAGGGCAAGAATGGCCTGGAAATTTCGAGGGCATCTCATATACAAACTATCTCCCTATTTTTTAGTACTAGGACCTATACTTGAGTCTTTGAGGCATACAATCAGAGAGTTGCCCATGGCCATCACAAAACCTCTGAACATAAATCAAGGTAGAAACATCTAAATAACAAAAACCTTGGAAATCATGATCCCCCTCTACCTATACAGATTCTTGTAGAGGAGGGAGGGGCTATGTTTATCTTTTCCTTTATAAAGGTTCCACTCCTGAAAATCTGTTTTTACCTGTAAATGAGATTTAAGCAATAGGTAAACAACACAAAATGAAACCACTTCTCCAGATTTGAGCAAAGTTTGATCCTTTTAACGATGGCTGACTTTCACAAAACATTTCTAAGCCAACATAATTTTGAATGTTTTGAAGTCTTTTCGGCTCTGATCTCTTGCACTTACTAAAGGCTTCAAGGAGGATTTCATTACATTATGAGATTTGAACTAGTATCAACATTCTCTCTTTTCTTTTTCATTTCTCTACCCCCTCTCCCCACACACACATTCCCTTTATAATTTTTGAACAGATTGTTTTGGATTATTCAGACTACTATTCTCATCTCGGTTGTTCTATTCATAACATCTTTAACAAATTTCGAACTGAATCTTCTTTTACTTAATCCATGACCGGATAGAAGTCTTATATTATTCTTAGTTATTATCACCTGTAATAAGGATTTAATCTTGAATCTTCAGAACATTGTCACTAAACACTGATTGTTAACCAACGTTAGTAACCATTAGGCTATGTAAAAAATTTTAGTATCTTGTTCAGATGTGTGGTATAACTACTAATTACTATACAATTAGTTTTTACCGTTACTCATATTACTCCAAAAATTTCTATAGTCTAAAAACAGTGTATATATAATAAGCAAGATGAGAATAGTAGTTTGAATAATACAAATTTTCAATCATCATCTAAACAATTCTGAAACAGATTGTTTTGTATGTTCTAAGTTACAACACCTGATTTCTAAATGAAAACAATTTTCTTATATAGGCGTGGGCGGTTTTGTACTTTGACCTGTTCATTGCTTTCAATGATTTTTTTGTTTAAAAAATAAGTCATGTTTGAAAGCCATCATTTCTCTATCAAACTGTGATTAATTTTAATTCTCAGTCTGTTGGGTGGGGATGATTGTCTAATTAAACTGCTGTGAACTTTTTTCTGTTATTAAGATTCCAGTTTTTCAGATTTTGACTTGATTCTATTTCAACGTTTGAAAACTGAAATGTCAATATATAATAGAAAATACTAATATAATTTTCATCTTTATTAATTGTTCATTAATCAACTGACAAAGAATTTGTTGATTGCTCAATTTGCAAGTATTGCGACATCACTACTAAATATTTGTCACATTGCATATACAATTTGATTCTTAATCTTCCAGTTAAATACTAATTGAACTTTAAGATGAGCAAAGAACTGAATTTCTTTATTGACCTTTTGTTTTCATGTAAAGAATGAATAAAATGTCTTTGATTTTGTAGTTTAATGTTTTGAATGCCTTCTACAGAGGAATGTCTTGATTTATACAAACTCCTTTTTATGAAAGTAAAGCTCATGTCCTCAGTCATAGGGAGCCTCCCTCCCAGACTGAGATAATTTTTATGGATAATAGTTAGCAGCTATGTGGCCTCCTTGTATCACATTCAGCCCTCGTGAGGATGCAGGTAAATCATTAAATTGAGGTCCATCTTACAGACTAAGATTTCTTAATTGGAAAATTATGGACATTACGATGAGTGTAATAGCTGTCAGTTTTTGGTAAAACAGCAAGCGATAGTGGTTGCTGACAGTCTCACTTATATCCAACTATTATATATAAATAAGAAAATAAAAGAGAAGAAAAGACACAACTTGGATAACTCAAGAATTGTCAAAGGTCACATGTTTTAGTGACACTGAGAAACCTCAGTGCACGTGGAGTACATTTTTCAAATGATCTGAAAGGCTCATTTTTAGTAAGTCATTTAAATTGTCTTCATCATAAATTAGTTTTAAAACAAACAAAAACGTTTGCTTTCAACCCTTTAACTCCAAATAATTTAGGTTACTGAAGTAGGAAATAGCGTACAGTCAGTCACGAAACCTCATTTTTGCCTAACAAAAAAAAAAACCTTTTTCAACATGGAGAGATTTCCGATTTTTTTTCTTCTAACTAGCCTAAAGGGGAACTAAATAATAATTAATTGATAAAATGTCCTTTTTCGAAACGAAAATGTAAGTATTAGGAAGTTTCATCGGATGTCCTGCCGGCTTGGTTTTAAATTTATTAAAGGGGAATTTGTAAACTTTTTAATATTCCTCATGTCTAGGATGAGAAATATGCATATAAAAATCAATATTTGCATGACGATATTTCCGAGATGAGGTATTGTTTTTATTTTATGTTTTGTATTGTCCTTGTCTTGTCCTCCTCATCAAAACCTTTTGAACATGATAACACTGAAGATGAGAATATTCCAAAACATGTAAATAAGAACAAGGAGATCGTCAAATAATATAGAATCAATACTGACCCAATGGAGACAATTAGAAAAACGTTGTGAACATGCCAATAACCAAGAAGAATATCATAGTTTGAAACATGTAAATGATACCAATGTCTGTTTTGTCATTCACAAAAAAATATTTCTTCATAATGTACTTTTCATGAATTACTCTAAAATCTATTTGTGTAAAACGATAACATTCGTAACAAAAAAACATTACAAATTATAACAATGATTGAGATATAAAGCATTTAAAATATCTATCTTTAATTTTGATCTTAATTGTAATAAAATGGCATATAATTAATTATTAGAAATAAAATTATCTTTGTATATTTTTGAAGACTGTTTTTAATGACAGTTTTTATCATCTAAAATGACCTCTCTTTAAATTATGATTGGTTACCCCTGACAAAAATTGAAATTAACTAAAAAAATTTAAAGTTGGTTATCTTTCAGTTTTTAGCAACACAATTGTTTGATATTCTGAATAATAATTTTCTCATGTCTTCTCATGTCTTCTGTCACTTTCCTCCAGAACGTACATCGATCAGCGCGAGCTGAATGGGTAGTTTCACGGCGTAGTTGTCAGATTTGTTGCAACGGGCTTAGTTTGCTTTTTTTTTTAGCAATTTCAATTGTTTGGGATGATATCTAATTTTTGTCTTTGCGTTTGGTGGTTCTGAGCGTCTCAAACTTTGGGGGTTACACTTGAGAGTTTGCCAAAGCTCATCTGATGTAGCATCTTCAGATTAGTGTTCTTCGAGACTATTAAACCGATTGGATAGTTCTATACGAAATGCATTATAGGTTTGTTTACTTTTTTAGTTTCAAGATATGTCGTACCTGAGAAGCTTAGCACCCAACTTGACGACCTTGGGGTGAAGATGTAGTTTTGCCCGTTCTAATAGGTGATCGGAACCAAATTCGCTACTGGTTTCTGCACCCAGGAACACTCGATTGTCAAAAACTCTCAACGACAAACAGTGTTTAACAAGAAAGTGGTCGATTTGGTTAGCTGTGACATCGTCATTGGAGTATCGAGTAAGATGTCACTGTGGATGTTGAGAACGCGTGCTGGATACGGCCATTTGGTTGCTGCAGCAATGTTGAGAAGTTGGAATTAATACAACAACCACGTTGTTTGTTTTGTGAATTTCGTTGCTGCCTTTGAAAAAAAAATATATGTATATTTTTAAAAACGACAGTAAAGACGTTAAAGTTTCACTTTAAAGGAATGATAATCTTGCTTGGTTGCATATTGAATTTTTTAGATGGTGGAAGGCAGAACAAATGAGACTAGAAGTCGTGAGAGAAGGGAAATAGAGGAGTAGTAGCAGCCGCATAAAAGGATGACGTAAATAAAGAATAAAAGGAAAATAAAAAAATATATGTACGATGTACCAGCGTTGACCCATTATTTGTGAAATCCTGCTAAATTCCATTAAATTGAAAGCAGCCGATGTATTTGAAAAATATCTTCACCATTGAATAAGAGCACTAAATGTATACGTTTATGTACCACTAAATGTATGCGTTTATGTACCACTAAATGTATGCGTTTATGTACCACTAAATGTATGCGTTTATGTACCACTAAATGTATGCGTTTATGTACCACTAAATGTATGCGTTTATGTACCACTAAATGTATACGTTTATGTACCACTAAATGTATGCGTTTATGTACCACTAAATGTATACGCTTATGTACCACTAAATGTATGCGTTTATGTACCACTAAATGTATACGCTTATGTACCACTAAATGTATACGCTTATGTACCACTAAATGTATACGCTTATGTACCACTAAACGTATACGTTTATGTACCACTAAACGTATGCGTTTATGTACCACTAAATGTATGCGTTTATGTACCACTAAATGTATGCGTTTATGTACCACTAAATGTATGCGTTTATGTACCACTAAATGTATGCGTTTATGTACCACTAAATGTATGCGTTTATGTACCACTAAATGTATGCGTTTATGTACCACTAAATGTATACGTTTATGTACCACTAAATGTATGCGTTTATGTACCACTAAATGTATGCGTTTATGTACCACTAAATGTATGCGTTTATGTACCACTAAATGTATACGCTTATGTACCACTAAATGTATACGCTTATGTACCACTAAACGTATACGTTTATGTACCACTAAACGTATACGTTTATGTACCACTTATGTCCAATGTACCGACACTAATCCAACAGATCACAGGTCATCTAGTCTATTACAAAATCCACGATAATATATCTTATACTAATTATGAGACTCTTGACATTTTGTTGATTCAAATATATTATCAAATAATATGTTACGGCATTTCATGTTTGTATATACGTTATCACCTTTCACATAGTTTTAAACAAAATAAGATCGTGATTGGTGAGTAGTCTGCTGTTGCTAAGGTAAAAAAAAAAATTCGACTTTACCCATTTTAAAATGAATTGTTCTAAAATCAGATTGTCATTCCATAGACTAAAATTACAAATAAATACATTTCACAAAGTGACATTCGTTTTATTGATTTGAAGAATAATTAGCTGACAATTAGTTTTATGGCAAAAAGACAGAATATTTATTGTTTTAAAAAGAATTATATTGCTACAATTTTAAATAAAGAAGAGCATGGTCTTTTATTTATTTAATGAATATTTAACTGATAATGACAATTATTTTTACAGAAGAACAGTCATTATTTCTTTATAGTATTCACCCTGACAGACACTTATTATTTCAAAAGGAATACTATTATTATTGTTATTATTAACACTAACAGTGTATTATAGATTGATATAGAAAGCACCGTGGAATTTCCATGGGGTCTCACTAGTAAATTCAATTATAACAAAATAATAACAATCTGGAAATCTTGATGTTGCAAACCTTTTAGTAGTTAATTACATCTTAACAAATTCTATTAAGATGAAATTGTACTAAACATACGCAATTAATTTATTATTCATTAATATTCATTTTGAGTGAAATCTTTGAATGTGAATATTATCCATCCTATTAAATGACAATTAGTAAAAGCTGACACTTGCGTAACTTCATAAAAACTATAAGGTCAACTGTTTATCATCTCTCGCATAAAATATTGACGTTGTCTACTTTCCACTTTTCATAGTTTTGCTTACGAATTACGAATCGTCTCGTGCATTTTGTTGGTTGGTTACAGAAAAAGATGAGCAGGGATACCAGCCGTTCAGATTCACTATGTTAAGACTGCTCAATAAATTTCTGTCCTTTATGGTACCAGCTAGCAGAACTATTCAGCGTTTCCCCGGGGGATGGATGATGCAAAATGAATGTTCAAAAACGTGTATAATATATCTCACTAAAATCAAGAGAAATGAAAAGCAAGTGAATTGTGTCAACTGTCTAATTCATAGTCGACTGTCTAATTCATTGTCCCTCGTTTTGCTCAGTTTTGTTACTTTATGAACACACTTCGTATTTTGATTTTAAAAAATAAATAAATGTTAAATGCATTGTTCTTGGTTAATAATAAAAAATGTAAGAAATCTACACAAACTTTCAGTGTTGAAGTTATTGCTCCCAGGCAACACCGGATTTCTTCTCTAGTATTCAACAATGAAAGAACCAAATATTTGTTTTAGTTTTATTGAAAATTATGACGTTTATTTCTATGTGCATCCTCTGTAAATAATTAATTTTCAAAAGATTTTGGGAGAAATTATTATGGACAAAGAAGCTCGCCTGTACAAAGAAAATGGCATCGCATTGCTTGCATGTGTGTCTGTCGATCACAATAACTAAAAAGAAATGAATCCAAGATATAAGCGTAGCCTTTTGGTAATACACATGCAAATTCTTCACTTGTTACACTCAGTTACAGCCAATCAGTGTTGTTTGAGGCTCTATAAAAAGAGAAACTTTGAATCCACGGGTTTCAAATGCTCACTACGTTGGAGCTTACACTGGTTATTAGCACTTTCCATTGATGGCTTACGTTATTTCATGTTTTTCTTGCTTGTTTTATAAACTGTTGATTCATGTAATGCTTCCTAGATGTTAATATCTCTTTTTATAGAAAGAGGATTGACTGGTCTCACTCCTATTGGAGAGATGGTCCAATACAGTATATATTTCTCCTCCTCCAATTAAGATGTGACCCCGTTTTACTGCATATTTTGTTTGACACCTTTCGTTTGTAATGTTTATTTTTGTGGAGGGTCATTATCATTTTGCTGCAAAAGAAATTCTAGTTCTTGTCAAACCGTTTTTGGTCCTTTGTGTTAATTGGAAAAGACTTATGTTTTACTCATGTGTTTTTTTTTTTTGTTAGTCTAATTTTCTTTAAATTGGTTATTTAGTTTTTCACAAAATTTTGCGTGAACTCAGAAAACTGACCAAACCATTTTTCCCCACTTGGGGGCACTATAGCCCCCAGATGGGAATATTGTGCAAATATCTTAAAATTTCTGTTATTAGCTTTTTGCTCAAAATAAGCCAAATATTTCTTTTTAGTTATTGTGATCGACAGACACACATGCAAGCAATGCGATGCCATTTTCTTTGTACAGGCGAGCTTCTTTGTCCATAATAATTTCTCCCAAAATCTTTTGAAAATGTTATGATAATGAAACAATTATTAGTGACCCTCTCCCCCTTCCGGACTAGGAAAACTCTGATTTGTTCCCTATGAAGACTGAAAAATACCCCCAAAATTGGGAAAAGTTGCACTTGTTCACAAATATCTAAAAGTACACTCATTAGTTTTTCCCTCAAATCCAACAAAAGTTGTGATTAATGGTTGTTTACATTATTCAAGTAGTCGTGATCACAGGGGGAGACAACTTTGGCTTTACCTTTTTTAAGGCCTATTTTGCATTCTTGACATATTAGTGTTTTTCATTGCTTGTCTTTCACATAGTGAACTGTTGCCAAATATATATAATGTGTCATAGGTGTTTGTCTCCCTTTTTTATGGGTGAAGAGTTGTGTGGTCTCACTCCTATGTCTGAAGTGGTCAAATATAATATAATTGATCTGGTGATGTTCATGGTTTGGTACTCAGTATTTTGCATTGCCTGCCACAAGATTTGTTACTCTGTCCGTTACACTGTTCACCAAGACAAGGCCCCATTTATACTCAAGATCCATTCTCATTTCATTTAGTATTCATGACCAAGATGGACTAAGCCATGAATGTTTCAGAATTATAGTTCTAATATCTTATTGTAGAGATGTGTACTTCAATACAAATTTTACTTCAAAATGGATGATTTCATGAAGGATGAATGGTAGCTTTAAGCAACTTTTGAAAAAATAGAGCTCATTTTGTGATGTTATCCATTTTCAAATAAATATACATATTTCTTTCTCAATAATTCGTTTTTTATTTGTTTTCTCTATCCCCCTCTCTATTCTTTCTCTCTTTCTTTTATTTACATCATTTGCTTTTCCTCCCACCATCTAAAACATTAAATAAGATAAGAAATGACAGCATGAGAGTTTTAATATAGATTATCTTTCTAGCATTTTCTATTCTTTGTTTGTGGATTAAAACAAGAGTCAGATTGAGAGGAAATAACAATTTTGAAAGGCTTATTATGGGAGACTCTTTTCCCATTTGTAATTTTCCCCTGTTTGTTCATTAATAGCTTTCTTGTGATACCAACACACCATTAAAATCCTTTACTTTTCTTTCTTTTTTATCATTGACCAAATGGAATGATTGTTTACCCGGACACAACTACTTTATTGTTTATCTCTCTATTATTGATCTTTCGGCTCTTTTATCTTTCTTTCATCACTTCAAAGTCAATCATAAGTGCCACTTTATAGACGCACACTTTGGTGGAGTATATACACAAAACTATAGGCATCATATATATATACACATGTGTGTTTCGTCAAGCTAACATGGAGGCAGGCAGCCGCATAAGAATGATGACATGTTTTTTTTTATAATGAGTTTTCTTTCTCTCTAAATATTTGCCTCTTGTTATTAAATAGGTTTTACATCCATTTATTTCCAACCTTCAACCCCCATTCCCTATTGAATGGTAGTTGTGTCTGGGGAAACGGAATCTTGCCAACAGAACTTAAAATGGTTGCTCTTGATGGTTGCATGAATGTTCTGATTTTAGCATAATAAACCAAAAAGTCTGCACAAACAGCTAAAGATTCCTTCAATGAGAATAGCCAGGGGATTAATTTGCCTCAGAATTATGTATGTTTTAAGTTGTGTAAGGAATAATCTAAGCATTCAGGCGGGTTTTTCTTTCTATCTTTACTAATGGAATCATCTCCATTTTTATTGACCACATTTCTACATGATGCGTTGTGTTAATTTCCCAAAGGAAATATTAGATCAAAAATGATTTGCTTAGAAGTAAACTCTGATGTTTACGTTGTTTGAAATCATCATCATAAATCAGAATACAATTTTATTCGACTGTTGCTGCTCAGCCTGTGTTTAAATACGACAGATGACATGAAGACATTTCTTTCACTTTCGCCATTTACTTCAGTTGAAGGTTTTTCCTCAAAAGATAAATACCTTTGTTATGGTATTCCATTGTTAATGCTGTTATAAGTTACAAAGTAATCTTTTTACTACTTTTATACGGCATAAACATGCTGACACACCGGTTCTTGTTAGATCATTAAAGTTAAGCAACGTCGAGCCTGGCCAGAATAAGTTGGGTGAGCATTTGGTAATACCAGGTGCTACATATGGAAGGACTGCAAAACCTCCCTGCAAAAAAAAATACGGTGTTGAAGATGCCTTTTTTAGCAAGTACGTCAGCATAACCTGATAATCCATACGTGTTGACACAACAGAACAACTGACCCTAGGTGAAAGTTCTGTTCCCAATCATGTAGTGAAGCTCTCCAGGGAGAGTATAGTATCGTTTTTTTTCTGTTTTTTTTTGTCTTTTAAATCATTGCTGAAAAGTATCAATAACTATAATAATCGGATATGTGTCGATGTGTCTTTCTGTGAGATCACTACTGAAAATAATGTAACAGCGGACAATGAAGGGTAAATAGGAGGGGAATAGGGAAAGGAGATGTATTAAACAGAAAAGTCTCATAATCTGAAGGCTTTGAGTGCGATTTTAATCACTGTAAGGCAGTGCAATGTTCTGCTTATTATGGTAAATTATTGACTTTGTTTATTTTTTTAAATCTTGAATGGCTTTCAATTTCTCATACTCTGATCAACGTTATACATTTACACTTCAATGATCTCCATATTTAAACCATATGTTTAAAATCAAGCGCTAAACACCAAAGTGAATACTGTATTTTCTACATTAAAAAATTTTTTATTTGTGCAAACATGTTCACAGTGGGCCAAAACAGGTTTTTGGAGGACATTTGGGCATAACTTTAGTTTTACTTGTCCATATAAGCTGTTTGAGGGCTCGTTAGAAGCGAAATTTAAAGAGCTTTTCGGAAAAATCAAAAAAAATTCATAAAATCCATTTTTCGGGGGTCTGGGGCCGAATTTCCATATTTGGGCATAACGGCCCAAAATCACATTTTTGGCCATATCTTGACACAAAATTGATCATAGAAGCTCAGTGAGGGCTCGTTAGAAGCGAAATCTGAGGGCCTTTCTAGGAAATCAAAAAAAATCTGGTGACATGAAGTAGTATTTGACACACTTTTCTTTCATTTGCACACCTTTTTACACACTTTAATTTCCTGTCAAAGCATTTTACAGGAAATCACTACAGAATTTTCAAATCTTTGTTTTGTTTATTTAGATAGTTACTATCAAAAATGGAAGCGGTCAGCGATAACGCACTTTTCCAAGTGTTTACTGTAGAAGATGCAAAAACTAGAGACCATCTATCCATCACCGCATGTGTTCAATTGCTGGAGCAAAAGTATCTCATCCAGTTAACAGAGGAGCAGAAAGACGAGGTCAAGAAGTCGCTCAAAAGATACCATTTGCTGAAGAAACGACGATATACAGATAAACGGATTGCTGTTAACTGGGATGAGCTGAGCTCACTAGGTGAAGCTGAAAATGTTGTGTTCCGCTATTACAAGAACCCCTCGACGCAAACTGCATCCAGGAAAAGGCCCCCTGAAGAGTTGGGCAGCCGCAAACAGTTGTTGAGAAGAACCAATGATATCTGGGCAAAAATTCAGGCAGTGGCTGCAGAGGAGAAAGTGACTTCTTCCCAATTGATGGGGTTACTCCTTACTCGTTGCCCTGATCAGGAGTCGAGAGATTTTGGTAATGCTCTTTGGAGCAAGTCCACACGTGACACAAGCGAGAAACTTCTGGCTTGTTTTTTGAAAAATCCGGGATAGGGCACATAGATCTGCTTGGTTTTTCATAATCTATACCTCCATAGCTTTCAGAAACATATATGGTTTGGTATGTGCCCTATCCCGGTTTACAAGTTATTTTCTGATGAATATAGAATTTTATCGCTAATTTGAGCCAAAAAAGAGGGAAATTTAGCTCAAATTTTCCTAATTTCTTTCATAAAAAGAGCTAAAAATCGACAAATTGGGTCCCAAAGTGGTCTATTTTTGCATTTTCACAAATGGTTATCAATAAACCAAAAAAATATGCAATAATAAGTAATTCCACACTAATTTTTGGAATTTAATCATGGAAATCTGAAAATTATAATTTTTTGGGGAAAAATCGTGGATGTTTCGCGCGAGCTGGAGAAAAATGCGAAATATCACGAATTCAATGTTGCATATTTTTTCAACCGTTTAACGATTTGACTTACTTTTTTTTTTGTTGAATCAGGAATATAGAGTAGTTTATAAAAACACCAAACATCAGCAATTCCTCCGACATTCTTTTTTGCCTAATGTCCACCCCCCAGCCCACTGTGATGTTTCAGCTACAGCCTTATTTTGGCTTCACTTCTTCAGGTCAAGTTGTTTGGATGAAGACATATGAAATATTTGTTTGGTAATTTTATAATTTCCAATTAATCTCTTATTTATAATCAAATAATGGAAATGTTGCTGTTACTAACTTTTAATTAAAAAAAAAACATATATTCATCCCAAACAAGGAACATTGCAATTGAGACATAAGAAGCTACTGAGAATTGGAGGCCAGATTTATAGGGGCTTCCTAAATTGGAACTTGTGCAGCGAGATTTTTGTTCATATTATATTTTAATTTCTGCATGTTTGTACCCTCATGGAAATAGGGAACAGGGAGTGAATTCCAAAGGCAAGCAGTTCGAGGAAATAAATTATTAGAGTAGAAAGCTATCCGGGGACATACAGTGAAGGGTTGCAATTTTTCTGATTGATGGGTTGGTCAGGGGTATTTACCTTGAGGGGGTACAAGTGCAGCAAGTTCGTCCGAGCACATTCCATTGTAGTACTTGTAAAACAAGAACAAGAATGCAACATTGTGGCGATGGGACAGGGGCTGCCCAAAAGAGAGAGAGACTAGTGATTTCTGCAGCAACAATACTTCCTGCATGGGCGAATGGTGGCTTTGTAGAGATATAGAATACGGGCAGGTATGAAAAGTTTTCTTGCACAGTTGACGGAACCCACCTTTTTTTGCAGCAAACTTGGCAGTATCTTCTATGTACTTGTTCCAATTCATGTTACCCGTGAATGTTAGGCCAATGAGTTTTAATGATGGACTCTCATGTAGGGTGATATTAGCAATGGCAATCTGTGTTTGAAAAGGGTTTTTTATAGTTTTTGAAGCAAAGGAGCTTTACCTTGGTAGCATTAAATGTAATTATCCATTTTTAGCCCTATTCCACTACAGACTGGAGGTTATTTTCTAAGGTTTCAGCCATTGTCTTGTGTATGCTCGAATTGCCTACATCTTGAGAGTAAAGCTTGATGTCATCAGCAAATATAGCTCTCTCGGACACAATTGCATCAGGGAGGTCGCTTATTTTCATTATTTTTGTTTTTTAATAGAGTGAGTTGGGCAAAATGGGTCTTTGTTAGATGTCAGTAAGCTCACACAAGTAGACTATTAGCCGAGTCTTCATTTATGGAGTTGTGAGCTTGGAAAAGCCCAGCGGAGATAAGTGCAGGGTCCTATTCCATGTGCGACATGGCACTACAGTTATCCTGATATTATACAACTGTTGATAGAGCAGTCGCTCTTAGTGCTACCTAAGAGTTAAAACTCCTGTATAGCCTTCTAACCAAAAGCAACATAGGCCAATTTTTGGTCGATGTTTTCGAAAACAAAAAAAAAAATAGTTTTATTCAAATTCATCTATTTTTATATT
Organism: Sepiola atlantica; assembly: GCA_963556195.1. Classification (NCBI taxonomy): domain Eukaryota; kingdom Metazoa; phylum Mollusca; class Cephalopoda; order Sepiida; family Sepiolidae; genus Sepiola; species Sepiola atlantica. The sequence goes on along the minus strand of OY744515.1, from coordinate 179,767,243 downwards.
TAATTCGATCATTATTTTTGTCTTTGATTACTAATTTTAAAGAAGGGGGGGTGGTATTAACTATCCCCACTTTCTCGCAGTACTAAGAACTTATCATACTGTAAAGAAATACAAAAGAAATCTAATTAGTCAGTTTTTCATATTTTACACCGTTCATTCACTTACTTAAATCAATATGCCTACTTGTGATTACATGGTTAATTAAAAACAATTACAAAGTTGTTTTATGATTTCAAGTAACACACAAAAAAAAATCTTCTTCTGAAGACGTTCTTAGAATATACATAAAAAACAATCCCAAAATGTTGTTGTTTGCAACACCAACTTCATAAACATTATCTATTATTTTCACATTTGTTGGAAACATGGGTGCTTCAGTTATCAGCATAATTACTGGCGCATTTTTAGTTTGCCTATGGTAAAACAAACTAAAATAAAATTTAAAACAGTGCTAGAAATATTTTGTTAATGATTTTTCTTACTGTATAATCATATTTATTTAATTGTGTATGTTGTGTGTTAAGTAAAAATTACATCTACAAGTATGCAATTTAATTACATATTGGAGAATATATCAGCATAGTTTATTTTCATTTAACATAGATTACAAACTATTGAAAACAAGTATAAAATTAAATGCAGTCTTAAAAGTAGGTGACATTCTGAAAATATTTGGTAACAAATAAAAAGCAATTAAATAACACAATAATCAGATAAAATAGTAACTTTAATTCAGTGGTTTAGTCGCTGGTGGCCATGTGTATGTATTCGGTCTCCCAAATTCTCTTTCCATCTTCTTACAAGAAATTAAATGATCGGTTTCGTTTTAATAATCTGATTTCATCTGAGTATAGCCACGATAATAATAATGAATAGAATATTTCTTTTCAAGTGTCTGTTGCCATGACTATACTAAAACAACATTACCTAAACAAAATTAGTTATACTTTCTGAACAATTTGGTTCAATTACTAACTTAACTGGATTTATAAACAGCAAAGAAAACGTTTCTAACTTGAAAATTAATACTTATGGAAAGTTAAAATTTTGATTAAAAATACTTATTACTTATATAGAGTTTAGGGGTGAGATCAGGAGTTTTATGGGTTCCTCAATTTTAATTTTCTCGGGTAACACTGGAATATGGGTCATGTAATATATATATATATATATATATAGTGTGTGTGTTTGGAAAATCGATGATATAACTTCAGGATTAGCCTCTTTGTGTGGGAGTTGTTTTTATAATAGAACTGTACTACTAGTCTTATTTCCTTTGTGGTCCATTTCTTTCTCTGTGTGGTCTTTGGTTTGTGCTGATCATAGTTATTTACCTGTGTTTGGTTTGTTGTATTCTGCTGCCTGAAATAAGAAGGGCCAATATTTGCAGGATGCCGACCAGGTCCTCCCATGTTGGTTATCAAAGGAGCCTCTGCTGATCATGATTCTCAGATCTTTCTTCGGCTTTTATATTTGTTTGGTGTCATTTTTTCATGGTTTTGTTAGTGTATGTGGCAACACCAGACCCAGGCTTATTTTACCTCTGATCCTGTCACAAGGATAGTTTTTATGTATCCCATATTTAGAAATAACAGTGCAATATTACACACATTGTATGTATTAGATATTTACAATAAAGAATGTTGATCAGTATTTGTTTAAATTGCCTATAACTCGTAATCCAAATATTCTATGGCAACATTTCAAAGGGCACTAATTATCCGGATTTATTTGATTCTCTATCTTCAAGCAACCTTTCCTGCCTTGACAGAGTACAAAACCGACTTCGAAATCTAGTGGAGATCTCCTTTTCTCTACAGCCACTTTCTCACAGAAGACATGCTGCTGGTCTTTCTCTGCTTTATCATTATTTTCATGGTAGATGCTCGACTGAGCTCCAATCTATGGTTCCCTCCTGTAAAAAATCACAACTAAAACTCCTTTAGATCCAACCACTGTCAATAATTTCCCTTTCTCTCTCTGTCTACCTAAAACTAAACAGAGCTTCCATGAGCAGAGTTTCTTTCCTAGAACTGCCCGTCTGTTGAACACAATACCATGGCCTGCTTCCCAGCAGAATACAACATTGTCGTTTTCAATCCAATGTAAACAAATTCTTGTTGATCCGCCCTCTTAAATAATCGAATTCTGCCAAATTTCCACCATCATTACCAATCATCACGGTGTTGTCTCACCGCCCACCTGACAAACTCGTTAACCTTTATCCTCGAGTGGTCTCTGGGCCTTGATAAATGGTGACTCCTTAGTAAAAAAAACAAAAACATTCCGGATCTATACACATTTAGAAGTTATATCATCGATTTTCCAAACACCATGTATGTATGTATGAGTAAATATGAAATAAAAATTTCAGACAAAAGGGATACTTAGTTTATGGAATAGTGGATAAGCAAGCCAACATTGTAGTAAAAATAAGGAAAAATTAATTTGGTAAAATTTTACCAAATTAATATGGTCGAATGAATCGACCAAAATATCTTGGTCCAGCCATAATGATGTGTTTGTGTCCTTATTTCTACTAGCATGTTGCCTTGCTTATTCATATATTCCATAAATTAATTCTCCATATATATATATATATATATAAACTTCTATATAGTTCAGATCGATTCTCATGAGAATCAATTTCCAAAGCAAAATGAAGCTCAATATTCAATATTTTAAACTTGTAACAAGTTATTTTTAAAATTGCAATAGAGCTATAAATAATTAAAATGACAGGTCAGACTTATATCATACTGTGATTTAATGTCAATTTCGGAACCCAAAAAAATCTTACCCATGTTTCTGGAGAAAATTCACAGGATACTTGAAATTCCCTCGTCTTCAGAGATAGTTGCCAGATGAAAACTTCACAATGTCGAGGTAAAAATTCATGTAAAAAAGCCTTCAGATAAGTATCAGAATCGTCAATGGCTATATAGAGGCGATACCAGCCAATACTTGAAACTAAAACAAAAAATCAAATGTCCAGAAAAAAACTGATGCATATAAAAAAGACTCCTTTAAAAAGTCCTTCAGAAATCAAGGCAAACTCGGTCAAAATAATTAAGAAATTACCAACAAAACAAATTTACATGGAGCCTGTAAAGTGAAGTTTTTTCCATATTGACAGATTTTTCTGGGTCTTCCAATCGTACCCTTCATCTTACAGCTTCCCACAACATTTTTCTCAATTCTTATAGCTGGACCAGATACTGCTTCTACAATTTCTAGTGCCATTACAAAAGCAACCTCACACTAAGAGGTTTCTGTTACACATATAGAACATAATCCCAAAATTATGCCATGTATTTTTCAATCACTCTTGTGTGTATATATATATATATATATATATTTATACAAAAATAGAAGTAAGGGAAATAAAAACTCAAATCATCAAATGAATCCAGTAAATGGCCTAATGAGATCTGAGATTGTAATGATTGCATTTATGTAGCCATTCAGTTATCTTATTACTTTACCCACACTTTGATTCAAAAGCATTATTTTCTATTTTAAATCAATTTAATTCCTTGGCGTTTGCTTAGAGTCAGCGGTTGTTAATTTTATCATGAAACAAAGAATTATTTTTCATTCTTTTCTCATTGGCTATTGAAATTACTACTATATGATCTAAAAGCATTGACAAATTCGTAACGAGTTGTACCTATCTGGCATTGCCCGGGAGTCTTTTTACTTTCATTATTGTTTCGCTCATTACCCCCACTCCTTTGTCTGTTCTCGTAATTTCTTTTGAAAAAATATTTACATTTTTGAAAAAGTAATTCAATGAAGGAATTTGTTATTTTTTTAAAAATCGGTTTTGAAATAAAATTCATCGGGCGTTTTTCAATCACATAAATACTTTTATTTTTTTGTTATTTTTTACCAAATTATTTTTTGAATAGGATTTTCTAAGTTAAATTTAATTATTATATTATCGTTTGGTCATTAAATTATTAATTGCACCAAATTGTTATCAAGCTATGACTAATATCAAGAAAAGATAGTAGTTTTTTTGTTTCGAAAGATACATTCAGTGAAAACAAAATTGTTTACAATATCAGCATGCATAGAGAGGGCATGTCGGTCTGGTGTGCCATTGAAGGGGGAGGCCATTTAAAAAATAGAAATGCATTTTGATGGATTTAATTTCATAATGAAATTACTTTTTTTTATAGGATTTTGTCGACTTTGTTTTGCTTTATGCTATTGCATTTTTGTATTTTATTATTAATTTGATAAATCGATAATAAAAAAATAAATATCAAAGTTATGTTGATACACGTGACCGTGTTTTATAATTTTATTAATATAGTGATTGCATTTTGTCGAATGAAATCGTAACATCACTGATGGCTTTTTGTACATTTCAATTCTGTATATAACTGTAGTAATATTCCGCAGTAGATGTTCAAAATATGTTTTTTTACCAATATTATGATTAAAAAGGAAGGCTTTCTTTTGATATGTTTTGAAAAGATTTTTTTAAAAGTAAGTGGATCAATTGATTTCAGTTCAAATAATGGCATAAAGAGGTGACTATAAGTCATTGGTCCCATTTCTTCATTCCTAAGTCTGATTCAAACGATGTCTGTTATTGATTTCCTAAATTGCAATAAAAGAAAAGTAATAATGACTAAAGAGGGAAATAGCTATTCTAAAAAAGAGAATTAACAAAAACAAAAAAGACCAAATCCAAAAGGCTGTGCACCTGTCTGACATGCACACTGACTTTTTATCTTCCTAATAACTTGAAATGTTCTTCCCCTTCACTTGAGAGATTTTCGTTTTTTCTAGAACACTGACCGATTTTTTCCAGCTAGCAACAGATTTTTTTTCTCTTTCTCTTCATTTTTCTTAGCCTTTGCTCTTTTACTTTGGCGATAGTAAATTTGAAAGACACTCCAGTTGCATTCTTGTTGCTAAAAAGAAAAGTCTTCTCTTTAGAAAATTTGAAGGAGGATTATATCTTTCTTTAGAAATCTTTTCTTTAATATACATTTAAGTCTGACATTATATTCTTTAAATAACAAAAACTGAAATTGATGCTTGCTTTATAGATTTCATCTTTTATTATGAATTCAAAAAGTTGATTTAGAAAATGACTGGATTATACGTTTTTTTCTTCTGCAGAATTCCTGCTATCTTTTATGCTTAAAAAAAATGGAGTTCTTAAAAATGCATTGTCTTTGTTTGGCCTTGGTTTTTTTTATCCTCTTTCCTCAACCTCATCACTTTTTCAAACTCTTGAAATAGAAGCATTGGAAATGTTATTGGAATCAGAGTATCTATTTAAAGAAAAAAAAAGAAAGAAATTATCATTACTTGACTATATATTAACGAATGTTCCCCATCTCGGCAAAAATGATATACTTTTTTCATAGCTTCCCAACTGACCTACAATTCGTATAATCAAGAACTTTGCTATAAATAAAATAAAATATAGTAAAATGTCATCTTTGCTTTTTATGGATGTTTGACACAGATAATGACCTTACAATACTATTGCAAAAATCCCTAATACAAAATTGATACTAACATTGGATTCCTTGGAAATTTTACTTGGGAAGCAGGTGACCTTGGTATGAGATTTTTGTTTGCAAATGCATCCTGGACAAACAGACATTACAAATGTAGTGTACATCTAAAGCCGTCCTCAGGAACTTTATGCTGATTACAAAGCAAAAGTTTTACTCTGAAATCAACTGTCCAAAACTGCTTCCAAGATATATACACACACAACCACTTATATATAAAATATAGTCATCCGCAGACACATGTTTCATCTTTTCAAGATTTATTTGTGTGGCTAGATGCAGCGAATGCATTGACTGATGCTCGAACCCTGGACCTCTGTCACTACGGATCGTAACAGTTCAATGTTACCTTCTGAGCCAACTTGTCTGCTGCAGAGATGGAAAAACTATATATCTCTTTAAATAAATTTTTTGTATTTTTTTTATTTTATTTTTAGTATATTGATAACCTTAAAGGATTCAATTCTTTTTCCGAAAGAATCTTGCTTGGAAAGACAGACACCTTTGCCTTTTCTCTATATAAAACAAAAATGGTTCTGTGTTTGTCTTTCCACACATCAGTTGTCAATCGTTGATCTCCGCAAAATCAATCATATATTTGGAAGGAGCAGGGCCCTGCAGATTTTTTAGCCTGATTTTAAATCATTTACTTTTTTTTTCTGTAATAATAATGAATAATAAATGGATGAAAGACAGATCAGGTTTAATAGAACAATCTGGATTAGATTTTATTTTTTTGTTAGGGCATGTCGTGATTAGCTGCTTGGTTAGATCAGGCCTCTCAAACCTCCAATCTCGTAAGGGCCAAAGTGGAATGTTGCAAATTATGTGACCATTTAGGCATCCACAACACAGATTGCTTAGCTATCAGAATCCCGTCCTTAGACATCACTGGTCGCCACTCATGGCCAACAGATGATCACGTTGGTAGAGTCTTAACCCTGAGATGTAGTTAGCATATTCTACAACCCTTGCTGACAGGGCTGGAAAAAAAAAAAAGAAAGCAAAAAATAATCGTGTATGAAAATTCAACTCAGGATTTTAACTGTTTTGAATCAACAATTTTTATAGCAACTTTACAGCGCAAAGTGTTGTTGACAGCAAAATAACTAATTATTCTGTGGATTATTATTTGCAAATATTAAAAAATTTGTCTGTCGAACCCCAAGGAATTACATTTACATTGTGGTATACACGTTGGAAAGACATTTTCTTAAATGAATTTTCCCATAAGGATGATGCTTGTAAAATGCACCTGTTACTGAGAAAACTTGGAAAAGATGAGCATATCCATTATACCAATTTTATTCTTCTGAAGGAAGCAAAGGATTTAAGCTTCACTGGAACAATTTACAGACATTTTTGTGTTCAGTAATCACTTTTCAATGTCTGTTACAATTGCCTAAAACTGACAAAAAACTATGCTGATGACTGTTACTTGTTGGTCATGTAAATCCTGAATGCAAAAAATTTCAAATGCAATCCCTCACAGAGGATTAGTTTAAATGTCTGATATTAGTTGCAGGACTACAATCTCCACAGGATTTGGATAGTCATATGCGTTTACTTTCAAGACTAGACCAGGATAAAAATATCACAGAGCTGTCAAATGGAACACCATGATGATACAGCAGTCCAGTAATCCATCTACAATGAACAGTGTTTGAGCCAAAGGTAATAAACCTCCAACAAGGAAAACCCCTGCAAGTGCTTGCTGGAATTGTGGCGAGATGCATTTTTCACGCTTTTGTCTATTTAAGAAATTTCAATGAAGGCAATCCTGGTATTTGTGTAGTTGAAGTTGATAACTCTGAACTTCTGTACATGCATTTGTATTAAATGAGCATTACGATAATTAATTATGGAAACAGAGGAAAACGGAACACTGGTATATTTGTTTTGTAGCAGCAAGTAACCGATTGTAAGAAAGAAATCAAGAAATGTTTGTTAGCACCGCCGCTAAAAACCAAAGAAGAGGGCCTGATTTCTTCAGTTCTCGCATATAACATCACAGCAGTGTTTGATCCTGCCAAGTCTTCACCCCCAACCACCTTCAATATGTTTTGAGGTTGAACCATCATTACCACTGAACCTGAGTGCTCCAGTAGTACTTCACAATAATAACAGGCTTTTTTTACATCACTCTGTGGGAATGCCAAATCCATGGTGATATTCAAATTCACACTTTTACGTTTTTAGCGATCACATGTTCTGATATATTTCCTGTAAATGAGGTCACCATTTTGTGTGTTGTGTTATCGTGGATAAGAAACACATGTGTCGGAAGAAAAAGAAAAGGACAATAGAAATGAAACTGTTTGATTTACATACATTTATTCTCAGATAAACGGTTCATTGAAGGCAAACATAAAAGAGGTTATGAAAACATGTAATGTTAGACACAGTACACAATGGAAAGAACAATAAACATTATTACTAAAGAAGGAATACATTACTGTCCCAAATACAATGAAAAGAACACATTGCAGGGTCATAAAGAAATATGTGTGAACAATGTAAGTGAATGTTACTTACTTTATGCTATGGTGTTCTGGGAGTCTATACCACTGCTACCAGAAACGGTGTTTGACAGGGTTTGTAAAGGCCATGTAAAGATGGGCAGCCGGTCAGACCATGTCAGACAGCTTTGAAGGACCCGCCAGAAAGAGAAGATCTTGTCCTAAATTCTGCATGTGGGTGAAACTTCTGCACAAGAGAGCACATGCTAACATTGGCCAGAATAAGCCCAAGAGAGATAATTCAAATATAAAACCCAGGGAAATACCTCCGATAATTCTGTCCCAACACTTTTAATATATTTCCTTTTGTCTGACTGTAATAGCTCAAGATTAGTCAGGTATCAGAGGTTGACGTCACAGTAAATCCTCTTTATCCAACCTCTATCGGGGAATATATTTCTTGTTGCTTTATATATGTCAAGTTAATCATTTTTTAATTTAGTTTTTAATGAGGCTGTAAAAGTTAATTATTATGTATAAAATCAAATGAACACTTACCGGCTCCAGTGTCCTATAGCCTATAGGCAAATATTGCTTGAATGAAGCAGTATTTATATATAGAATTATTCACTCTCGCAACCCAGTCCCCACAATGAGTGCCCTTATATCCCTATCATTCACACATCCTTCCTCTGAAGACATCTATCTCTCGAATAAAATTGATGCCATGGTAGAGGTAGCAAGCCATGAACGATTTTAAAGACAATACAATCCTGTCAGCTGATCACATACGTGCATCAGGCCGAAATGATCCATGTTACACGACTCTGATTAACAAAATACAACTAGGTTTTTCATCCAAACGTTCACTTACTGAACCGGAAATCCGTAACTTCTGGGATGTAAAAACAGCGAAGAGGATAATTCATGGAAATACAGGTCCTCAGAGCTCATTGAATAATGACAGTGTTGCCAGAGCCATCCTGCAATATCGCAGCACCCCTATCCAAGGCAGGACGCTTGCTCCACCGCCGACTTTGTGACTTTATACCATCCCAACCCGCACTATATAAACCACATGCAAAATGGATAGCTGCAGCTAGGAACCGTGAGATAAGCTTATCTCAACACAATGCTCACCTCACCAAGCGGTACAATCATACAGCTCATACTCTATGCCCACTCCAAGAAGGAGAAAGAGTATCAATACAACATGTAAACAATCGCTGATTGGACACAACAGGTCGTGTTGTTGAAACTGTCCCTAACCGTCAGTATCGGATCAGGATTAATGAGTCAGGCAGAATCACTTTGCGAAACCGCAGATTCCTCAGAAAACTTGCAACACCTGTAATTCCAGTCTCTATTCCCAGTGCTTTGCCTGAATCTCCCAATCCAACGCCTTGGGATTCCCATACACTTGGTACACCATTGCCGCATAACAGAGGAGACATGATAACATCGTCAAGGCACCCAACATCACCCGACACTGCTAAACCAATGCCAGTGAAATCTGCCCGAGCATTGTCCAGGTTACTCCCTTACAATCAACCAGGCCAGAAGGAACTCATTATTCCCCAAAGACCATTGCGTTCGCGTATTGAGAGGAGGGGGAGGGAGATATAGAATCAAACTAACACTTAACAGCTCCAATGTCCTATATCCTATAGGCAAATATTGCTTGAACGAAGCAGTATTTATATATAGAATTATTCACTCTCAGACTGGCAGCCAATCAGAATTCATATAATGGATTTGCCCAACTTGGCATAGTGGAGCAGTCCAGCTTCCATATAAACTGGCTTTTTGGTTATTTGAGTTTTTACTTATCTTGCTGCTCAACTGGTCGTACGGTTGAGCCCTAAGTATCAAATTCTATATAATGTAAGTGTTTAGTTTGTCTTAAGCATAATAGCTATTGTCTACAATAAACTGAACATGTTGCTATTTCACTTAAAGCTAGGGGGATTTTCATGTTCATGCCTTTCCCAAAAGTATTAGTGCATAAATGAGCATCATAAATGCGATTGGATTTGAACTTAGCATAGCTGATTCCATAGTCCACATTGATATCCATTAGGCGAATCATGCATGCACCTCCTATTATTCGATGCTGAGCTTACAGGTTGAAAAGTTGACTAAAACCTTGTTCATTTTGTAGATGTTGTCTTATTTAATAACTTAAAATCGTTGCCTTTTTGAATTGTGAGTTAGGGTTAGGGTTGCCTTTCTGAATTGTGGGAGAACCTTTGGCTTTATATATGCTAATACATCTTTATAAACTTGGCAATTGTCGTTTGAATTGTTGTCAAATTGATCAAATCTTTTACACATTATACATTTGTTCTGCTGTTGTTTTTGTTGTGCGCCACGTGGCCAATGATTCTACTTGGACTCTTTTCAAAATCCGTCCAAGGTTTTCCCCGAGAACACTAGTAAAACTGGGCAGCAATCCAAATCTTCTCACAAACTGCACTACTTCATGTGTAACTTAATATCCGGGCTTAAATTAACTTCTATCATTGACATTGCATTAACGATGGCCTCTCTCGATTGTTAGCATTGGGTTTTGCATCTCGTCTTTTATTTTAACTTCTTCGAGCTAAAATCAACAAGAAATGAAATATGCTAGTGTGTCAGAAATAAAACGAAAATCACAAAACATCAGAAAGGGTTTGATTACCTTGTTAAAACTTTGCACATCTAATAAACAAATAAAACATTCTGTACCGAAAAAAAAAAAGTCTTAAAACTATTCTTTCTCCTAAAGGTTGTTAGCATTTAACATTTTGGCTTCGTGCCTAATGGTTGTGTATGTGTTCTTCACAAGTTTTATTGACTGTCCTTGAAACAATCATGAAGATCACTTTGAAAAGCTATATGTGATCTATGATTTTTTTTTATTCATTTATTTATCAAAAGTGGCAACCTAATTTTAACTATTGTTTCGTTGGAGATTGACTGCTTGAAACCAAGCCAAAATAAAATGCTTTTCCTTCTAATTTCTCCCCTGATATTATTGGACTTTCATGTTTAGCTGATAAGTTTAGGTTCTTGCTTATAGAATATTTTACAATGTTATCTCTCTCTATATATCTCTCTCTCTCTCTCTCTCTCTCTCTCTCTGTATATATATATATATATATATATATATATATATATATATATATATATATAGATAAAGAGAAGTTGTGTGTGTGTCCAACTAAAACTAAAGAACTATCAAAGATATACCCACAAACCATATATATCCTGTTTTATTATCACCCAAAGTAGATTTTAAGATCTTTGCAAATTAAAAAAATACATAATTTTGACATTAAATTTCAAAACTTACGGTAAATAAAAATGGAAATATTTACAGGTCTTACTCTCCTGAGAATGTATATTGCTGATGCCATTTAAAAAAATATGTTGCTTATGCTAAATTTATTTAAAATAAAGTAATAAAGAAATTGTAAATAATGGATCCATTCTTTGAGGGGTGAAAATTGTTTGAAACCATTTTCTGGCATTTTATCTAATGTTAATTATATTTTTTACTTCATTTAAAATATTAAGAATAAGATTGATTTAATTTAAAATTCAACAGAATTAAAATTAGTAGAATATCTTTTATATAAATAAATATCCTTAGTTAAACACCTCAAAATTAATTATTTTCTGTCTGTCGTGCATAAAACATGCTGTTAAAAATCTGAATTAAGATAGAAAAATGATACGTGATTTTATTTTTAATTCCGTAAATTTGAAAAACATTGTTCTTTTTTGTTTTTTTTATCCAATATTTTTTCAAACTGTGGAAGTATTTGTAATCACTATGTACAAGGTATTCATGAAAGGGAAGAAGAAACGTCATATCTTGGCCAATAATTGATGTATTCTCAAAATTCTAAGTGCATCTCTTAGAGGATATGTTGCCGAATACAGCTTACTCAAAGAAGCTGCACTGAGCCTCCATTATAACATCCAGGTAGAATCTGGAGCATACGGCCTTCACAATGTCCTTAAAGGGATGCCTGAACACCAGTTTGATCCTGGCAACTAGCTTTTTATTGGTATCACAGGCCATATGGTTAACATGTTTCTCAACTGCTCTCCACACCTAATAGTCCAAGGGGTTGCAATCAGGCGAGTTGGGAGGGGGGGCAGATTTTGGGACTGGTGAAGTCATGGAAGTTCTCAGTCACTTCTGTGTTTTCCCTGAGGAGTGACATGGAGCTGAGTACTACTGTCTGCTTTGATCCTTTCTGCTAACCACTGCTTCCATATCTCTGTTGCAATTCTTCAGCTCACATCTCACGACCTTCAAAGTATTTAAGGAGCACTGAGCGGCAGCTAAGATTTCTGAATTATTTGATCCGACACAAATCATCATAATGCAGATTACTGTCTTACAATATTTCGCTCGATCATGGTCTCCAGCTCTCAGACAGATACCTATTGCACTTTACTACTAGTGAGATGAAAGGGTATAAAAAAAAAAAATCAAATTTATTGCTAACACTCTGTAGGGGATGCAATTGATAATAATTTAAGGATAATTAAAGGAAAAAAAAAATCAAAGTTCTTGACATCTTTAAATTTGATTCACATTTATTGTCTTTCAAATTGAATTGCTTTCTATAAAATTTAACAAAGCGACATTCACCCTAGGCGGGTTGATACGTAGTTAAAGCAAATTTGTTTTCAACTATTAAAATAATTTCCAACGCTGTTGATGTTTACCTATTCATTGATTTGTTTTTTATTATCACTTATGTTTTAATTCATGTTTTGAAACATGGCGTAAATCATAAATGAATGACGTAACGCTAAAGCTATAATTATTTTGTCATGATTATGTTTTAAGCTCTATTTATAAGAAAGTCTACAAAGAGCAGTTGGTAGAACATCAGACTCATGGTTTCAAGGTTTCGATTTCCGGTCATGGCATCCGCTTTATTTGTTGAGAATTTCTTATTTACTATTAATGCAAGATTCTCAATTTATAAAAGTAGCTAAATAAAACAAAGTTTAGTGTATTTCCTTTTTATAAATGTCAAACGCAGACCCCACAATATTATTGTTATAAATAAGATAAAAGTAGAATGTATTTCCTTTTTATGGATGTCGAGTGCAAACGTGGACCGACAATGTTATCGTTATAAAGAAAATCAACTAAAACATATTTTTGTTTATGGATATCAAGTGCTAACACAGACCCAACAATATTATTCTCGACTTTAGGATTAAAAATACTCTCATTCCTGACTTTTACTCATATTTCTTCTCTATTAATGACAAATAGTTGTTCAAGCAAAATAAATTGTTTTGGACTATAAATAATTTCCAACACTATTGATAATGTTTACCCATACATTTATTTTTTATTATATTAAATATTAAATTATTTTTAATGACAAATACATAGTTAAATAGGTGGCATTGTATCTTCCACATCCTCATCAACTTAAAGGGTGTCAGTTGAGTCATCCATATATAACTCTTCATAAAATTGCGCCCACCGTTCCCAAATCTCATCTTTGTTGTATAAGATTTTGCTGTATTTATCCTTAATTCCCCAGCTTATATTTCTTGGCTTTGCTTTTAGTCTTTTTAAATCAGCATAGCACTGTTTGTGAGAGGGTAGTGTGCTGATTAAGTCTGCCTCTTTATCTATTTTAAATATTTTGTTTTTCCTTATGAGCTTCTTCGACTCGGCTTTTCCTATCTTGTATTCTTTGAAAGAACATCATCTCTCTCTCTTATCTTTTGCTTGTTCTCAATAGCTTGTTTGGTATTGTTTGATATCCAGTCAGGAGATAAAGGTTTAGTTGCAGGAACAATTTCATTTGCAGAATCTTTGATGCTTTCAGTGGTACTTTCAAACAGTAAATCTGAATCTGAGACTTCAGAAAAACGGTCAAAACAGTTTTGAAGCTCAAGTTGAAAGGCATCTTTGACACGTTGTTCTTTTAAGGTACTAAGGTTGCATCTTTGGGTCCCAGATTGTTTTTGTGGCCATGAAAAGGAGAGTCTTACTGTTGTTAGAACAAGTTTGTGGTCAGATGTGTCTTGTTTTTGATGGTCCCACTATCAAGAGCCTTCTGCTGGACTTGCGGGTTAAAATAAAGTCAATCTGATTTTTCGTTCTTCCATAAGGAGATATCCAAGTGAAGAGTCTCTTCTTTTAGAACAAGGTATTGGTCACAATGAGGTCATTTCTGATGAAAAATTTTGCCCCGAGGGCTTGCATTTCCAATATTGTTTCCCAATAACATCTGGATAGTTGTCATGGAGATTTCTGACTTTACAATTAAAGTCTCCCATGACAAAAACATGATTTCGTTTTGGTGTTTTATCTAGAATTATTTTTTATGGAAATTGCTCCAGACAAAGTATGAAGCCACTTGATGTAAGGAGCTATAAAAAATACTACTTCATGGTTAAAAACATCCAATGATAAGTGCTATATGTATAGATTCCAATTCAGAAAATAGCAATTCTTCCTCCTTTGTCAAAAACATTGCACATGGAATGTTAGGACTAAAGGACAAAATAAGGGATTTAGTCATATATTTTATCAATTTCTTCAAGGTATGAAGAAGTTCAGAAGTAGAATTGTATGAAAATAAATTTGGCAAATTTCCATTTCAGGATTAAAAAAACCAGTCGATCTGAGATAAGTTCATAGTGCTGTATTGCATGCAAAAGAAATTTGTTGACTAGGAAGCCAACTCCATTAAATCTGGATAGTTCATTGGATGACATAAAGCGTTTGTGTCCAATACCACGTATTTTGAAAGGTGAAATTCTATTCTATCTTTAAAGGAGGGGGAAAAGTCCCGGGCTCGGTAATATTCGCACCGAGTTCATCAAAGTTGGTGAAGAACTATTCCTACAATTCTTTTGACATTTTTCAACATGATACTTTCAACTGGTAATGTACCACAAGCTTTCAAAAATGCACTGATTGAACAGTCGCCTGGATTGCAGAAATTATCGCCCAATCAGCCTTTTAAGTCATTTTTACAAATTGATTGTCACATTAGTGGCTGAACATATCAAAAGAGATCTTTATGCATCATTCCCAAGTTCTCAAACTGCATACCAACCAGGGAGAGGTACTAATGAGCAAATTATTGCCTTAGAGAAGTCTATAGAATTCAATAATCCTGTGGTAATTGATTTGACTAAAGTGTTTGATAGCATCAAGCTTCCATCTTTTAGGAAACTTTTAGAAGAAACAAATCTGAATAAACCGTATATACACCTCTTGAAAATGACTCATGCTAATTCGACTGCTGCAATGAAAACTGATATAGGCACATCACGCCCAATCCGAATCCCAAAACGTGTAAAGCAAGGTGATGTCCTTCCAGCGCTTCTGTTCTGCATCATTATTGCATCAGTTATTTTGAAAATAGAACAACAATGTAGCTCTGGTTTTTCAATTGGTGGCCATCTTTTGTCTAATCTGAGCTATACGGATGACATAGTTGCAACCAGTAACTTCAGCTCTGATTTGCAGTTATTTCTGGATAATCTTGTGAAGTACTCGAAAGAACTTGGTCTTTCTATTAATACACCCAAAACTAAATGCATGACCACTGATAAAAAACAAACTCCTCTTAACAACGGGCAACAAATCGAACAAGTTACAGAGTTTGTCTACCTTGGGAACAAGCTATCTTCATCTAACGAGGGCCAGACAGCTGTAAATCACAGAATCGACTTAGGTTGGGCTGTCTTCACAAGAAATAAAACTGCCCTAACTTCTAAACGCATACCATACAAAATCAAAGCGAAAATCTATAACGCATATGTCCTTCCTTTAGTCTTATACGGACTTGATTGTGTCAACTGGACTGTAAAATTACGTCAGAAAGTAGAAACTTTCCTAAGACACATCATGCACTTCAGTACTGATCATAAACTATCTGATCACATCAATATCGCGATATATCGCAGAATTGCGAAAACTCACTGGCATCCCATCAATATCTTCTCCCATCAAATGTAAAGTCTTGAGATTGTTTGGTCACGTTAAGCGTTCCAGTGTAGGGCTATGTTTGCGTTGAAGGCATGATACAAGGAAGCCGCTCGAAAGGTAGACAAAAGAAAAGATGGATAGACAATGTTTGTGAAGGGCTGAACATGAACATAAACCAAGCAAACACCTTGGCCCAATATCGTCAGGCTTGGAGGACACTCAGCCATGTCAGTGCGTATTCTGCATCTAGCGGAGAAAATGTTTAATAAAAATGTAGTTACGGCAAAATAAATAATGTAAAAAAAAAAGAAATAAAAAAAAATCCCCCCAAAACATAAATTTAATTTCTTTCAAGTTTAAAAATACTCTTGTTCTTGACTTTTTTGTAACAAATAAACATGAATATTTTTCTCAAGAAGTTTTCTTATATAATTTTTATTTATATTTCTTATTATCTTATATTAAATATTAAATTGTTTTTGACTCCATACATAGTTAAAGCAAAATATATTCTTTTGGCCTATTAAGATAATTTCCAACGATTTTCATGATGTTTGTCAATTAGCTCAGTTGGTAGAATGATAGACTGAAGATCTCAAGGTTTCGGTTTCGATTCCCAGTCATGATGTCTACTTTATTTGTTGGGAATTTATGATTTACTCTTAACAATTTCTGATATTTCGAAATGAGACAAATTTCACAATGTATTTATTATGTTTAAAATAAAATTGTGGCTGACGAATGGACAGACGGAGAAAATCTCTATTTATATAAGATAATACTTTAAGGCAATTTCATGTTTGTATATACGTTATCACCTTCCACGTGTTTTATATAAGATAGGATTGGCAAAGATGCAATGCAAAAGAGCAATTAAAAAAAATGTCATATGCCTCTGTTGTGTCGAATATTAAACTAAGATACACTTTCTTGGCTTTGGGGCTAGGATCAAAGTGTAATATCTGTTCTATCCAAAGATGATACAGTAATATTGTGGGGTCTGCGTTTGCTCTCGACGGCCATAGAATGGAAATGTGTCACAAACTCCTACAAGGGTTTTGGAGATTGACTCCCCCCCCCCCCCCCCCCATAACCAGATATATTCCAAAACTACATTACGGAAGGATCCAACTGTAGAATTTCCATAGGTCCTACTAGTTATACTAATAATACTTTGTGACATGACAAAGTTGTATGATATGTATGACAACACAATGCGTTGATTTTTATTTTATTACAATTTATTTACAGTTATGTGATATGTAATTTTTTATGCAGTTAGCGGGTTAAAATGTTGTGTTGATTTTGTTTTTATTCAATATTCTTATTTTAAGCTGACTCACCTAAATTCTCTTATTTCTCAAGCTATTTTTCCAGGCAATTTTCTTATTGTTGACTGACAGAAATTCTTGCCGAAACTGAGTGAAAGGTTATAACTGTAATCTTAAAACATACATAGTCTTAGATTTATATTGCTACAACCTACAAATCAAATATCATCAACCCCCACCTGATTCATTAAAAATAAATTCCTAATTTCCTATAAAGAAAAACTATTTTACACCTGTCTACTCCTACTTATCTCTTTCTCAAGCTACCCCCTCCATTTTGGGCCACCCTAAATCCTCCTCTCTCTCTATTCTGTGCCACACTAAATCCTCCCTAATCTCCATTCTGGACCACACTAAATCCTCCTCCCTGTCTATTCTGGGGCACACTAACTCCTCCCACCTTTCTGTACTGGCCCACACTAACTCCTCCCACCTTTCTGTACTAGCCCACACTAACTCCTCACACCTTTCTGTACTGGCCCACACTAACTCCTCACACCTTTCTGTACTGGCCCACACTAACTCCTCACACCTCTCTGTACTGGCCCACACTAACTCCTCACACCTCTCTGTACTGGCCCACACTAACTCCTCACACCTCTCTGTACTGGCCCACACTAACTCCTCACACCTCTCTGTACTGGCCCACACTAACTCCTCACACCTCTCTGTACTGGCCCACACTAACTCCTCACACCTCTCTGTACTGGCCCACACTAACTCCTCACACCTCTCTGTACTGGCCCACACTAACTCCTCACACCTCTCTGTACTGGCCCACACTAACTCCTCACACCTCTCTGTACTGGCCCACACTAACTCCTCACACCTCTCTGTACTGGCCCACACTAACTCCTCACACCTCTCTGTACTGGCCCACACTAACTCCTCACACCTCTCTGTACTGGCCCACACTAACTCCTCACACCTCTCTGTACTGGCCCACACTAACTCCTCACACCTCTCTGTACTGGCCCACACTAACTCCTCACACCTCTCTGTACTGGCCCACACTAACTCCTCACACCTCTCTGTACTGGCCCACACTAACTCCTCTCGTTTTTATATTCTGGCCCACACTAACTCCTCTCGTTTTTATATTCTGGCCCACACTAACTCCTCCCGCTTTTGTATTCTGGCCCACACTACCTCCTCCCATTTTTATATTCTGGCCCACACTAACTCCTCCCGCCTTTCTATTCTGGACCTAACTCCAGTAAAGCATGAATAAGCAATAACTAAAAAAGAAACTGTGACCTATTCTCAGTGCTGGTAAGCATACACCTATAAATGAGCCGACACTAAAAAAATTGATAAAATATAGTCATGACATACCAAGAAAGAATATAAGTGAGTCGTAAGAATGCATACCTCTTTCTGATAATGTAAGAATGGGTCAAAGTTTTCCTCTTATTTATGCCATGGAAATGTTGATAACTCAAAAACTATTTATCTGTTAAGGCTGAAATTTTGCATGGTGGTTACTGTTATCAAAGAACATCGGATCCATATATCGAATTTGGAAAGATTTTATTTATTCCTCTCCTGGAGGTTAGACACATGGTCAAGTTTGGGTTTTGATGAAAGTGTTTCTGTAGAACGAACTGGATTCGAACACGACACACCCAGGTCCTCAGTCTGTGTCGGTAACCACTTGGCCACTATTGGAAGTTGAAATTCCATCAAAATTTTTATGTTGACCAAACTTGTCTCAACGAGTTTAGGGATAGACTTTTTTGTCAGCCAGTCTTGTAAGCCCTACCTTCCCTATTGGGGTTTTGAAGGACTTAGCTTTTAGCTAGCCTGTTTGGAATCCAGGGGATTGAATGCTGGTGGTGGGGGTCTCTTTCAGACTTGGTTTGTCTGATAACTGAGGGATAATGAACAGAGTTAAGTATCCATGGTAGAGGGTGAGGTTATAGTGAGCTTTTCTGGTCGGTACTTTCCTGGGTGATAGTACAGGAGACTGAACTCAGGGAGCTCTCTTTGAGAGACTTCTCCATCAGCATTTGCTAAATGTTTGGGTATTCTTAAGTGCCATGTTGTGCATAGATGTGTGTCCCTTGAAATATTTCCGATGTTGATGACTGGGTCCATCCCTGTCATGCTAATATTTTGGCTGTAGGTTTGATTATTTTGCCTCTGAACTTATCACCATCAGTTAAAACACTACCTTGTTTTAAAGTGATTTTACCTTTCTCTCCCTTTTTGTTATTATGCAACTTAATCATTCTTTAGCTCATTTTAGCTTCATGCCTTGTCTGGGAACAACTCTCATAAAATTTCGTTTTTGAATAGCCATAAAATGAATCGAAAAAATTCCCATATGTGGATGTGGTTCCAGACTAGATCTAAAATTTAATGAACATTTTATTTCATACCACATGTCTGGTAAAAAATGTTATGAAAGTTTGATCATTGGTTATTGTGTGAAATTACTAAGAAATGTAGGTTAAAATGAAATAATCTTCTGTGATAAAATCTCACAAAAAAGATCATGTGGTGTTCTGAAATGCTTTTAATACTGTTAACTTTTCTTGACATACGATCATTTCTTTTGTGTTGGAAATCCATGCTCTCATTTTTCTATGCTGAAATCAAAATACAACTTGTCATCAAAAAGCAAATAAAGACAAATCTTTAACAAATAATCCAAACTGTCATTTGCTACTTGTGCCAACAACAATATAAAATGCAATCAAAATCTTTTTGAAGGTGACTTTTATTAAAACCTGTTTCACTCATGCAATTGAATTCTTGTTTCATTGATTAAACAAATCCAGCCAGTCAACAAGTGGGTGAATAAGAATATTTTTTATTGCTCTAAATCTAGATACATCCTGAATGGATATTGAAAGTATAATGGCAGAGGGGGGGAGGGGTGAATGGGTGAATATCTCCATATCAGCTAAACTCTATTTTTTATATCAGTTTTAGTCTGTTTTGTGGCATATCAACCCTTTTAGATTATTTAATGTCAAAACACAATCTCTATTATAAATGATTCATTGTATGCAGTACGTTGAACGTAAGTTGCTATTTACCAAGAAAATTACGTGTTTTGACATTGTTAAACTAAGTTATGTGGCTTATAGGATATGCTTTTCATAAGTTGGAACATTTAAAATTTGCCAAGGGGTCTCAATGTTTTTGAGGTGATAGCAAATGTGAGTGATTGACGAAATCAAAGAAACACACCAAGGAGAAATTCAATTTATAAAGACGTACCCTCCGTTCCCTACATTTGTAATCATCTTAGAAATGTCAGAAATATGACATTTGGTGAAAGCTGACATAGAACCCTAAAATTGTACATCAGATGTATACTTTGAGTACAAAAAACTCATTCAAGGTTTGTTTTTTTTAGTTTGGTCAATTGTTGATAAGACTTTTTAATAATATCCATTTCTATATAATAATTTATGGGAAATGAAAAAGGAAAAACCAAGAGATATTTTTTATATATTCATCAACGTTTCGTCTTTATTGTAAGACTTCCTCAGGATGATAATTTTAAGAAAAATGTCATGCAACTACATCGAAATATTGGGTTGACATGATGGGTTGATAAGGAAAAATAGTAGCCGTGGCTACTAAGAGCGCTGGACGAGGTCCAGGTTGCGAGAAGTCAGTCAATAGCAAAGAGTGAAATGAATATGGAAAGCTTTGAGTGGGTACATTAAGGCAGCAGTGAAAAAGGGGAGGGTGAGAGTGTGAGTGAATTTGCCTTAGGGTGGGAGAGAGGAGAGGGGAGGACTGAGGTGTGGCATGGATTTTGAGGGGCTGGGGAAAGAGGAGGGAAGGAGGGAACTCTGTGTTTGGTATGTAGGTGGTATCAGTTTTAGAAAAAGATTTGGAAAAATGAAGATAACTTGGGGGGGGGTAAGAGTATGAAAGAAATAGTCGATAGGGGAGAGGGGAGATTTTGTTGTGGTCAGGTGTGAAATTTTTGGTGGGTAGGAGTATTGACCAGCTGGCTATGTCAGGAATGTGTGAATATAAGTGAGTTTAAAAGAATGTGTTGAAATGTGCTGTGAACATGACAATAAAGAAAAGGAAAAGAAAAAAAATGATTTTAATTTTGGTAAGGGATAAGTGAAATGTAGTTTCGTTCGTGTTGATGGTTTGAGATTAAATTGAGGGCAAAAGGGGTTTAAATATCTAAATATTTGTGAGGATGTGTAGATTGTGTTCATTGGTGAGGCTGTTATTTGTGGTTAACTAGTTTTGATTCGTAGTGAATGAATATGTATGTGAGAAAGAGTTAGTACGTGAGTGTGTATGCGGGGAGTTGTATATAAGTACAATTGAGAACGATGATAAGAAGGGTTAGCCATGATCTAGGTCTAGTTTTTGTTCGGTCAGGATAATTTTGCTTATTAAGGGGGAGAGATTGTAGAAACCATTTCGTTGTCTGATGGTGTTAGAGGCTGTGATTAGTGCTGTTTCCAGTAGTCTTCGCCGAGCTTTATGTGAAAGTATGTATTTATAAGAGTATTATTTTAATGTTGACCTTCCTGTGCTACACCTAGAACCCAAGGGAATTTAGAGTAATTCTACTCAAAACTCTTTTGGAGAATCTCAGTGTTTATTATTAGTAACAGTTTATAGGTGGTAATAGTATCATTTTGGAATTTCAATAGTAAAGAACAAATAATAATGTGCAATTAATGTGGAGATGAGAAACACATATGTAGACAGGCTTGAAATCACATAATTTAATTAATATATTAATTTTTGAAAAATACAAGGGAGTTAACTCGGTATAATTGCACACAATAACTTCTTTTTTATCTGTTTCTCGGAGTAAAGAAAAATGTTTTCAATCCAACAGTTTTTATAGCTGGAATAAGTATTTTTAGAAAAAAAAAGAAGTTCAATAAAATATATTTATACCAATAATATAGTAGAAGGAAAAAAAAAACTGAAATAGGCTAGTCCGAATCAAGTATAGATATGTCAGGCAGAATGCTATTTGGGTCTGACTTTGAAAATTCGACTTTATATGTTAGGTTTGAAATTCTTTACAATCATTTTGGAGCTCATAAGTGTTTATTAGTTTTAGTAGTATTAGCAGTATTAACACCCCCCTCCATGACACACGTGACATCTTATGGTTGTTTCATGCCTAATTTGGTGTAATTTAGGGGTAAAAATATTTTTGTTAGCCGCCTTCCTTATTGGGCTATGGAAGGACTTACCTTTTTGCTAGCCTGTTCGGAATCCAGGAGATTGAATGCTGGTGGTGGGGTATCTTTCAGGCTTGGTTTTTCTTATAGCTGACAAATAATGAAGGTAGTTAAGTATCCGTAGTAAAGGGCGAGGTCATAGTGCTTTTCTGGTCGACATTTTTGCGGGTGATAATACTGGAGACTGAACTCAGGGGTAGCTCCTTGAGAGGCTTCTCCATCAGTACTTACTAAATGTCTGGGTATTCTCAAGTGCCATGTTGTGCATGGACGTGTATTTCTTGAAGGATTTCCTGTGGTAATGTAAATGTTTCAGCTTTAGGTTTGATTATTTTGCCTCTGAACTTATCACCGTCAGTTAAAAGACTACCTTGATTTGAAGTGATGCTACCTTCCTCTTCCTTTTTCTATCATGCAACTTGATCATATTTCGTTCTTTTATGCTCTTTACATCAAGTAGCTTCATGCCTTGTCTGGAGTGACTTCCATTTAAAAAAATCTGTTAATTTGTTTTGAAGCATATAAGTGTTCAACACAGACACAAAATGCTTAATTATAAAATAGATTTATAAAAGCAAATAAAAACAAAAAAATTCTGATATACAGTTTTAAGAAATTAGATCAAGAAGTGAAGGGTGATTTTTCGGAGATTATAGTAACAACTTCTCAAATAGGAACTACAAAATATAATCTTACATCTTTTATGCAATGTATTTTGTTATATTTTTCTTCTATTTTAAGAACTTCTTTAATTGCTAATTGTAACTCCTTCTGAATTTTTATTTATGATATTTAAATGTTCTAAGATACTGGTCTCATAGACATTTTATACTGATCACATATTTTGCTTGCCATTATTAGTCATGGGCAATATTTTTCCATTCTTATTTCTGTACGTTTTTTATCGTAAAATAAACATGAGTATTTAGAAGATATCTTTAAAAAAGTTAATGTTTCGATTGCAAATGTAAATGTGATATTTTATTGTTTTATGGAATCTTTGATTACAAATTGCCCTCTCAAAATGGCGAGCTAAGTAAGCAAATTGGTAAGGCAATTAGCAACATGTCCAAACTAGCAAAGCGAATGTGGGACAACAGAAAGCTGATAGAACCTACCAAGGTATTGGCTTATATTGCTTATTATAGTGACCACCCGCTCCTCTTGTAAACTTGTGAAACTTGGACACTCTGTGCTAGACAGGAAGAGAACCTCAGTGCCTTCCACATGCACTACCCCCAATACACCCTAAACATATTTGGCAAAACAATTACTAATGATCACTTTTTCGAAAAGGCTACGATTCACAGCACATACATTATCATAAAAGCAAGGACAAATGCACTGGTTTGGACATGTACTAACGAACAACTGTCAAATAGCCAGAGACGTATATGGGGAGCTGGGTAAGGGAAAGCATCACATAGGCAGACACTAAAAATAGACCAGAATGGTCTTGGTATCAACACTGACACATGAAAAGCTGTAACTTCTGAACAGCCATTCTGGAAACAGATAGTAAAGAAAAACCATTTGGTAGGAGCAGGATTATTTCAAAATAACTCTTGCCCCAAAATCAGGTGGTGCAGAAGGAAAGCCATAAGTTAATTCAATGTCAAAGATTAGACATTTGCTTGTTTTGAAAAATATTTTTTTTTTTTAAGACAGAAGTTTACATAACCAGCTCATAGTAATATTGATGTGCATTCCTGGATCAGAGTTTACTTCCTTTTTTTTAGATTTGTATGTGCTAGGGATGCAAAATATGTAGGTAGCAGCATCTTTTATACATGCATATATATAGATGATTCCATTCTGATTATTGCTAATTAAAGAATGAAGAACAGATTTTTTATTTTAGTTATTTAACTAAACTAGATGCTGCTACCTACATATTTTGCGTCCCTAGCACATACAAATCTAAAAAAAAAAGAAGTAAACTCTGATCCAGGAATGCACATCAATATTACCATGAGTTGGAAGGTTTCTTTTACAATTTCTGGGAAAAAATCATTTTTTAAACTAAAACAATTAAATATTTAAATCTTAGTGGTTTCATGATTATAATAATGCAAACGGTTTTGGTGGTATTGTGGTTATCAGTGTGGGATGTGTTTGAGTCCTGTTGACTTGCCGCATAAATTTAACTAATATTCTTGAGAAAGGTACGAATCTGTCTTCCCTCCAGTTATGAGTGAAACAGTAGGGCAGACTAGACTCTAAAGCTTTGGTAAGACATGCAATCTAAGAGATATAAAACTCTAAAATAATTTGTACAACATTGTGACCCCGAACAGTTGCACTTACCTGGTGGAGAGTGGGTCATGTTTTCCACAGTGCGAAATCCATTTAAAATAAATTCAAGCATAGAAATCGTTTATCTCTGATTCTTATTATCGACTACCATAATACTGTTCTGTTGTGGCGATTCACTCTGGATAGGTTCAGCCAGCTTCCTCTGAAAGAGAAGTTTTCTAAGGAATATTATTATTAAATTCACAATCGGTTCCCAGTTGCATATATATCTTGGTCAGGGGAGATGATTTTTGCAGCGAAGTGTCGCTGTCTTCTCACATACAGAACTTGATATTTCCAAATAGTCACCCATCTGGTACTGCCCAGACTCAATATCGCTTGACTTTAAAGATCTAACAAGAACCGGTGTGTCACCGTTATTAGGCTGTACAAGACTGCTACTTGATTTCAATTTGGTTGCAGTTCATAATTTACTGAGTTGAATTTTATCTGATACCAAACCAAAATGTTGGAGATAATGATGATGTAAGAGGGACTTGACTGTTTTAAAAAAAATAAGCATTCAGATTTCTGACCTTTTTCTGAGTTATAACAATGGCCATTTCATTTAATTGGGAAACATCCGTCTATTTTAGCCAGAAAGCAAAATCCTCTGTCATAAACACTGGCATTGGTTTGATACAATTTATATACAAACATAACAAATCATTTTCATGTGATATTTATTAAATAGCATTGGATACTCCTTTATGAACATCTGACATATTGGAATTCATTCTTTGTAGCTAGATGATGATTTGAGGTGGATATAAAAACACAGACATGTCAAAAATACACAATGCCAGTTTGATTCGGCCTCTCACCAATTCTCTGAGGCTGTGATAAGTCACAGAATAAACCCTTTGGAATCTTTCATTAAAATTTCTCTTCTTGGTTGGTCATGAGGACATAAGCCAAAACACTGACACTGTTCTACTTAACTATTTATTCTCTTATCACATGATCTTGTTCAACCAATCAGAGCCTGTGGTATCACTCATCCCCTCCCTCTTTTTTTATATAAATAGTAGGCAATAACAAACATTATTTCTGCGGAAAATATTTTCAACATTGAGTCAAAGATAATTTTATTGATGCTTTATTTCATGGTATATAAACAACTTTTTTATTGTTTAAATTAAATAGAGTATTCTGTAATTATAGTCATTTAAAAGAAAAAAAATAAAAAATTGAATTCAGTGATTTTTAAAATTTTTTTTAATTTAAAAAAAAAAATTTATTTTTAGGTATTGCATCATATACTTTTGCATGATGCAATAATTCATTGCTGTTGCAGCAGCTATTATGGTTTAGTAATAAATAGGTAAAACTCTTGATTTTTATAGACACTGATTGCAGCTCAGATTCACCTTTACATTATATGAGATATGTAATTAGTATAAAATTGTTTTACCAAAACGTCTGTGCTGCACATGACCACTTTTAATTAAAAAGAAACCAGAACAACAAAACAAATAAAAAAAACAAACAATTTTTCAAACATCAAAGAAATGGGCAGATGATAATCACTTCAGTTTGTTAGTAAAAGGTGTCCATATTTAGTGATCAGGTTTTTAATGTAGTGAATCACTGGGGTACACAGGTGACGATTTCAGTGTGACCCTGGAAAATCAATGGGGTCCTAACTAAATTTTGTTAAATTATAGTGTTAAACTGCAAAGCCCGGAATATTTTTTTGTTTTGTTTTTGTTGTCTCAAAAGAAAAAATACATTAATGGCTTCAAATTACTTTATTGTGGACTGATCCGAATTTATCCATAGTGACAGGATGGATTTGTCAGGTCACTATGAAGTCGACAACTTTTTCCCTTACCTACGAGAATCGCTTAGCACGTCTGGCTAGAGCCGGTAATGGCGACCAACTTATTGTAATTAAGTATTCTTAATGCAATTCCTATTCCTTTCAATTCCTGTCTTGGGTTTCTTATTTACTTATTGTTATTCTTACGATATAACCTACTTAAATTAACAAAGCAGTTTTTATGTAAAATATTTTTTGGAAATCGAAGAATACAACTTTGTATTTTTGTTTTTGTGAATAATATTTACACTTAAACTTGAAAATTATTACACAGATCAATTGTCTTTTTTTGTTTTGTTTTTTTAATTGATAAGATATTTACAAGCTCGATCTGAACATCGCACAATTGCAACCATCATTCAAATAAATTTCATTAGACCTAAATTCAGCTCAGTTTTTTTCTAATGTTTCTAAAAGAAAACTTTAACTTAAGGAAAATAAATATAAGTATAACAAAATTCTTTTTTTCCTTTCATTTTTTACCCCCTCCCCTTTTGTATTCCTTTGGACTTGAGAGAATTGAAAAGTTGTGGAGATCAAAAAGAAATGGGATAGGCAGGGGCCGGGGGAGTGGGGAATAAATAAATATTAAAGATTAGACATTTGATGATTTTGAAAAAGTAACATTCCTTTTTATCAACAATGTGCAATGTATACTTTTTTATGGGGAAATTGGGTCACAGGTAGGTTGTTTGCTATGTCCTTTTGGATTTGTGTGGTTCAGGGACTCAGGAAGTGTTGCTCTGCATATTAGTTTTATGACAGTTTGAGTTTGTTTTGAAATCATGTCAACCAACTCATAAAGCCTGGTTAACTGCTTTCATGGTTAAACACTATCTTTCTATGTATCTATTACACATACATACACCTATCTCCGCCCAGATCTTTATTAATCACTCTTTCCCTCAGGTCCATTTTTATCACTTCCTCCCATGTTTTCCTAGGCCTTCCCCTGTGAACTGAACCTGCTATCTCAACTTCTACATCTACTAACTCAAGAACTCATCGATTCTTTCAACATAGCTACACCATCGAAGTCTGCTCTTCTACACAAATCTCCCTATACTGTCCAAATTTAATCTACCTCTGAGCTCATCATATCTAAGCCTGTCTTTAAGACTCACATTACACCTTCATTATTACATTCTCATATCATTTCTCTCCATGCAGCGCATGTATCCAACCCGCATTGGCCAGGTTTCACTTCCATACATCATCCCACTGCGTACACATGCCTGATAGACTCTTCCCTTTGCTGGCAGAAGTTCCTTTAACTTACTCCATCCACTCTTAACTTTTGCAATCAACCTAACACCTGCTCCACCTTGTGCTCCAATAGTATCACCAAAGTAACAAAACTTCTCGACAACCTCAATAGCTTTGTCATCCAGATATACTTTGTTCACATCTGAGTTCTCATCTAAATGAGCAGGCATGAATTACTCTTTGTCAATTACAATGTCTGATTAGTCCATTTGTAAACCTGAATAACAAAACAGAAACCTGGGATTACTAATAAGGGACATTAGGTAACACTCTAATAAACTACAATCCTATACGGCCCTTAAGTCTTTGGCGCGATTATTGAGTGGCAAGGACTGAAAATCTGATATGCTAGTTTAGTCAGGAAGAAGCAGCAAATATGGAAAAGTTCTTTATGAGAAACAAAGTCAAAATTACAGTGATCGAACCATAATTGCTGGAATGTTTGTTAATGAAATAAGTTAGATCGCAGAAAGTTCATCAGTTTGTGTAGGACTGATATTCTGAGTCAGTTGTATAGTTGGATCCCGTCTAGGCCGTAGGGGTTGCATTTCTTGATGCCCGGCACTGTTGTGGGGGAGTAGTCTGGACAGGGGCCAAGGCAGCTTCTTAAAAGGTTGCGCTGAGGAACACGGCTTTGTCGGTTGGTAGAAGTCGGTGGTCTGGGAAACCGCAGGGGAATCAGCCAGTGATGTAGTGTACAGAGCTGCAGCAGCGTCGTCAGGTAGCTGTAAATGGTCAGCCGAACTGACTGGGTGGCGGGACAGGGCGTCACTGGCATGGTGGCAGGGACCTGGGTTATGGACAATCAGGAAGCGATAGCGTAGGGTTTTCTCTTTGAGGTTTCGGAGGCATGGGTTAAGTATGTTATCTAGGTGTCTGTCGCCAAATACCTTAATGAGAGGTTTGTGATCCACAGCCAGGATGAGGTCGGGGCACCCTATGACAAAATGCTTCGCTTTATCTAGTGCTTCTACTACTGCTAGAGCTTCGCCTTCTATGGGAGCATAGCGGGATTCAGCAGAGGACGTGAATCTGCTGCCTACCAGAACTATTTTTCATCCCTCCTTGCAGCAGAATGGCTTGTGGGGTGTAGGGCAGGTGCAATGCTTCTGGAATAGCCAGAACCCTATGCCGTCTTTGCTCCAGTCAGTTGCTAGGCAAGTAGGTCTACCTTTGTCGAAGATTTCCACACCATGCTTAATTTCATTGATGATCAGGGCTTTTGCTTCCTCAAAGGCGTGCTGCAGATCGTCAGTCCACTCAAAAGTCACGCTTGGTTTTAAGGATTCTCTGAATGGCTTCATCTTGTTGGTTGATGCAGATGCATATGAAACCTGGTTTATGAGTCCAAAGAAACTGCGTATATCCATTGTGTTCTTAGGGGTAGGGAAGTTTCTGATTGCCTCAGGAACGATTTGCATCGTCCGACGGTTGTTTCTCCGACTTGGAAGCTGGCAAAATCTGTCTCAATCTTACCGAGTCCAAATTTCGGAGGGTTGTCAGTGATGCTGTTGCGGGCGAATACATTCAGCCATTCGGATGCATGGAAAAATCTTTTTTTTGAGACCATTGTCGCTTTTCGTTATTGGATTCCATAGAAGGGCATCGTCAACTATCTTTGTCTTGCATGGTATGTCCATTACTATTTTGTCAAACCTCCGTGTGTATGCATCACCTGAGGCTACATACCCCTGAGGGGCCACACAGTATCTGTATCAACCCCATGGTGTGATAAATGTTGTGTAGTGATGCAGAGGAATGTTATAGTATCCATTCCAGGCATCGAATACAGTTTTCCTTGTGTGAGGAGGGATAGAGCGGACCTGGTGAAATGGGGATTGGGTGTGGTGCGTCTCTCGAGTAGCATAGCGATTGAGAGGTTGAATGTCCACAGTGCGTCGTGGCTTGCGGATTTCTTGGCGCACACAACCATCCGGTGGCACCAAGTAACAGGTGCGCCAACAGGAACTGGTTCTATGACTCCCAGACGGACATCCTGGTCTAGGCCCGCTCTAACTTCCTCCTGCCAGTGAATAGGTACTGGGATCGGGGTGTGGTAGGCGACAGGTGTGGCGTTACGATCAATCATGAGTCGCATGGGTGGTCCTGACATCATGGGTAGTGGTTGGTGTTGACTAGCATCCATTTTTCTAGCTTTTCCCTGTTTTCTTCAGTTGGTGGGAATGGGATTGTGACATGAAGGGGAGGTGATGGCTCCCGGTCTGGGCAGTCACAAGGGCGTTTTTTGCCTTGACTTACAGGGCCTGTGACATCACAGGAGAATAGTTGTGATGCAGTGTCGATGGAGGGGAATCATGCCCAGAGCGATGCAGGCATGCTTAGAGAGGTATAAGCGCTCTGTGGATGAGGTGAAGTATACAAGCTGGCGTGTACTGAATTTGATTCTGCCCTCCGATACACCAGATATGTGCAGGAGAAGGGCGCCTAAGATTTTAATGGGGTTTTCGTTGACTGCTGACATTTTCATAGTGCATGGGATGAGATGGTCAGCTTTTAGGCCCATTTTATTTAATACTGAGACACCGCTTAGGCATGATTGACATCCTGTATCTGCCATGGCGGGATTCATTACAATGGCAGTGGGATGTTAAAATGAGGGTTGATGCCGATAACAATGATATCAGAGGGTATGATCTGGACATTCACATTTATAAAGGGCTGTGGGTCGGAGGCTCGGCACTCCCACACTTTGCACAGGTCACTGTATATGTGGTGTTCCAGGATGAGGGAGTGTGCCTCAAAGATCATGTCCGGGACAATGGGGGAGTCTATGAAGCATAGAGTTTCAAATACAGCAGTTGCATCATCGACAGCAGTGGCCTTGTTGTTAGCAGGGGAACTGCGCTTCGGTTGGTTGTGCCGGCACACTTTTTCAAAATGGTGTAATATGCCGCAGCCGGCACATGTGTAGTTGTATGCAGGACATATTTTCATTCTCTCTTTTCTATAGGATGATTTAGGGTGGGATTGGCCGCAATAGCCACAGTGTAAATCATCTCCAGTGGCGATGCGTGGGCTCTTGCTTTGTAGGCGGCTTTTTTTCCTGTCTCCTGTATAAGCTTGTGGCTGCTGCAGATGTGACGGGCTCATTACTCTTCAGGAGAAGGTGGCCAGTTGATCGTTTGCCACTCTCCTTGGCTTCAATGATAGAGATGGTCTGCTCTAGAGTCTGTTCCGCCAGGCTGGGCTGTCCGAGCACATCCAGCCTGATGGCCTCATCGTAGATACCACGTATCAGAGAGTCGTGTATAATGTTGTCGCTGTAGCTGATGTCTGTGCTACAACTTGTACATTTTATAATGTACTGGCATACACCAGCCTGTCCTTTCAGTCTGGCCGCAAAGGCACGGACGGGTTCGTCCCTGTCCTGTTGCATGCTTTGCAGTTGCACCCTGGCCACCATAACATTTTCCTGTCATACTGCGAAGGTTCGTATCTTTGCTAGGACAGTTCCCTCAGTGGAACTTGACAGTGAACTGAAGGTCCGGGTGAGGTCCTTCCTTAGTGGAGCGTCACAGCATTCGAGTAACTGGAAGATGATGTCGGTGTCCTGGAGGTGGCAGGTGGCTTTGTACTCGGACCATCTCTGCTTGAAATAGGCACCTCCTCGCTTGAGGCGGCTGCGGATATCATGGGCCATTTCACTTTCACCGCCTTGGCTGACGTTACCGTAGCTTCTGGTGGCAGAGGGTGGGCTGTGTTGATATGCAGGTCGATCAGCCGAATGAGTATCTCGGGTGCTAGAGTGCCGTCGAAGGTGACTTCGCAGTTAGGAGCTGTGCATCCGATTCCTGACATCTTGAAACTAATCAGACAAATGAGCAGGCATGAATTACTCTTTATCAATTACAATGTCTGATTAGTCCATTTGTAAACCTGAATAACAAAACAGAAACATAATATTACTAATAAGGGACATTAGATAACACTCCAGTAAACTACAATCCTATATCATCCATCTCCATTGTCTTACACTTCTTGCACACAAACTGATTATCCTCTTTCAACCTACCAGTAATTCCACTGCACTTCTTGTGTACCCAATGCTTACAACTACCACAAAAAATTAATTGCACTCAACTCCCTTTCCAAAAACTGAGCAGGGGAACTTTCTTCTTTCTGAGGCATTTCCAATACTACAACCACTGATCATCACTTAGGTCTCGGTAACATTCACTCTCAAACCATTATTTTCTATAGCATTTCTCCAAGTCTTTAACTGAACAAGTAGATCCTCTGTTGTTTCACAGGAAAGTACTAAATCATCAGCATACAGCATCTCTTCTACGATACAAATGAAAAGCAATGAACTCAGTACAGACCCTGAACAACCTTCACAAACCTCTGTTTTTAAAAAAAATTTTTTTTTAACATAGTTCACCCCAAACAAGGCAGGACGCCACTGTAGACGTAAGGGGCTACTGAGAAAAAAGGGAGAAGGTTTGGGGAGGGGGGGGGGTGTCAACCTAAATTTGGAGCTGCACAGCGAGATGTCTGTTTACATTAGTATTACATTTCTGCATGTCAGTACCATTGGGAAAACGAGGGTAGGGAGGGAGTTCCAAAGGCCAGTTTGCCCCTAGTTTACACAAAGCCCACCAGACATCTCTTCACACTCTGTCAAAAGCTTTCTACAAAAGCAAAATACAGGTTTTTATCAAGGTACTTCTCTCGCATTTGTCTCAGGATCAATATAGAATCAGTGATACTTTGCCCAGGCATAAGATCAAACTGCATTTCATCTATGCTTATTTGACTTATTTCCTGCTCAATTATTCTCTCAATCACTTTCAGGATCTGATCCATCAACTTTAAGCCTCTGTAATTACCTTTATCTAATGCTTCCTCTTTACCCTTGTAACAATTCACAATTGTACTAAGTTCCCAGTCTTTCAGGATAACCTTTTATTATCTCATTTTAAGTTTTGTTTACCCTAAACAAGGCATATTTCCACTGAGATGTAAGGGCTACCGTGATTAGGGGACAGATTTATAGGGGGCATCATAAGTGGAGAGTTTTACAGTAAGATATTTGTTCACATTACATTTGGATTTTTGCATATTGGTATAGAGAGCAGGGAGGGAATTCCAAAGGCAAGCGGTTTGATCAAAGAAGCTATTAGAGTAGAAAGTTTTGTGGCATCTGAGTACCTCTACAGCGAAGGGGTAGGATTTTGCTGCTAGTCGGGTTGATCGGGGGTATTTATGTTGAGGGCATACAAGTGCAGTAAGTTCATCGGTGCACACTCTGTGGAAGTACTTCTAAAACAAGCACAAGGCTGCCACATTGTGGTGATGGGACAGGGTCTGGAGCTTGATAGACAGTGCAGAACCTATTAGTTGAGAGACTCTTTCTTGCAATGTCTGTTTCACCTGCAGCCTTCAACATTTTTCTAACAATGCTCGAAGGTCCTCCCGCCGTATCTCTTTTAATCACAACTTCCTGTACCATTTCTTTCTCAATTCTCTAGTTAACTCAGTCTGCAACTTCAAGATTTTCTCAGTTCATGGAAACTTAGTGTTCAGCAGTTTCTCATAGTTCAAAATAGATAAATTTGTTTGCCTATGAATTTTCCTTTCTTAAGAGAAATCAATTTTTGTCATCACTACTTCTAAGTGAATAAAACGTAATTCATTTCTCGCTTCAAACTATTTTTCAATTCTCTAATAATTAAATTAACTGCTGGATCTCTTTGATTTGTTCTAAGATTGCTAAGCCTTTTATGTATCCAACTTTCAAATTACTTGGTTTCTCTACCTATATAAACTTATCTACGTTTATATATTTGTGTGAGCTAAACTTCAAAACTATTAACCGATCATTATGAATTGTTTAACATAACAATTGTGAGTAATGTGGGCTATATTTATTTTAATTTAGCCTTATATAAAGGGGGTGAAACTTCATCTTGGAAATAAATCTACCCATGGATTTAGAAACTACTTGGCAGATTTTTATGAAAGTTGGAACATCGTAGACGTTATGTGAAGTGTAATGGGCTGTGTTTGATTTATTGCTTCTAAGGGAGAAAAGGTGGCAAAATAAATGTTAAATGGACCCATAACATGGACGGTGGCACGGGGGGGGGGGCTTGAGCCCCCCCCCCACTTTTTAACCCCCCCCCCCCACTTTACGGTCATCAATAATGAAGTTATATATGCATATGTTTAACCGCCCCCCCCTCACTTTTATAACTGTCCCGCCGGTCCTGCATAAAAGTTACTCCTTGTACTGTTACATGTGATATTATGCCCCCCCCCCTCAACTCTGACAATGCTGGGTAACCATGCTTGTTTGTTTCTATTTATATAGAGTTAGGTATGTGTATATGTTTATATATTTGTATGTACAGGATTCACTCTTAAACTAATTAACTGATCATTATAAATTTTGGAACACAGCTGCTAAGCGTAATGTGGGCTATATTTAGTTTACTTTAGTTTTATGCAAAAGGGATAAAAAGAAAAGTCAGATACCTCTGATTTTTGTGAAATTTTAACAATAGGTATTAGACATCAATTAATAAATATTCCCCAAATTTTAATTTCTTGGAGTATTTTAAAGGGTTTTTTAGGGGATATGATATGGGCACAATCTCCCATTTGAAAATTTAAGTATTTCAGATTTGCATTGAATTTAATTCATAATCATTAGACATTAAGCAAGATTCCCTGAATTTCAATTTATTTTTTAGACTGCTTAAGTTTTAAATTTGAGACATTTTCTGGAATCAAAATCATGCAATGGATTTTGATCAAAATTAGAATAAGAATTCTAGACATAAAGTTTAGTAGCATTATATCTTGATTTTAATTTTAGTAAGAGAACATAAAAGTGGTGCAAAATTGTTCTGTTCAGAGAACTAATTTTACCCGCCCTGAGAAGGATATTCTTCTAGTTTCATATAAAAAAAACTTATGGTTTGATTAATTCAATAGATTTGAACATAGTTGGCTTAAAAAACCTGACTATGATTCCTACAAAAATTGATGATTCCCAATTCTAACTTCGCACCTTAAATAAAAGAATTCCAGACTCGCTACACCCGGATTTGAAATTTATTTAATTTATTTCTTTATTAAACATTCAAAAAGTGAAATTGAGTCCATAGGTCAGCATCAGTGTAGTTCTGGTTTTGAATTCCTACAAAAGTTTGAGCATTCTATTTTATCGTTTGAATTTGAAATTCGAATGATTGAATTCTGATGATTAAAATGCAAAATATATAAACGTCAATACGTGTTTTTGCCAAAAATATTTTTGTTTTCTTTCGATTTTTCTTTCTATAAATAAATCTGTTTTTCCCCCTTTTCTTTAATATCGTTATAACATTTGAAAACTCCACCTTCTCCAACTACTCATCTTTTACTGTTATTTCTGATACACAAAAGATCACTTATATTATTGATACAATCTTCGACTTTTTTTGGTTTCTCTCCTACCCATCACGTGTTTGAACCCTTAAATTGAATATTTTAAAAATATTTTACATTTGACTTTTTTTCTTTCAAATCAATACCTTTTTGCTTTAGCTACAATAAAAGAAAACAATGAGTTCAAATATAGTGTGTAGAAAGGGGGGGGGGGGCTGGTAGTCAGTGTCAGATTAACTGATATGAGTTATTTAAAAGTTTTCTCTATCTCATATCATCTTTTTATTATTTATTTTATTTTTTATTTATCTCTATAATAAAGTAAAGTCGTTTTCCCCCTCCACCTTCAGACATAATAGCAAAATAACCAAACCTTTGATATGCTAATCTGTTCCACACTCCAATTACCTTAAGCACTCATGTGTGTTTCCAGAAATTATGCATTTTTTTCTTTCTATTTTTATATTTTCTCCGGCTTCCAAGACTCTCCCAAACAAATCTTCCAAAGAGAAGATGGCATCCTCTTTTATCCACTACTATTTATCTACTATCACCACCACCAGAATCACTGTGTGATAATTTTCCATCGAATAAATTTAAACGAACACTGTTATTCCAGAATACTTAATGAATGATTCACAATAGCATCTGTGAGAAACAACAACTGTTCGATAAAACTTCTGATTTCTGTGTCGGTAATTCTTTTTTTTTATCTGAATTGATACTCTGATATTTACTTATTTTTAAAATTACATCACTATTTTATCTTTTTGATACACAACGCCGGGACACATTATACCTTACTGCGGAATAAAGGAATATCGGATTGAATGTCAGATACACGGACTGTTAGTCGTAATGAGCAGAACAATTTGTCTTATATCGAGAAGGATTTCTTCTTCCCTGGCCAAGAACAGAACAGATGACGTATAGCATCAGAACAGATTACAAATGTTTTTATTAATGCCAATAGGTCACAGTTATGTTTACGTCTTTTTACAATTTGCAAGCCATTATTTATGGATAAATCCTATTTTCATCACGTAAATTACTTACGGTGAAACAGTGACTTTACTATATTATATAGATTAATTGTTTTAACGCAAATAGGTCACAAATCGGTAGGTAAAGAGAAAAAAATGTTTTTAACGATGATCCCAAGTGTATTTGCTTTAAAAATTCATGTCGGAAATACTAATTTATTTTATGAAATTTTTGGATAAAATTGTATTCATCATGCAAAGGTTGTTTTTCTGCAACATGGACGGACCTAGGCATAGGTTGTTTAAAAAAGGTTAAATCATTTTTTTCTATTTTACCCGGGCAACGCTAGTTATAAAGCGAAGATGAGAATTTCGTTCTACATTTTCCCAGAATAACTTTAATGTAGATAAAATCTTCTGATTCGTCAGTGATTTTGGCTAATTTTCGGTCTGTGCTTTAAAATTTAAAAAAAACTTTCCTTTTAAATCAATTTAGTTTAAATTATTTAGTTTGGCTCAATACTCTATTATTACGATACATATTTGCATACCCTCTTCCCTCTTGGTTTGTGATTACTTTGTATTTTTATTTATTTAATTTGCCCGCTCACACACATACTTATTCTTTTCGTAAGTAGTGACGATCAGAAAATTACCTGTTTCTGTCACCTATGTCTACTACGATTATACTGTATGGTTATCACACCATTCAGTTATATTTGTAAACTTTTAAAAAGACATGATTATCCTCTTTTCTTTGTTTTCTTTTTCTTCATCAACTTATTGTTAGTGTTATTGTCATTTTTATTTCATTTTTCCAGCCACAGATTCATACAGATTGTTCGGGGACTTTCGGTTTATCATTCCTGAGAATCGACATTAATTGAACAACACAAAAAAGATATTTGTTGCTTATTTTTAATTACATTTTTTTTTTTGAATACAAACAAAAAATAGAATTTAACTGCACACTCTTATTTAAATCTTACTCACTATAAAATTGTAGTTCACATTTGTTTATTCAAAAACTCCTCCTACAGTTTTCAGATATATACCCCCCCCCTCCTCCTAATATCATGCATATTCTGAAACTATGTTATCCTGAATACTTGGATAAGTATATTTCAAAGAGTTTACAATTATACTGTTGGTTTTACGTCTGCTACAGAAATAGAAAATGTTTTATTTATAAATTGATAAATATTGAAATTTAAAAATATTAGAAATGCTAATAAGGTGTTCAGAACTGGAAAGGTAATCTGCTGTTACTAGCCGGGCACAAACGGACATATAGTTCATCATTCAATCCCAGGCAATGCTGGGTCTTCCAACTAGTATACACACACACACATATATATATATGAATCAAATAATGTGTATTTTATCAACTGAAGTCATACATGAAAATTAAAGTGTGCACACCTGCTGTTTCTCTCATCTCTTGAATGCGATTTTTGCCGTCTACAATGTCTAATATTGATAATTGCAGTCAGCTTACAATCATTTACTAAAATGACCCATAAAAAAGAAATATGTTATTTTTAGCGTTTTCCTTTTCTGTAGAAACTGATCAAATTGTTGCTTCCATATAATACAGTGAATAATATATATGCAATTTGTCAACCATCAGCGTCTCCAAATATGTTTAGCTGAGGGTGGTAATTGCTTGCTGATACCGTGTTTCAGATCTGTTGACTCCTAAAAGAAAAGCAGGCAACTGAAGCCAAAGTGTCTGGGTTTTTCAGAATCAAAATGGCTGCAAGTCTGGCACTAACTGGCCAGATATTCCTAATTGAACAATTAGTATTGATTGTAGTATTTGTAGCTCATGGGATATTTCCCCCCCCCCTTCTGCTCCCCCTTCCCCCATTTGCCAGTGTATTTTGTTTTCTTCTGTAACGACTGACAAAATAAAAACTTGTATCTACAAAGAAATTTTTGATTCCTTTGTCTGTTGAGAGATTTGCTTTTGTGTTGAATCTTTTTGCAAAGAGATTCTATTTCATTATTGTAAATACACTAGACCAACTCGACAATCGGCTAAATCCCATCCATTCACTGTGAAGGTCCTCAGATGCCGGAGAGCCTTCTACTCCTCATGCTGCCGGCCTTTGGAACTCCCTCCCTGCTCCTTGTTTCCCTGACTGTACTGACATGCAAAGATTTAAAACTAATGTAAACAGACATCTCGCTACACAGCTCTCAACTTAGGATGACACCCAAAACCTACACCCTAATTCTCAGTAACTTCTTACGTCTACAGTGGCGGCTTGCCTTGTTTGGGGTGAAATATGTTTTTAAAAAAAAAAATTCTTTCCATATAAAAATATTTAGTTGTTCAAAAAATTCTGTATGTTTTTTCAACTCACTTTTCAGTATTTTCTGCATGCCTAATAATTAATATGTCCTCTTTAATATACAGTTTCAATAATTTCTTCGAGAATACCATTTTGAAACAGAGTTAATAATGATGATTAAAAGAATTGTATAATCTTTTCTTGCATGAGTACAAACTCAGTTATAATACTTCCCAAATAGCCACCAATATCAAGTGATCAGACAATACAATGATGGATTTGTAGTGATAATGAGAGCCTTGAAGAAGGTAGAGGATGGCCATGCATTCTTTAAAATGAGCGTTTTGTAAGCAATTGTTGAATAAAACGTCAAAGTGTCAGAGTAATGTCTAATGCACTTGGTGTAGCATTTCAATAGTGTCTGACAATCTGAATCAAATTGGAAAGCTTAAAAAGTTTGATAAATGAGTCTTGCATGAAATGTTTATGAAATCGATCGTTATTGTCTGAACCAGCTAATAGGTGAATAGAAACGTATCAAAAATGCCAGTATTAACTGGCACTTAGAAAGTTTTAAGAACATTATACAAGAATAAGGTTATTTTTGTTGTCTTGAAAAGTAATTATGAACACATTGTTAAGAGTCTTAACATTTTTTATTATTGTCAATTAAGGACTCATTGTCTAAAGAATGTGTAGTCGTCTTGTCAAAAGGATATTTCAATAGTTATCACTTTTAAAATGATACGATGCACGGGAGCAATAGATTAAAAGACAATTTTTATCACATTTATTTTAGTTACATTTTTAAAATGATACGATGCACGGGAGCAATAGATTAAAAGACAATTTTTATCACATTTATTTTAGTTACATTTTTAAAATGATACGATGCACGGGAGCAATAGATTAAAAGACAATTTTTATCACATTTATTTTAGCTACATTTTTAAAATGATACGATGCACGGGAGCAATAGATTAAAAGACAATTTTTATCACATTTATTTTAGCTACATTTTTTTTCTGAGGAAATCATAACATTAATTAAAAATAGCTGGCAAACGCGTTCAATGATAGGTTCATGATGCTGGAAAACTTTTCATATATAGATTAACTGAATCAGTTTGTGCTTTTTCTATTACATGTGTCATGATATTTATCATATTGGGAGTAGCATATTGTATCATGACATGACTATTTTTACATGCCTAGTGGCTATAGTCTATTCAATTTTATGGTTTTTCCGTTCAATCTTTTTGATGGGCCATTTTTCGTTTTCTATGTTTTGAAATGTTGGCAACTCTGTTCAACTTTTTCTCTGAGTAATTTTGCCGGTGCTTCTGCTGTCATGGAATGACGGAGAGGTTGTTTCTGTAATGGAACTGTTGGATTTTGTCTGAATAGCGATGAAGTGGAAATCCAAACGCTTAGTTTCGCCTGTCATTCTGCTTTCCAGATTGAGACTCTGTTTGGTCAGGATTTTTGTAGGGATGTCTGTGGCTGGATTTTGTTGGTTCGCACCAATGATTAAAAACAAAGACGTATGTACCTGAAATATATGTCAGGCAAAAATCAGAGCGAATCTTAAATATTGGCATCTTTTAAGACCTAATATATTTTTACCTCTGTTTTTGTTAGGAGAGGGTTTTGATAGAAACCTAATTACCTTGTTAAAAATAACTCTTGTTCCAAACTTAAACAGCATGCCAATGCAACCATGTGGTTCCCGTCTTCCAGCTCTTTCACTCAGGCATTCATATGCATGTAACATTTGAACTTTGATTCCTGTAGCAGCTAAATGTCATCCTCTGGGTGGGGTGTCTCTAAACGTCCATAATGCAACAATAACAACAATTCAATTCCTGCGTCCTGCCTTTTTTCTCTGTCTTTATAGCTTGTACAACATTGTGACAAAAAATGTTTCTATTTTACCATACATTTATGGAGAGTAACGGTAACCTATTCATCATTCATCACAGAATTTTTAAAATTGGTTCGAACTAAAATGTGGTCACTTGTCTGTTATGTGAGAAAGTTTTGTGTTTCAAGAATGTTATCTGTAATTGTGTTTGCATTCACAGATTTGAGCATAAAAGCTTCTGGCCATCATGAACCTGTGTCTATTATTCCTATTATGTTGTCTACTTTTGGAAATAGTCCACAAAATGTCTGTGCAGATTACATGTCATAGCCCATGCATTTTTGCCATTTTTACTCGATTAGTTTATTTTCTTATCTAGGTTTGTTATTCTAATCTTTTGTTTGGGTTGCTTGTTTAACTGTTATTATCGTTCGTTTTCTTCTAGATTTTCTTCCCTCTAATATTATAGCCATTTGGAATGCTGTCAGCTAGAATCTCTCTCTTTCATATATATATATATATATATATATATATATATATATATATATATATATATATATATATGGTGATTGAACACCATTGCATATATATAAAATAGGTATGTATATATGTTCATGGGTCAACTCAGAAACTAATTAACCGATCATTGTAAACTTTGGAACACAGCTGCTAGGTGTAAGGGCAGTTAGTTAGTTTATTTCAGTTTTATATATTGGGGCAGGTTTGTCCTCATGAAAATTCAGATACCTTCGATTTTTATGAAATTTTTACTATGGGTATTAGACATCAATTGTTCTCAAGGTTTCAATTTCTTTGGAGTATTTCAAAGGATTGTTAAGAGACATTATTCTGACTCACTTGATCATGCATTATTTCGTCTTCTTACGTTTCATTCTACAGAGGTTGTTCTAATAATTCAGTACCGGAAAGAATCGTAGAGATTTTGTCACCATTTTGCTTTTTATATTCGCTGTGGGGCCTTATTTGATCTGCATGGGCTAATACACTGTCCCCCTTTACTCTATTTATTAGAGCTGTATTAAGGCGTTTTTGCATGATAAATTCTGCCCTTTCTGGAGTTGATTATTTTGTTTTTTTTTGTACCACATTTTTTCACTTGTGGAATAGGACATCGTTAACGGAGCTCTAATTTTCTTTTCCATTAAAGCTTCTTTGTGTGTGTTTGAAGGATGTCTTCATTCATACGACAGTTTCTTCCCACCTTTTCACACAGTCCTTTGCATTATTGTTGTACACTGTAAGATCTTTCACTGGTTGAGCAGTAGAGAGAAAACAAGGCAGTGTTGCATCGTATGGTCCTACTCTCCACATTCGCAGATAGTTGGGTCGGTTTTGTGGCCCCATCTAGCCATAGCAACTTTTGATTGACCCATCCCCGTTCTCAAGATTAATACTATCAGCTCAGTGGATGCTTGCATGCCACCTGTTAGCGAGCCAGAAAGCCCTACAATTTGGAAGGAAAGCACGCAAATTTCTGAACCAAGAGAAGCAAACAACCCTTGTGGAGAACCAGTTGAGAGCAAAGTTCCGGCCGAGCCACTATGAAGATCTTGCAATGAAATGAAAATTCCCTGATAAATACAAGGATTTTGTTACTAAATGGAATACTATTAACTAAAAGAATAAAAAGAATTTCTGAAAAATTTACTTTCGTAAATTATCTTAAAATTGAATTGAGATGAAGAGACCAGAATACTGTTGGTAAAGGTTTTAATTACAAATGAATGCCACAACAGTGAGGATGATAGGCACTTCGATTGTCTTCAGGCTTAACAGCAGAGA
This sequence comes from Sepiola atlantica, assembly GCA_963556195.1. NCBI lineage: Eukaryota > Metazoa > Mollusca > Cephalopoda > Sepiida > Sepiolidae > Sepiola > Sepiola atlantica. The sequence continues at coordinate 179,725,022 of OY744515.1, read as the reverse complement.
GTCTGATGGACGAGTACATTTGGTGGGAGAGGGGGGGGGGTAAGAATATAATTTACAATAACATAGTTTTTACATGTAAATATCGACACATTTTTTCGTTGGGTTGACTTTTATGCAGATTGTATTTTTGTATCAGTTTTTGTTGTATAAAGTCAATGCAGATATTAAAAGATATATTTTCATATTTGTAGTTGTTTCATTATTTTATATCAGTGTGATGCATTGCACATACATTCAATTAATCTTAACTGAATTAAGTCCTCTTCAATCGTCTGTTCTTCTTGTCTGAGTTTTTCAACCTCACAAAAACTTGCATTTGATAAACAGTGAAGATATTTTATGATTGGTTCATCACTTTTTTGTTTCATCAACATGAACTTTGTTCTTTCTGCCACGACCAACCTTTTCTTGGATCTCATATTTCTTATGATTTGACTTATTTTTTTGAAAGTCAGGTCCTCCAGGTTTGTGGGATATGCCATGGTGGATACTTACATTGTGGTATCACATCCAGCTCATGCCAAAAATGAATCTGTTATTTAATTTTCGTCTCCCGTTTCCTTGTCGTTTAACTTTTTAGTTCTTGCACTAGCAGCAAAACGTTGTCGCCAAGTCGGAATCCTCAAGACAATCGAAATCCTATTGGTGACGCCATTGTTGTGAAGTGTAACGTTAGCCTCGTCAGTGGCTAATCAAGCTTCTTCTTACTCTTTTTAGATATATAGGCTCTTTCTTACTCTTATGCTAATTTACGATACTGAATATCCAGTATCGCTACAAGGACATAAAAGTGATGCAAAACTATTCTGTTCCAGGATGGATATGTTACTAGTATGTTTATAAATCTTACCAGTTTTTTTTTCTTTTCAAACAGTTTTACTGCACTTCATTGGTTCTTTTGGCATCGTGTCAACAGCGTTTACTTGTACTTCTGTCGGATCCATCTTAATATACTTGCTGATATTATTTCTTTAGGTTAAGAATTGTTGTCAATGATTGATGATGATCATAAATTCTTTCCCCTATTGATAAGAAAATTAAATTCCTTGCATCCACTTACAATGGCTAGAGCTTCCATTTCCAGTTGACAGTACCACAATTCTATCTCTCTTAATGTTTGCAATTTGTTACTCACTGGTTTAAATGGACCTTGATGGGTTTCATAGAGGATTGTTTCTGATTTTACTGGACTTGCATCAATAATCAACAAGGTTTTCAGTCATGCATGAAAGTGTGCCACATATCTCACCGTCCACGACGCTATCAGTCATTTGAAAACACTTTCTGTAACGGAGAGCGGCCGATTGACGTAGATGCAGACACTTGTCGGCGTCATTCAAAGAGGCAGCGTCTGGTATGCTGTGTGTGTGGGGCGAACCCGAAAATGCTCGCTGCCGACAAAAAAGAAAGAGGAGTGGGAGGAGAAAGGCGTCAGAAAGTCAAATAAGGTTTTTATTTGAAAATCTGGGCAGCAGTGTCGAGTGAGAGATTTATGCAAATTAAGTTGGTTTGCATGCGTCACATTTTTTTTTCAATAAGAGAACGAAAGTGAAGATTCAGTCAGTTACGTGGAAATCGTTCTGAACGTGTGATTGGAAAGCAAACGAAAGAAAATTCTATGATTGGAAGTAAATTACTTGTGGATTTTTTTATGTTGAACTGAACGACGTTTTTTTTTTATACAGTTGAGAGAGACGGTTGTTTTTTTCCCATTTGGGCTTGATCTTGGCTACATCTCTGTTTAAATATTATTTCGTTATTTTTTTTCTACACTTTCTTTTTTGATATTTCTCAATTTCTTCAATAGTTTGCGTAGTTGTATTATGAATTTTGTTAAATAGTTTATTAAACCTCAGAAACTGTATCCTCTTTACTGTTTCAGGGCATGTCAAACATTGCATTGCATGGATTTTTGATTCTGTTAGTCTAATTCATTTGATATAAAACTATGAAATACTTTTTCGTACACAAAAAAAAACATTTTTGCTTTGCTGTTGTTGTGTTAATATTCTTAATTCTTTATCCAAAGTTTTGTTAATTCTTATAGATATTTCTTACTCATGTTGACTTCTCTGTTCCTGCAATTTGGAATATCTGAAATTATACCTATGACTAGATAGCTGAGTCACATAAGAATTTCATATTTCTCGTTTCACCTGACAACTGAATTTGGTAGTTAAAGGTGTTTTATCCTTTTTTAGATTGTTGTTGCTCCACTAATTTCACTTGGACTTTTTTCATTATTGGCTATTTGTAAGTCTGTAAAAATTCTTACTAACCCTCATACCGTGTTCTGTCAAGTTTTGCTCATCACATTTACCCATTGTGATGGATTTTTCATTTGTTCAAGAATGTCTTCATCGATCATTGCCTAAATTTCTTTTTAGCTGTTTTAACGAAGGTGAAATGGCATTCTTATTGGAAAAGCTAAAAGTTGGACTTTTTTGTTGAATCTTTAATTTCAGTTGAAAATATTTGATGTTTCTTAGGAATGGTAAATATTGTTTGACTAGTTTTAACTGTCTTTTATGTGGAGTGTTGTGATTCATTATATTGTTAGAAATTCTAATTCTATACCTGCTTGTTTTCTGAGAATATTATTTCCTCTTCTGGTTTTGTATACAACCCTTGCTCATCCATTTGTTACTGTTGTAAGAAATTCCCTTTTTCAAAAGTATCGGAATGTTTCTGTAGTTATATTTGATTCTATAATGATTTCTACCTTTGTTTAGCAATTTTGTCAAATGTATCTCCAGTTAACCGATTTATGTTTACTCCGGAGTTGATTACCATTTCGATAGATACTCCATCCATTAAAACTATTTTGAACTCGAAAAATATAATGGTAGTTGTTTGAATTTACTAGTGTTCTTTCGATACTCTTTGAACCTTTTTAGTTTTGTTATTTGAGTAGTTCATTTTTTTTTTCCTTCTTGGAAAAATGTCTGTTTCCCCTCTTTGTTTTTTCATACAGACTGTTGCAAAAAAAATGGTTTCTTGTTTTGCATTGATTACATTTTTTCTAATATGTCGGCGTTTTTAATCTTTTATGTGGTTTGCAGAATTACAACCATAACAATTTTTTTTAACATCTCATACCTGTTTTTCATTCTTTGTCTTATTTTTCAATTACGCGCAGCCGAGTCTGTTTCTTTGTATAAATCAATTGCAGGGTGTTTTGTGCTCGTGTGCTGATCTGCGGTTTCTTTAAATATTCTTTTCACATTTTCATTGATGTACCTTTTTCTCTTAGTCTCTACTTGCTTTGTTGAGGTTGGCCTCAGCAAAGTTATTTTTTTACCTCTGCTGTACGCAATCCGTCACATAATAGTTTCTACGAAGATTTGCAATTTGTGGCATTTGAACACTTTGTTAGTTTTCTCCATAAAGAAGTCGGCATTAAGTGTGCATTTTCTTCACTTCTATTTGATTCACTAGCACTGACAGAAGTAATCGTTTAGTATTTCTTTCAGTGTTAAGCATTTTGCGTCTTCGATTGCCTCAAAAGTGAGGAAAGCGTCTTTCACATATTCTATCAAAGTTTATTCTTGGTTTGTATTGTCAAATTCGAGAGAAATTGTTTGTATTTTAGATTATTAAGACTATTTGAAATAGTCTAAAACAGCGACAACATATTCATGAAAGAAAATAGTAAAGATTATAGTCGATAGAAAAGACTAAAATTGCTAAACTGATGTTACAAGCTAAATTGTTTTTGTTTTGGAAATTTTTAAAGGAGAGACGATAATTTAGATTATTCGAACTACTATTCGCATCTTGGTTATATTCATAATGTTTTGGCAACTCTAACTTCCGACCTTCTTCAGGTGCATCTTTTCAAACTCTGGATTCTGTACAAAATTTCGAACTGAACCAATTATTTAATCCACGGGATAGATTTTTTCATTCTGTCAGCCATCACCTGGTAGGAGTGTTAATATTTTATATTTTGCAGAAAACTGTCACTTAGAACTGATTGATAATTAACACTTTTAACCATTACGCTGTATGTCCACGTGGATGAGAATAGTAATCCAAATAATCCAAATGATACAAATCCTAATCTCAAAAATTCCGAAACAAATTGTTTGTAGTTTTCATTAAACCATCATGGACCCAACCAATATCATATTCACTGTTAAAACTTTTTTGTAAAATTATTTTGTAAACACACATTGATTCTTATTTATATATAATATATTGATTATGTTGGTTATAATCGGCTTCTTATGGAGATTAGTTTCTCTCTCCTCTTTCACACCTTGGTGTATGATCAACAAATATTCAATCAATTTGTACAGCTTTCATCTGATTTGAAGTACATTTTCAATCTCTGAAATGAATTTGTTTCAATAATACATAAGATTTATCCTAATCTTTATACTCGGACAAATGATTTATGGCCAAAGTCAAACCTATTGGTTTATTCATTTAAATTCTTATTGTATATCTATTATATATGAATGACTGCAGGCACTTGTGTCGAACTTGATGTTATTAACGAAAATGGGTCTTGTCATGAACTCTAATAAGAAAGAGCTGTATCAATACTATTTAACTGAGCAAGGATATCTATTTTTATATGATTTATAAATGTGATATCTGATCCTGCTGTTTCTATATTAACCTTTTACTTTGAATCTTTATATTGAACAGCATTTGAAATTAGTTGATATTTTAACGTTTTAATCTTTGTGTGTGAGAATCAAAATCCTGATAATGTCATGCTTATCCATAAGCTGTTCTTGAAATGAGGGCATCTTCCCCTATGGGAACGTTGCCGAGTTATGATCAGCAGATTGCATAATGAATTAAATAATTTACATTTCAAACATAAAAAAAAAAATTGAATTTAGATTGAATACTTAAAAAAAAATGTTTCAAAATAAAATGTATGGCAAATTAGAGCATAACCTTAAAAAATGGTTGTGATCTGAAATCTTTTTTTTTTTTATCCAATATCCTGAAAAATCGATGCTTGTGAAAATAAAAATTTGCAACACTAACTTTTACGAAGTTTAAGTATTTTATATATTCCCACATGGGGACACTGCCAGGTGAAAGTGTAATACCTGTTATTGTTTTCAATTGTTTTCCAAGATCAATTTTGATATAAAAGCCAGTAGAACTGATTCATGATGTGGTACTGGATTTTGTCTTTCGTCCACTTAAAGCTAATCATCCCTGTATATAAAATGATTTAATTCTAACGACACATGGTTTATGTAAGCAAACTAGGAATCTATGTTGAAGCAGTTGTTGAAAATTTGTCTCTGACAATGTTAACGATAATAGAAGGTCTTTTGATGGAACAGCTACACTTCATGCAATGAGGTTGATATCCTCTACTACAAGACAAACTGTTCCTATTTGTTCCAGAATTTTCTGGATTTTCTAAATTGCATTTCAAAAGCAGTCAATTAAAACAGTATCATTTATAAGTAATCCACATCAACAAATGAAAATATTTCTGAAGCTTTTTACTTAATTTTAATCATTATACAAAAATATAATAAAAATACCAATTCCACCATTGTATAGTCAAAAATATTATTGATAAATATGAAGACGTAAGTAAGAGTAGGAGTAAGTCTAAATTTATAAGCTGAACTAAACAAAACCAAATTTTATTTCTCATTTTAAAATTTTCATGAAATTTGTGTTGTTGCTTTTCATTCATTTTCTTGCTGTAATTGTTTTATTATTTAATCAATTTTTAAAAAAGTTAAGTGTTGTTGAAATATGCCATAGACAAAACAGGATTAGTGTTTCCCCGCCTGGAAAATCAATGATTTAGGATGCTACTTGTTCCGATCAGTTTTCTATCTGCATGTAATATTGTCATCTGTTATCAATTACAGATCTATTGCTAAGTGTGCTGATCAGCGCAAAATCTATAAATAAATATCAGGCTCTGACGGATAGATATGTTTTTGTCTCCACCATTTCCGTAGAGACAGTCTCTATCTTTTATCATCACTTCTGACCCCGGAAGCTGCTCGCAGCCAGTTTAATAATACCACCATCTCCAGATTTTTATGCTTGTCTGTTTTATTGGAAATTAATTTAATCAAAATGACCATAATTGTAACCTATATCAAAATGATTTCTTTTTTTCTTTCTTTTTCTTTTTCCATTTTCTTTTCCATCATTTTCTTTTTCCAGTTTTTTAAAATTGAAAAAATCCATAAATTTAAAATTTAATTTCTAATTTTCTGAATAAAATATGATTGCTTTAAAAAGGCAAAGTTTTCTATTTGCCAAAATCTCATTGTAAAGTTTTCTATTTGCCAAAATCTCATTGTAAAGTTTTCTTGAAGAAAACCACTTGTCTCTCTGTATTTTGAGATGGTTGTGTTTTAATTAAACAGAGCTGCACTTTGTAATGATTTTTGAATCTCTTCACTCCATTAAGCTGTTTATGCTATGGGAACTGTCTGCTTATGAATTTAAAGGAATTCAATATTTCTATTGTTTATTGTAATCATGATCTGCTTCCATTCTTGATTCTCGACTACAGTTGTGGAAACAAACAGAATATCTATAATTGTATGCACAGCTACTACAAGTTTTTTTTTAGTCGAGGAGTCTTGAACAAATTCATTACTTAAGGAGTCGATGAAATGAAAATTACCTCACGTAATAAACTAAAAAGTGATACATCATGAAAAATGGTTCAAATCTTTTTTGGTTTTGGGTAATTTTTATCATGTATGACTTTAAAAAAAAATGTAATTCTTTAGATTTCGTTTATATCCCCCCCTAAAAACATTGAATTTACAGAGCCTCGAAAAACATAGTTGTCCTCTTCAAAATGAAAATACTATAAATTAGATGTATGTATAAATTATTGCTAATGGAAGAAGATTTCTGAGCTCAACATTTCACAAATTTGACTCATTTTGCGTTTGAGCTACTGACTCCACCACTCTACTTACATGAATCAATGATTTTCCTTTGTTTTTCTTTTCCGTGTTCAAACCGACATTTAGATTTATTGGATTTTGTTTGCAACATTGTAGGTTTGACCGACACCATCCCACCCCAAAGACAAAACTTCTGACGAATAAATAAATATTTTATCGTACTGTCATGAGAATTTAGTTAAATTTTATACTAGCACCAATGCGTGAACCTCAAACTTTGATAAATATTATTCGGAGATACTTTCATTTTATAAATCAGTAAAAGATTTCTCTTGAACCTGTGCCCAGTGGCATTTCTACTTTTTAGAAAATTAGGAGTCAACTCAACATGTTGTTCACTAGCATGATACTGCTGGTTTGTCAACATGGACATTGTATGGTGCACATCATCATCATCACTTTAATGTCCCTTTTACATGCTGGCATACATTGGATGGTTTTAAGAAATTAACTTCTGAACTAACCTATCTCTGACCAAGTCTTTATTTATCCCTCTTTTCCTCAGGTCCATTTTTATCACTTCCTCCCATGTTTTCCTTGAATTTCCCCTGCCAATTGAACCTTCAACCTTTACTGTTCTAGATCTCCAAGAACTCTAATCCATTCTTTTAATGTGGCCATACCATCAAAGTCTATCCTTCTGCACATATCTTTCTATACTGTCCAGATTTAATCTTCCTCTGAGGTAATCAGATCTAAGCCTGTCTTTAAGACTCAAATTACACATCCAGCATATTATTCTCATATCATTTCTCTCCATACAACAACCCCACAACCTACGACCCTGAACAATATCATCATACATCATCGGTGCATATTATTTCTCCATTTGACTAGCGTCATCCTACTTAGTCTCCACACACTTTTGAATGTTCTCATGAAAACCGTTTAAAAAGTCTAATCAGTTGACTTCCACAAAACTGGTCACTACCGCATACTGTGTGTTAATCATGTTCGAAAAAGTTGGCATTTACCCATGGCGAGTTTGTGGGCAACTGCACCGTTTTCTGAAGATGCGCTTTGCATAATGAATGTATTTGGTAGTAAATATTTAATTTTTGAAACACTATAATTGCACCTTCTTTGTGCATGAATGAAGGGTTTTACTATTTTAACAGTTTCAATACTGCCTCCAAAGTTTTGCTGTCCTTGTAGCTGTGGAAAGTTCATCTTTTAAAGCATACATTTTCTTTTGTAGCATATTATGATGTAACTATTCACTTTTTAAATAACTAATGTTGAGTGATCTTCTACTGACAACAGCAATACTTGTTAGCCTCTTATTCTTTGAACATTCCATCATCATCTATACACTTGAACCGTATCATCTGCACTGTTTAGTCTTGTTTGTTGTAGGTTTCACTTTCTGAAAATTCCTGTGTTTCTTGTGTAAGCTGGTCAATATTGGAATTAGCACGGTTTCTTTCTCCAGGAGAAAAGTGTTGCAAAAAGTGTTGTGAAGCCATACTCAACAAGGTAATCCTCTAGAGATGACCTTTTTGACAAAATACATTTGACAGCATCCACACCATAGAAGACTGTACTTTCTTTAGACTAGTTCTTTTGGGAGATTTTTTAAACTTTGTGCAAAACTAAACATCAAATGGAAACCACTAGCACAAAAACTACTTACAAAGATTTTGTATTGACTGCTTTTGTCACTGTGAGCCAGAGGAACTGTTTGAATGTCAATACTGATTTTTCAATGATCAGCTTTCTGCCTGTTCCATCATGAATCTCATGCATATCAGTTTAGTCCATGTCTATGATTGGAAGTAAATTACTTGTGGACTTCCCTGGGTAATCTCATACAGATATGTTAATCATAAACCCTGAAACAGCTTGGGGCAAGATTTTCATTGATGAAATAGACATATTACATAATGTGGTCACTGCTGTAACTGGCTGCAGTTCAATCAGTTTTTGAAAGGTACTTTAGAAAATCTACAAACTTCTGGAATAAATTTGAACAGCGTTACTTTTTTATTTTTGTAACCTTTTTGAGGGTTTTTTCTCTTCATAAAGTCGTTGTTCTGTAGTAGATGATATCAATCTCATTGCATAAAGTGTATTTTTCCATCAAAAGATCTTCCATTATAGTCAACATTGTCAACAACTGGTTCAACATAGATTCCTAGCTTTCTTAGCATATTAATCACCCATTTTGATCCAACCAAATTGAATGGGAGCAACTACAGATTTTGATCGAACTATGTTAACGCTAGCTTGACTGATATTGATCTGTTTCAAAAGTTGCTTCTTATGAAGCAACTTGTGATAAACAAGAGGTGTAGTAGTAGTAGTAGTAGTAGTAGCAGCTATTCTAATCGTTTATCTCTTGTGCTTTTCTATTGCTTTGTTGTGATATTTTCTCAGTTAAATTTGGCAGCCATCATTCATTCAGCATCTTGTTCTGCATCACATTTCAGGTATCAGTCAGCCATTTTTATCGTGCAAACAATATCAGACTTTGCTTTTGTTTAAATAAAGATAATGTTCTTCCTACCAATTTTCTATCTTCATTTTGTCACTATTAACTGTAAACAGATCCCCCCTTTCTAATTTCAACCATATTTGCATATCCTTCAGCTTGGGATCCCAGCCACTCAAGCACAAGATTGCAGTTCATCTTGTTATCAATCATTGTCTTCCGCCAGGAGAAACCTTGTCAGTCTACACTAGGATCTACTCAACATCCTTCTATTACTGGTAGAAACCTTCTCAACCAAAATATACTCAACATCCTTCTATTACTGGTAGAAACCTTCTCAACCAAAATATACTCAACATCCTTCTATTACTGGTAGAAACCTTCTCAACCAAAATATACTCAACATCCTTCTATTACTAGTAGAAACCTTCTCAACCAAAATATACTCAACATCCTTCTATTACTGGTAGTAAACCTTCTCAACCAAAATATACTCAACATCCTTCTATTACTGGTAGAAACCTTCTCAACAAAAATATACTCAACATCCTTCTATTACTGGTAGAAACCTTCTCAACCAAAATATACTCAACATCCTTCTATTACTGGTAGAAACCTTCTCAACGAAAATATACTCAACATCCTTCTATTACTGGTAGAAACCTTCTCAACGAAAATATACTCAACATCCTTATATTACTGGTAGAAACCTTCTCAACCAAAATATACTCGACATCCTTCTATTACTGGTAGAAACCTTCTCAACGAAAATATACTCAACATCCTTCTATTACTGGTAGAAACCTTCTCAACCAAAATATACTCAACATCCTTCTATTACTGGTAGAAACCTTCTCAACGAAAATATACTCAACATCTTTCTATTACTGGTAGAAACCTTCTCAACCAAAATATACTCAACATCCTTCTATTACTGGTAGAAACCTTCTCAACCAAAATATACTCAACATCCTTCTATTACTGGTAGAAACCTTCTCAACCAAAATATACTCAACATCCTTCTATTACTGGTAGAAACCTTCTCAACGAAAATATACTCAACATCCTTCTATTACTGGTAGAAACCTTCTCAACCAAAATATACTCAACATCCTTCTATTACTTGTAGAAACCTTCTCAACGAAAATATACTCAACATCCTTCTATTACTGGTAGAAACCTTCTCAACCAAAATAGACTCAACATCCTTCTATTACTGGTAGAAACCTTCTCAACCAAAATATACTCAACATCCTTCTATTACTGGTAGAAACCTTCTCAACCAAAATATACTCAACATCCTTCTATTACTGGTAAAAACCTTCTCAACGAAAATATACTCAACATCCTTCTATTACTGGTAGAAACCTTCTCAACCAAAATATACTCAACATCCTTCTATTACTGGTAGAAACCTTCTCAACCAAAATATACTCAACATCCTTCTATTACTGGTAGAAACCTTCTCAACGAAAATATACTCAACATCCTTCTATTACTGGTAGAAACCTTCTCAACCAAAATATACTCAACATCCTTCTATTACTGGTAGAAACCTTCTCAACCAAAATATACTCAACATCCTTCTATTACTGGTAGAAACCTTCTCAACGAAAATATACTCAACATCCTTCTATTACTGGTAGAAACCTTCTCAACGAAAATATACTCAACATCCTTCTATTACTGGTAGAAACCTTCTCAACCAAAATATACTCAACATCCTTCTATTACTGGTAGAAACCTTCTCAACCAAAATATACTCAACATCCTTCTATTACTGGTAGAAACCTTCTCAACCAAAATATACTCAACATCCTTCTATTACTGGTAGAAACCTTCTCAACGAAAATATACTCAACATCCTTCTATTACTGGTAGAAACCTTCTCAACCAAAATATACTCAACATCCTTCTATTACTGGTAGAAACCTTCTCAACGAAAATATACTCAACATCCTTCTATTACTGGTAGAAACCTTCTCAACCAAAATATACTCAACATCCTTCTATTACTGGTAGAAACCTTCTCAACCAAAATATACTCAACATCCTTCTATTACTGGTAGAAACCTTCTCAACCAAAATAAACTCAACATATCCAACATTCAGTTTATTGTCGCCTATTAGGACTAAATTTCTTAATTGATAACTAATTCACTAAATTAACTAAAATCATAAAAATAAGATGTGTGACTAAATCATGGCAACCAATAATTATTCTCTGTACATCCTCCTGCAAATAAATCTAAAGTATCTTTTCTTGGATCCGGAGTATCCACACTTGTTAGAAATAATTTCTGCCTTAATTCTTCTTTTTCTTAAAGGATTTTTTCGACATACAAAGCTGATCGTTTTCTCTTCAGGACACTGTAGGCATTTTTGTGGCAAAACAGCCGCACTTTGACAATGCCTTCATTGTTCTGTTCCTTTATTCTGAAGGTTAATTTCTTCATTTTGGTTTTCGCAGTATAAGCAATCAAAATCTTTATACCTAGATTGATGTCCTGAAAATTGTCATCTTTGAATTGGAATTGTTGCACATCATAAAATACAGAAGATCAAAGAATTGAATTAACATGATCAGCAGAATCCACCAGTTTCACAACTATTGTTTATAATTGATCTAAAACCAAAACAGTTTCAGTGTTTTTACTCTCCCTTCAGTTTATTGACCTGACCAGATGCTGCACACAACTAACAATATGACTGTCATTCAGCAAACAAGCGTAAACAAATCTGGTATTTAATAAATGCGAAGTTAAACTATTGGAACATGTCGCCAATCCAAATGATGTACTGTCACGAATCTTTAAAATGTTTTAATTGCCAGATAATGGGCATTTTGATTAAAATCTACACATGAGCCACAGAATCCTTTTTTGGTACTTCTCCAGATTAAGACCCGAGCTAAAATCGACTTGCCGTTGTTAGGGCCAGCATCAGCTCGGGTCCTAATCTGAAGAAGTACTCCTTTTTTTTAATATTTGTTTTTTTATTACTATAATTTTTATCTACACCCCTTACATTTATCCCTGAACAAAAGTTTGATAAATTTAATAAAAAACTTATGTATTTAAATAATTTCACACAAATGTATCAAGTTTTAGTGTTTTCATTACTTTTTAAGGTTGTTTTTTTACTATTTCCGAGAATTCAGCACAGAATGAGATAATAATCTAATTTTCATGTAAATTAACTTAATTTCCTGATAAACTTGTGTTTTCTGAAATGTCACCTACGTGCTACATGTCAGCTCATTTTGACAAATTAACCTTAAATGCATCATAGACAAATTAATAAAAAAAAAAAGGAAAAAAAATTTGTCATTTTTCAAGAATTGTAACTCTGAACCGTGTTGTACTTGAACACTTAATTATTTTTGCCTAAGAGCTATAGAGGGAAGATTTAGATATGTCTTATTCCATATTCTTGGTTCAACCATTATTTGACAGTTGTACATCCAGTGTTTACTTTTATATTGGCAAGTCTACCAATATATGTTCATTCAAAAAAAACGAAAATTGTAACAATATTTATTTTAATATGGTTAAATTTGACAAAAATAAGGAATGCCTCAAATTAGTTATTTACAATGGATTTATAACATTAAAGTGTGCAGATTTAAAGTTGATCATGAAAGTAATTCTAACTTTTTTAAATATACAAAATAGTATAAAATAAATGTAAATAAAACTTGTCTAAATATAACATAGATTTGACACGAATTAATCTATTATTAATTATTATTACATATAAAACTGTTATTAATCTATTATTCTAAAGCTAAGTTGATCAACGTTTGTGTCCCTAAGGCTTTTTTAATGGCACAAAATACATGCTAAAATATTGCTTAGTTCTGGAATTGAGTTATGTTTGATAAAATTCTATTTTAATTTTTCTAATTAACTGAAGAAGTCACCCATCTCTCACTGAGCTATCGATGTATTTCTCTCACCCCCTCTCATACTCTATGTTGCTTCACACACTCTCTGATAGATGTTAATGTCTCTGTGAGAATTTAGAGGAAGAATGACTCTTTATTCAGCTAATTTACAGTTTGTAAACACATATGTAAGACCTTGGTATTTCATAATCTTCTCTCTCTCAGCTTTGTTTAATCCTGCATCATTAGGGACACTGACTTCAACTAGGGTTGCTACTTTCTCCATTTTGTCTCCTATTAAGATGTCAGGTCTTAACAGATATGTCACTGTTTATGAATTTTCATATGAAATCAATGTGGAACAAATACTGCGAGTGGTTGTGACCAAACAGATGTTGGTTTGGTTGTTTTGTTTTATGACATATCAACCCTTTTCAGGTTATTTAATGCCGAATAGGGAGGTGATGGTGGTTAAGTGGATAATGACGCGGACTGACAACCTGGGTGTGACCAGTTCAAATCCAGTTGGCTCCATAGAACCACTTTCACTTAGGGATGTTGGCAACCATTACGTGATCCGTCCTACAAAAATGCCAGCAACAGAATCAAGACGGTCAAACAAAGTTGTACGATGTTGATTTACTTTACTTTAATGCCAGATACAGTCATTTTGGTAAAAGTTTTTATGCTATTGGTGCAGATTATGCACCTGGCATGCCGTGTTCACATTCTGTTGAAGGCTGTTAAGTCACTTTCTGTAATACCCTTAGGAAAGGTAAAAATCTATTCCACCTGTCTCTAGCTATTCCTGAACATGTGGACAATTTTAGTCTGAATTGTGGGAGCTTGAAACCCTAATCGTGTCTAGATGTATTGTAATATTATTACTTATTACTTATTACTTCCACCAAGGGGGTTATATTTTTATTCTTATAGAATTACTCTTTTTTTCCTTAACTATCACTCGTATTGAAATTTACTTCCTTGTGTTCTCATCTACTATTTATAATTATTGGTTTCCATATTTTATTCAATTCTATATTAGGCCTACTTATAAGGTCATTGTCACCTAACATATGCACTGTTTCTTTGAGACGTTTTACTCTACACTGGTCTTCTGTCTATAATTTTTACTTTGTCCCACAAAGGCAGATGGTTTTCCTTTTCCCTCCATATGTGGTGAGTCATGCCCAACTTTTTATATCTCTACATATCATGGCTTTCCAATGTCTTTCTCACTTTATTTTTAATGAGCAGCATGTCTCGCCGTTGTATATTTTTCCATATTTACATGGAATGGAACACACAGTTCTTGTTCATGAGGTTTTCTGTACAAAGCTTGACTCTGCCAAGATGTTTCCGGAAAGTTGAGTCGCTCCTGAGTACTGTTGTGATGTCATATGGATTACATATCCTCTGAATTTTTTTTCAGACAAAAAGATAAGATGGCAGAAACTTCTGTCTTTCTCGGGAGTTTATTATTGGCTCTGACTCTCAAGAGCTGTGCTTGCATTAAGAGTGGCTTGGTTTGGTTAACCTCGTAGGTTCAAGTACTGTCAGTGATTTTCATATTTGCTTCAAAATGAACAGTAAACTTTTTAAAGATATGTTCATAAAATTCCTTACGTTTTGAGAGTTGAGGACGTGTATATTGCATGGAGAGAAATGATATTAGAATGATACGATGAATATGTGATAGTGAGAAACGTCAACTAATCTTACACTTCTCTTGAAGTTTTAATTCACTCAAATTATTTTCAAACTTCTAAAAAGATAGTAATCTGTTTAATCAATGTCAGGAGAATAAGGTGGGTGATGCATAATTTTGCAGGCATATTATTTTACAAGATGTTAAGTCTTTTGTGTAGTGTGAGGTCTAATGTTATCATGATGAAGAGTGACATATTTCCCAACCTTTGGCAATTTACCAAACCTTTTCAATTTACAATGACTGGCTGGTATGGCCCACATTGAAGTCTGTGTTTACTTCCTGAACTGCATGGGTTTGCATCAACAGCCGCTTCTGATGCGTCAGAATCCAATCTTTTTTTCACCATTCTGTGGATTCATCTCCCAAGTTGTATATTCCCGTTTCTGAATCATGATGAAAATCATCTCCTGCCTTTGTCCTCTCAATTATGAAGTCATCATCATAATTGGGTTTTCATGTGGTTTTATAGCTGCACTTGCACCATTCCTTATGCCACATTACGCATAGACTTATTTCCCTTCTATCTAGTAGCATTTATTTACATCGGCCATATTTAAAAAAAAAATCTAACATGACAATGTTTTTTTACCATTTCACATGTGCACGTCAAATTGTTATAACTTAGTGTATTTAAAAAAAAAATAAAACCCCAAAAAACATTAAGTGATTTCATGCAATAAGTTGTTTTCAAATATTTTTTAAAGATTTCCCTAAAGTTAATATTAAGCAAACTTTTGTATAAAACTGTATGTGTGTGTCCAACACCTACCAGCAAGTAAAACAGACATCAGCATATCATGAGCTTCTGTTTAACATTTCTTTTTTATGCTGGCATGTGTTGGACGATCTTTAGAAAATTGACTTCCAGACTAACCTATCTCTAGCTATATCTTTATTTATCCCACTTTCTCTCAAATCTATGCTTATCACTTCCTCCCATGTTTTCCTTGGCCTTCTCCTGTCAATTGATCTTGCAACCTAAACTATTCTACCGCTACTAACCCAAGAACCTAGGCATTCTTTCAACATGACCAAACCAACAAAGTATCCTGTTCTGCACACATCTCTCTATACTGTCCAAATTTAATCTTCCTCTGAGGTCATCAGATCTAAGCCTGTCTTTAAGAATCGCATACACATCCATCTTATTATTATCATACAATTTCTCTCCATGCAATGCATATCCTTAACCCTCACTGGTCAGGTTTCACTTCCATACATCATCACATTGCGTACACATGCCTGATACGTTAAACCGACTATGATGATGATGTGTTGCTGATAGCTTTTTAATATAATGCGTTCCTAAGAAACACACATGCTGATTTGAATTCAATAGGCCCCAACAAAAGTTAAAGAAATTGTAGTGTTAAAATACAGGACATCGGACTATTTTTTTTTTTTTTTAATCATTCCGAAGAAAAAAAATTCTTTAATTGCTTAAATTGAGAGAATAAAGTTTTTGAAGTTTTTTTAACAAAACCAAAGTTTTTTGATTAAATGATTTTTGTTTGGAATTTAAGAGGTGCAGTTAAATTTTTTTAGAATTCTGACATTTTACAGTTAAAGAAAAAAAATTTTTTTTTAAATTTCTACACAAACCCCAAATTGCAACAGTCATTTAAATTCATCAGAGATACATCTAAAATACTTAAAAAAAATTTTTTAATCTTTTGCAATTTCTGTAAAACAAAGATTTAACTTAAGGAAAGTAAGAACAAAAAGGTTTTCTCTTTCGTTTTTCTCTACCCCCCCCCTCCCTATCTCCTGATCATTTCTCTCACTCTCTAACTTTAAATTGACAGGTTGCAGTTAAGTTGAAATGGAAATAGGATTGGGAGTGGAATTTTACCTGGGAAAGATGGGCACACATTCAAGATTACAAGTGTCTGTATTTTTAAAAAAAAGTTTTTTTTTCTCTCTTTTATTAAGACAAAATTGTACATTGCTGACCAACCCAGGGCAAATTAAGGTGTGTTCTTTGGGACACACTAATAGCTTACTGCATCCTTTTAGATTTAATGTGTCTTGCAGATAGGATACATCCTTAGCAATGTGTATTATATATATATATATATATATATATATATATATACTAGCAAAAACTACCATCCCTCTGGGCAGCAATTACTGAAGCTGTAGTTTTCTTTAGAGAAAACAAAGAAATAATTTTCAATTGACATTTTAGTAACGTGGAGAAAAACAACAAAATGATGATTGTCATAGTGAATTTTTGGTTTAACAAACAATAATCATGGAAACAGACAGTATATATATTGTTTTCTTTCTTTCTTTTTCTTCATGGTGAAAGTCAGAGGCACCGTTGACACATATTATTCTAACCCATGCTTACCAGCGCATCCACTGCTAGCACCGGACATATATAAAAAAAAAACATTCCAATAATATCAGAGAGAACCGTCAATCTTCGGCAGTGCCGTTGACTTTCACTACGAAGAAAAGAAAAAAATATATATATACCTTCTGTTTCCATGATTATGGTTTGTTAAACAGAAAATTTGGATTTATAAAATATATAAAAAAAAATGATTAATAAATTTCATTTATTGATATAAATTCACGCGTCTGTTGACTGGTTTCTCAAATTTTCATATATAGTTAACAACGGCTGTGCAGGTAAATACATTGGAATTTGAGTTTGAAATATAACTCGTGTTCTGGGGTTCGTGTGTGGTGACCGGTGTGAATGATTTCTCTCTATACTGACGATTCCCGTAAGGATGAAACAGATACGTATGTAGATAAAAAACAAATATATGTAATTAATTATATATATATTTATTGTATCGTACATATATCATCATCTAGTCGTGGTGGTGTCACGGATCCTCCTGACTCTCTCACGCCATCTCGCTCTATCCTCCATCACACCTGGTAGGTCTTCATAGGTGCATTGTGAGTCTTCTGTTAGTTGTTTGGTGTAAGTTCTGTGCGGTCTACCCACTGAGCCACATCCCTGTTCTGGCATCCACAGATTTCATCTTTAGCCCTCCAGGAATGTCCGCCAAATCTGATTCTTCTCTCTCTGATCAGGTCTGAAATCTGAGGAAGGTGTCCATAGAGTTGCTCTCTCGTGGGGTGCTGTCTCCAGGAGATGTTAAGAGCAGCTCTCAGCATTCTGGTGTATACACCATTGATTTTCTTCACAATCTTTTGGTGAAAGTCCAAGACTTACTTCCATATACGAGTACCGATGCAACAATGGTCTCAAAGAAGTCACGTTTCATCTTGGTAGGAATACTTGATTTCCAGATCGCTTTCATCTTGTCCATTCCTGCCCTGCATAGGATGGCTATAATTTAAAAAAATATCAAAATTCTGAACTTATGAATGCCGACAAAAGCCGACATGGTATATATGATATTTATAATGAAATCAATCTATTTTAGATATTTTCCCTGTCGGATGTCAATTATCTACTAAAAGGCAACGTTTTGCCGTATTAGGATTATTAGGGTAGGGTAAGAATGGGAGAACCCCATTCTTTTACTGATTACTCGAGGTATCTCCTAATCACGACTGTAAACATCAATGGAATAAAACTAATTTTGTAAATTTTAAGCTAAGAAAAATATATGACCCCATCCACAAATATATTTCTGGAGCTTGCTATCCTAAAAGTAGAGAGGGGAGGACTCTATCAGTTTTTGATTTCTAGACCTGAAACATATAGTGGGATAAATCACTAAACAATTTAATAGTATCTATGAATAGTGTCTTAGAGTGGTTGGGGTCCGGTAGTATAAGGTGGGAAAGGGGGGGGGGAAGGAGCAGATATTTTAATCCAAATTATTTTCTCCAACTTATGAATCACCTAGACACTCTCACGAAAATAGCCTAAACCATTTCCTCCAATAGTGATACATGCAATAATTGTTGGCCTCACAGTGATGGGCATATGTAAGTTTTTTACTTAGATCATCTATCATAAAATTGAAAATGAGATTACAACATAAAGAACAAGTAATGTGAGGTATTAATTATGAAAACAGAAAACAAAAGCTTATCTACACTATATTGATTATGGTATAATTTGAAAGGGGAGCTTAGATGTTCCAAATAACCTGGGGAGTCTAAATGTAATGATTAATATAGTTTTTAGAAGTAATAAAATAAATGTGCTCTTTAGGTAGGTAATTGGCACACAACAGGGAAAATATTTAAAATAGATTGATTATATCATAAATATCATATATACCATGTCGGTTTTTGTCGGCATTCACAAGTTTAGAATCTTGATATTTTAAAATTATACCCATTGTGAAGAGCGCAAAATTATAATGGAATTTTTACATAAATGTACCTTATTTTAAATAGTAACTAATATGGTATTATAACCAACGTAATTGTTTAGAGAATAAGGAAATAAAAAAACCATTTAAATGGAATACAAAATCTATATTAACTCTGCACTTAGTTTCATATTCAAGGGAAGTAAATATATACTCACAAAATTAATGAAGTAAATTAGGCAATGAGAATTATCTTTGAGTTAATTTAAGTATTTTATAGATAAAAGATAAGCATCACTTGCTAAAATAGAAGAATTGAACTAAGTTAAAATTACTGGAATAGGCTGCGCGATTTACGTTTCTAACTCTGAATTGTTGATTCAAGATGTCGGACTTCTGAGGGTCGCACGCGAGTTCTAAGTTTTTCTTCTGAACGTTTATCTTTCATGTCACAATACATTGTAATTTTTTTTCAAATTGATAACTTTTTATGTACTTCTGACGAGCTTAAGGCGAACAGACCCAATAGTGACATAATAATGTTCTTTGGTTTACTTTAAGCAAAACGATTCGTAAAATAATTTGCACTGAAATGTGTTTTTTTTAAAAAAATGTTTTGTAAGAAAAATAAAAAAAAAACTTGGTTTTTGGAATGTAATTGAACTTTGCTTACTTTTTATTTTTTAAAAACTGAGTTCACCCCAAACAAGGCAATTTGCCACTATATATGCTCTATTGTTACTGGTTGACATTCATCAAGCTTAAATTTGAAGAGGTTGGTAAACATAAAGTATTGAAAATATATGCTAAAACATATATTTTCTCAATAATATATATAAATATATATATATAAATATATATATATAATGCTTTTTCTCGAACAAAGCAATATATGTCCTCTGATCCTCCATCCATAGATAACTGTCATTTGTTATGGCTATTATGCTGAATATAAAGATGAAAAATAATTGTATTGATTTTCATTTGAAAGTTGGTGTCGCTCTCAAAATAGGCCGAGGATTTATCACTTCCTTTGAACTTTGGATCAATTCCTCGGATTAAACGCAAGCAACTCATAATCTATGTATATACAGATGATGCGTTTGTTTTTATAATTCATATCAACTGATGATTGCTCTAACATGTCCAAACGGAAATTGCTCAATCTGACAAATAAAAAATAAAACTGTTTAAATTCTTTTCTAGAATAAAATTGAAATGAGATTTCAAAACAAAAACGGATTCTTTTATGTTCATCAACAGAAGTTTCTTTAGTATTTGACGATATTTTAAAACTCATAGTTTTCGACTGTGGTCCTTATCTTGTTTATTGTGGTCACTTCATTTTGGTCATTTTTGTACTTTTCTGAAGACAGTCAAAACTGCTGTGAACAACCATGATGAGGAAAAGAGTCTGAAGTAAATATAGTGAATAAGACTTGTTTCGGGGATGGAAGTTTTATGAACATGCATGAGTGCATTCACTGCACTGGCCGCGATCGTCCCACTCGTTGTGCCGGTCCAAAGTTGTCGTCCGACTCAGTCAGACTGCAACAAAGAATTATTTTTCCAAGTAAAACCATGAGTCCAGTTTATAAACAATTAACAAATGTTTATTTTGGAGATTACAAATGGTACTCGTTTTCTTAGGTTGAATAGCAGACTTGCAAAATGAGATCTTTTACCATGGCCAAATAGAAAAGATATGTCCAACCTGACACAATGGACCCTCTGTTCCTGAGGACCACCAAAAACCAACTGCCACCTTGAACATCCAACTCCAACTGACTACCAGCTCTCAGAAAACCAAACTGCCTATGTCATGCCCAGAGGCCCAGGTCTCTGTCCTCCCATTCACATTTGGAATCTTTTCCTTCTGACCAGAAATCTTGGATTCTAGTCTTTCTCGGTGGTGACCATTCGACCACCCAGAAGCTGACTGTTGGAGATATCCAATAGAGATAACTGCAGACAGTCCACTCAAGGGGGTTTATTATGGAGCCCATCTAGGTGCATTGCTTTTCTCAAGTGGGCCGGCCCCAGCATGACTCCCCGTTTAATGAGGCACTTATTTTTTTCAAAGAGAAATAAGATTCTGGGTGGCCCAATATAAAATCAAAGATATTTTCAATTTCCTCTGTGCCCTCCTTCCCTTTTTCCTTTGTCCAAGCATCTATCACCTGCAACATCTGACATTCGCATGCACCACTAAAACAAGCAGCTTAGTGCATGTTTACAGTTTTATGCTGCACCAGTTTTGTAAAACGAATTCTCTCTCATCTGTATAAACATTAAAGTCTGAGGTGAGGATTCAGCAATTTTTGAAGGAATATGAATTATGGTTCTTACTTGTCAGATTGAAGTATGATTCTCTTCAGTTACAGGAGCTCCACCCTTGCAGGCTTTACATTCTCTCTTTGAAAAGGAATTAGCTTATTGATGATCCCCTGCGGCATCCCTACTAATGGAAAGCTGATGGGGCTGCTCAGACATGTTTTAGTTCTGATGACATCAGAGGAAAATTAAATCTGGGCAGTATAGGGAGATGGATGCAAAACAGGAGACTTTGATTATATGGCCACATTGAAAGAATAGATGAGTTCTTGGATCAGTAGGCATAGATCAGTTAAGGTAGCAGGTCCAGTTCACGGGGGAAGGTCAAGGAAAACATGGAAGGAAGTGATAAAAATGCATTTGAGAGATATAAATAAATACCTGGCTGGAGATAGTATAGTTTGGAAGACAATTTCTTATATATAATTCTATATCTATTAACCCAAGAATTCTCATCCATTCTTTCCATAAGGATAATATAAAGGTAAAGGGACATTATTTTTAGTTGCAAGAAGACTGTCTTAAGAGATGTCACGGTTTATGAATTTTTTTAATGAAATCAAAGTAGAATAGAACATGATAGTGGTCGTGACACAACACGTCATGTGTACATCTAG
Source organism: Sepiola atlantica (assembly GCA_963556195.1). Classification (NCBI taxonomy): domain Eukaryota; kingdom Metazoa; phylum Mollusca; class Cephalopoda; order Sepiida; family Sepiolidae; genus Sepiola; species Sepiola atlantica. Next base: position 179,702,864 of record OY744515.1, on the reverse strand, counting down.
TATAATATTAGAATTTTACTTCTCTCAATCAAACTCATTTAGATGTTCTTCAACAGCTTTTGAATTTGCATTGTTTTCTTTTTCCTTTTACTCTTTTCTTTTTTCTTTTTTCTTCATTTCTTTTTTTTTGTTTTGTTTTTAGGAAGCTAGCATCTTTTGATCAGTGGCCTGAATCTTTATTCTCAACTCTTTATAGGAAAACTTTCTTTTTCTTTTTTTCAGACTATTTTCATAATTGTACTTAACATTTTAAATCACTACTTTTATATTTGTAATGGGAAGCACATCTGCCTGCTTTATTGTCCTAGAAAAAATAGACTTTTCGTTGTAAATGGCTTATGTTAATGGACTGGAAGAATGTAATGTCTCGGTTATGACTTGTTTATAACATTTACAGCTATCTGAAAGCGAACTTCCTTCGAGCAAATGGCTACATCTAAAAGGTTGTTTTTCTGATTATATTCATTATGAACTCCGAACGGAAAGGGTAAGAATAGAAATGCATGCCATGTCATATATTCAACTCTCTCACATGATATCATGCAACTAGGATTGATTGAAAAGTTGCCATTTGGTTAGTCTATATTAAAGTACATAAACATCAACTTTCTATTTTCTTTTTTTTTTTTTAATATAAAAGAAAATGCCCCCTGTTCACTAATTATGCATGGACATTAAGCAGACAGTAAAGTTGCTGATTTCTCTTGAGTCAATTACTTGAATTATCATTGTTTCTTCCCGACTGATCCATTTTAATCATCTGTGCATATTGAACATATCATCTATGTTCATATTAATTACTATTATTCGCTATGTGATATATTTACATTTAAACCTGTTCTCAGAAATCCTTCAATATTTGTTTTGAGCCACAGTTGTTTAAATGGCATTCAGTTTGAACAATCTATTTGAGCCTGCATTGTTCTGCTGCTTCTGCTAAGTGCCTCTCCAACAAAACGAAAAAGCTGATCAAGTGGTGTTTTTATCAATTATTATTTACGATGATCATTGAGTATTAATAGAGTTGGCAACACTGAATGAACAAACATATTGTGAACGTTTTTAATGATCACATTCACATATTGCTCCATTCAGGTTTAATTTGATCATTAAAAACGCCCACAAATAATTTGAAGGAGGAACTCATTTCTATTGGTTAGTAGATTTTGCTTTATATCCTTAATTTATCAGACCGTAACAACAACAACAATAGCAGCAGCTGCCACCACTGTATTATAATTGAACCTTGAGATCAGCTCTTTTTGTGTTACCCCCCCCCCCCCTACATTTTTATTTTTCTCTTCTGAGATTTATATGCATTTGTGTAGTAGGACCATAATTTGCTGCTGTTGTTGTTGTTCGTATAAAGGAGGTTGGGTGTGGGAAGAACGAGACATAAATTGAGATTTATATTTTCCTTTTTATTGATTGCAAAGAGTTATCGGTTTCTTTCATTTCTGAAAGTTCAACATTTGTGGATGTACATTCAGCTATATCGGTTCTAGCATTCTGTAGTAGTTATGTTGATATGTTGTTTAACACTTCTTGCTGTCGTCTTTAGCATTCTGTTGTGTTGATGCTCTGATGTCAGCTGGAAAGAAAACTCTGTTGGTTACAAGCTTGTTGGTTTTTATCTCAATCGATTGGCTCCCAGACTTTTTGTGCATAATCACGTGGGTAGCTCTCCGAGTGGTTGATTCAAATTCGATTATTATTTTATTGTAATTTATTTTATGTGACCTGTTTATGCAGACGTAATTGTAAACCATTGTTTTTTCTATTTGCCATTTTCACTTGTGAATGATACTATTAGTTAGGGAGGGTGAAGGAAATAAAAGAATGAAGCAAACAGGAGAAAAAAAGGAAAGGCAGTGGCTTGGCAGGCCAGTATCCCATTTCACTTGTTCCAGCTTGCCACATGTCTACTAACCCAGTAATCTATTTATTCATTATTTACTGATCTGTCAATGCACAGACATTTAATTGAGGATTGTTTGCTTCCAAAGTCATCTCTCTTGACCAATATTGCCCACTTATCTATCCTCTTCTCTTTAATGTTTTCTTTTGCCTGCTGCTTCCATATTCCCACCACCACCTCTTACCATCTCTCCTCTATTCCACGGATCTACTCATCCCGCTCCTCCTTGATAACTTTATTCTTTGCTGCTACTGCTAAACACTTCAGAGCAAGGATTGTCTCTCTTTTTTATTTTGCTCTCTAACATCAAAAGAATAGCTTTTGTGATACAGTGTGCAAAACAAAACCTTAGCAAAGCTAAGTACAAAGGGTGCGGGGTAGGAGTGAAGAAAAATGTAAAATGACTTGACACTATGAATAGCCTATCAAAGGTCCATTACTGTGTTACTCCCCTGCAGAGGATTATATACCAGATCAAACAAAAGATAATCTCTGTCAGGCCCAAGTTTTTTTTTGTTTTTTTCTTTTTTTACTCTATTGTCTTTTATATGAAATTGGCTGTATGTACCCAGTGTTGTCCGGGTGGAGGACATATTGTTAGGTCAAAGACTTAAAGAAAAATAATTCCAATTTTACGATTTTTTAATTTTTTTTAAATAGGATTTTGAAAAATTCGTTATAGGTTTCCCTCATTTTATTGATATTCGATTAATAATAAATGATAATAAAAACATTCCATGTTATATCATATTATCAAAGTAAGATATATATGAAAAACACATTATTTTGTTTGATGGTAATAAAACCATATTAAAATGTATCATTTCTTGTAAGCTGCAGTCAACAATACAGCCAAAACAAATAAAAAGCGTGAATTCAATTTTACATAAGAAGCTAGTTTTGTTTACAATATTTTTACACACACGCACACACAATATCTTATCTGATAGTTGTTTTAATACAGAGATAAACAAGAAGCTAAGAGCCAATAAGTGCGTGCATTTTCTTTTGCCAAATTATTTTTTTCAATGACTTTTGTGGAAGTTAAATACATTTTATTAAGGTGTCGTTTTGTTATTAAATACATTTTTTTTCATCATAGTTCACCCCAAACAAGGCAGGCCGCCACTGTAGACGTAAGGGGCTACTGACAATTAGGGTGAAAGCTTTGGGGGTCATCCTAAATTCGGAGCTGTGCAGCGAGATGCTTGTTCACATTAGTTTTTAATTTCTGCATGTTGGGGAAACAGAGAGCAAGGAGGGAGTTCCAAAGGCCGGCAGCACGAATAAAGAAGCTATTGGAAGAAGCTTTCACTGTATATAATATTAAAATTTCGATTGATTATACTTGAAAATAAGTGTTTAAAGTAGGTTTTACTTTTAAGCAGTCGCATAGAAACGTTAAGACACACAAACGGCGTCTTTCACACGTAAGAAATGTTGCTAGCCTCTCTTTACTATATTGTTGTATTCATGGTAGGCACTCGACTGAGCTCCAATCTCTGGTCCTCCTCCTGCAAAACATTCATAGCAAGAACTCATCTAGTTACAACCACAGCAAAAACCAAACGAAACTTCCATGAACAAAGTTTCTTTCCTAGAACATCCTATCTGTGGAACAAGATAGCATTAGTCTGCTCCCCAGGTGGCGATCATCGTCCAACTAATGATCTCTGCCCCTTATCCTCAAGTGGCCCCTTGGCCTTGATAAGTGGTGACCAATTAGTAAAACAACAAAAGGCAGATGCACGTTATCTGCTATGATAACATTATTATATCGATGGATTCTTCTGCTTGTATCACTAGACTTAATGCTTTAAAAAAACCAACAACCTTTTAGGTTGAAATCCAATTAAAATTCTCAAAATATTCCTGTGCTTTATCTATTAACTTTCTACCAATTCTCTTGGTCCTTTCTTGACAATTGTACACAATAAGGTCCTAATTTTTTTATTCATAAAGGAGACAACTGTACACCTTAAAATTTATTTCTTAGTACAAACTGCATATAGTTCACGATACATGCAAGCATCGCAGAGAAATGATTCTTGTGTTGTTTCCACCACAATCGTTTTGAGAAATAATTAAAATTTCATAAACGAACCCCACCCCGATGCAATCACGTCCGAGATGAGTATATTTGCTGATGACACTACACTCTATTCTCGACATGTGGGCAAATCCAACGCATACGTATCCAAGGCAATGGCTGAATCTTTAAAAAAGTACTTCCAGTCTGTAGTGGAATGGGGCCAAAAATGGATGGTTACATTTCATGCTACCAAGACAAAGCCCTTTTTCTCTAACAATTATAAGAACCTTTCCAACCACCGATTGCCATGGCTGATAGCAGCCTACCCAAGAGTCCAACAATCAAACTCCTGTGCCTAACATGCACAGGTAATATGTTGGAACAAATACATAGAAGATACTGATAAGTCTGCTGCGAGGAAAGTGGGCTCCCTCTATCGGGCTAGAAAACTTCTCACCTTTGCCAGTATTCTATATCTCTACAAAGCCACCATTTGCCCATGCATGGAGTATTGCTGCCACATCTGGGCTGGTGTGCCAACTATTAGTCTCTCCTTCATAGGCAGGGTTCAAAAAGAGCCTCTAACCTAATAGGTCCCACACGGTCTACCAAATTCCAGACCCTGTCCCATCGCCATAATGTTGCATCTCTGTGCTTGTTATACAAGTACTACAATGGCATGTGCGTGGATGAATGTGCTGCACTTGTACCCTCTCAAGGTAAATACCTAGAACCAACCCATCAATCAGCAAAATCCCACCCCTTTAGGTCTCCGGAAAGTTTTCTACTCTAATAACTTCTTTCCTTTGGAATTCATTCTCTGCTCTCTGTTTTCCCGACTTTACTAAAATGCAGAAATGTAATGTGAACAAACAACTTGCTGCAGAACTCCCCACTGAGGATGTCCCTATAAATCTAGATCTTAATTCACAGTAGCCCCTTACATCTGAGTGGAAATATCCCTTGTTTGTGGGTGACTAAAAGTAAATAAAATAAAATAAAAAATGTTAACTAAATATAATGGTTAAATTGTTTTATTATTAAATTATCAAATCATCCATTACAAATTAAGTTACCTCATTTCTCCCCCCCTCCCCCCCCCAAAAAAAAAATGGGGGACATTATTCTGAACAGTTTTCCCTTCTCAGTTTAATTCTTGTGCAGAACTTTCAATGTTTTTTACTTAAAGAATAGAACAACTTATTTGAAAGTGAGAAGTTAATTTGATTGGTTTTGCAGAAAAAAAGGAAACTTACAACTGCAAACTAATCGAAAAGAAAAAAAACTACTAAAAAAATAAAAATCGATTTTAATATGAAAATATCTTTATGTAAAACTAACTGAATCTACCTGGCGTTACCCAGGATGCAGTGAAGTCATTTTAGTTTTTAATTTTTGTAGATGTAGAACAGTTGAGGTAGTAGGTCCAGTTCACAAAGGAAACCCAAGGAATACATTAGCAGAAGTGATAAAGATGGATTTGAGAGAAAGAAGGATAAATAAAGACCTAGTCAGAGATAGGTTAGTTCGGAAATCAATTTTTTAAAAGTTTTCCAACACATGCCAGCATATAAAACGGACGTTAAACCGATGCTGCTGCTGCTTATGATGATCCTATTATGAAATCTATAAACTAGATTTACCTACCCAGTATACAATGAAATCATTTGGGTTTTAAATTTTTATTTGTTTGCACATTTTTAAAAAACTTATACAGAAAAAGAAACAACATTTTAGTTGTCAGGGAGACAACTCATTTTATATTCTTCAATTGAGTTATTACTGATTTTGATTTTTCGGTCATAATTGAAAAATGTTTCCATTTTCCCAGTTGTATGATTTTAAAAATAAACTGTAGTGAAGTACGTTATTATAGAGCCAATAACATGGTACATTAATAGAAAATAAAAAATGGCTAGTCAGAATCAAGTTTGATATGTCAGCTTAAATGCTATTTAGGTCCAACTTTTAAAAAAATCTCACAAAATAACTTTGTTAGATTACTTTAAATGGGATTTCTGTGAAAGAATATCTTATTTATAATAACATCTTTTATCAACTAAAGTGTCGAAAATTAATGGTTTTTTTTTTTCAATCACGAATTGATGATTATACCAGATTTTAATCGCTTTACTGATCCGTCGTCACTCGGGAGTGTTTTTACTTTTATTTTTGTTTTCCTTTTCTTTCTTTTTTTTTAAATTGCTTACTTTCGAGTTTTTGGGCTTTATTTTTTAAACTGTTTATAAATAATAAGCTAAAAGCCAGAGATACCAACGATAGAGAGAGCGAGAGATGTACTGATTACATAACGAATGCAGGGAGGGAAGAAACTGGTAATGTAGTGTCAGCCTTGTGAGCGAGCAAAGAGGAGAAGAGTGAATATCAATGAAGCTTAAAATAGTTTTTTCCTTATTTCGTTTTAGCTATTTTTTTATTTCAATAATTATTTGATAATTAGTAAATAATTACGAACTGAATAATTTATTTTTTTTATTAATGTTACGTTATGTCCCTGACTTCTTATTTATTCAAAACCAGCTCTGGATGTTTGTCTAAGTCTACGGTAGTGAGTTTAGGATTTTTTTGTTTTGTTTTCACTGATGCTATTTTTTTTTTTTTAACTTTTACACTTTTTATTATAGATTTTTAAAGCATTTCATAACTAATAATGATAAACCAACATTGACAATGGGGATATGAGGGGTAGAATATAAAATATAGATTTAAGTAAGTGATGCTGATTGGCATTCATAAAGGATTTAGATGAACAAAAACAGTGAGTGTTATGAAGAAGCCAGCAGTAGAAGAAACCAAGAACAAAACAATAGGAAAAGGAATGAGTGAAAAAGACTAGGATATGACATTGAGTATATGGATATGGTATTGTCACTGCTGGTTGGGTAGTATTAGACTGGGTTAGTTCTCAAGAGAGCTGAAGAAATGTACAAGAAAGTGTGGAAAAGCAAAAATGATATTGGTCGGTATGTGACGACCACATGTGTTGTGACTAGTGTCTCTATCGATCATTCTGCGCCCGCGTTGTGTTTAGAAAAATGTACAACTTATTTGGGAACTTTAGTAAGTGATCAGTCTGGTCAGTAATCCTAAAACAAGAAGAACTCCTGAATAATATCTAACATTTATTGGAACACGGGTGTGTAACAATAATAAAATATAAAAAGTTGTTGGAGAAAATACAAGGAATTTGACTGGTGCTAAGTCTTTGTTGATGAACTTGGAACTTTACTCTGTGCTTTATTCCTTAGAAGAGATTGCATTGGAGAGACCTTGTTATTTAAATCCTGTTTCTGATTAGTTGCTGACTTCTGTTTGTCTGTCTCCCTCTTTCTCTCTCTGAAAAAAACCTAAAGAGTTCCTTTATTGAGAATTTTCACTTGAGGCGACTATTCTGATTGGCTAACCAATCGCTGACCGTTTTACAGCCTTCATTTCACACATGTAGGAAAAATCTCTGGTCAAGTCACGATATAGAGGTCTTGTTTATTATGTTAATAGCACACCTTATTAACTGATAGGTAAGCATATTATTAGTTATGAGGCAAATGCACTCAGTGACCTCAACATGGTCAAATACACAGTTGACCTGGAGGATACTTCGATTCTTCTCAGGACTAGTTGCGCAACACGCAGAACGTCAGGTGGCTAACTTATTTCTGCCCGCATTTAAGTCCCATGCATCATGAAGATCAAGTTCCCTCAAACTGATGTTTTTTTGTGTGTGTTTCCAGTGAAGGCCATGTCATACTGCTCCCACATCTTCGAAAAGAAACTCGGATTCAATTTATATTGGTTATATTAAATTGCTATCCACTGTTTTCAAGTGCTGGATGGAAAGGGTAGCTGTGGGAAGGCCGTACGTATGGCAGCAGGATTAAGCTTCATGTCCCACTTCCGAAAACCCGAGAAGTGGCTGTCGGAGTATTTCAACTACTTCACTAGTCTCACCATGTGACTCTCCACCCCCAATCCGCGTGATTGCAACCCCATGGATTATTATGTGTTAGGTGTAGATGAGAAAAACACTAACCGTACCGCCTGCAACATCAAGGACGAGCTGATTGTCAGCATGAAACTGGTCTTCAGGCGTCTTTCGAAGGACACCATAAAAGCAGCACCCTTCAGATTCAGATCTTGCTTGGAAGCCATGGTAGAAGCTAAGGGCATCTTCTTCGAGTGAGCTGTATTCTGTAAAAGATTCTACAAGAAATGCACTTGGAATTTTGAGAATGCATCAATTATTGGCCAAGATATGACGTTTCTTTTCTTTGCAAAAAATGTCAAATTTATCTGAAACACTATGTATGTGTAGTTGTAAAGTAACAGTTTCACGAACACAATTTATGGAGTATTAATTTTGTTGAACTGTTTCTTGTAGAAGAAGAAGAATTATATTTTACTGATCCGTTTTAAGAATTTTTTAATATTTAAAATCTAGAGCTTTTCATTTCTTTTTTTTTACTTTCTCCTTTTTTCTTCCACTTTTGCTTTTCCTTCTTTTCCCACTTCCTACTCTTTTCTCCCCTTCTTTCTCTTATTCTTTTTTTCTCCCTTCTCTTCAGTTTTCTTCTTCCCTTTTACCATTTATCAAATAGTCATGTATACAAATAAACTTGTATAATAATTGAATTCTTATTAAAAGTCTGACAATTGATTAGGTATTTTTTTACTTTCAGATAAAAATACGATCAAGTCATCAAAAAGGTAATTTATTTTTTGTTTATTTGTTTGAAATAGTCTAATAGAATTAGATTCATTTTTAATGAGTTATTATTGTTTTCATGTTTTAGCAAATTGATATTTTTATATGTATTTATTTATATACTGCGTTGCCTGATAAGTAATGAACGATATGTACTCAGGCGCCCAACCCTGAACCATATATTACAATTTTTATCTTTATTTTAGAAATTAAAAAATAAGACAACCTTGTTGTTTATGAATGTTTGGTGAAAACGAGGACGTCGTCGTATGATAATATTGTAAAAACCCTAAGTACAAAATTAATACCACGATTTTATTTTTTATTTTCCATGTAAAATTTTCCTCAAAAGTTGGGATTTGTCTTAGTATAGGTTTTTCATTTCAATTGTATCCCCATTAAGCGATAATTGGAATCGTTAATTTTGATCCTGGTAATACCAGATGGAATCGAAGGATAATTTAAATGGTATCATAAATTCCTTAAAAAATTTAATCATTAGTGAAAATAATTTCAATTTTCTAACTGTTAACATATTGATTTCTATAGCAGCCAAACAAACTTTCTTTTTTATTTATAGAAGATTTTTTGTTAGGGAAAATGTTTGTTTTTTGTTTTTTTTGATGGAGGAAGTAGGTTTAGATGACAGGAATGTTGAACATTTTACATGAAATTTTAATACTATGAATATGCTTCCATTTAAATATATTAGACTTGCATTAGATACTTGCATTTACTTTTTTGTAATTAAGTTAATGTGAAATGAGAAATTTTACCTGAAAGTTATCCTTATATTTATTTTGTGAAAAATGGGAAAGTTGTTTTGTATCGATTCAGCTATATACACAGTGGGCTGGCGCATGGAAATTGCCAAAATTAGACCCTCTTCAAACTGTTATGCGTCTTAGTTTTTGGTAACTAGAGAAAATTCCCAGTCAAAATCTCAACTCTACGAAAAATGGTGAGCTTTTGAACATTGGTGATATACGAATTTCACGATGACCTTATATCAGAGATGTTGTATTTTACCCAAATATTGATTAAGAACCAAAAATGACGAGTCTGTGTTCCCCTTAATCAAATTTCTTCTTGGCAATCCATAATGATATCTAATTTACTGAATTTAATAATTCATTAGACCTCAGAACCTTTAATTGCAAAAAAAAAAAAACTATGATTTTCTATCAAAGTTTTTGCTGAATTATAAAAATTTGGCTGGAAAAATGTTAAATTTCCAGCCAAAAATCGCCGGATAACTGTCAAAATTTCAAAATACAAGCCAGATTTGCTCCAGTGTACATTTTCTGAAGATATATGTCTCTAAGCCTTAGAAAATCTAAAAATTATCAAATTTGGCTTGTGGCAATTTGAGAAAATGGTTTTATACATTTTTCACAAAATGAAGGTGACCCATTTTCCAGGCAACATCTATATATTAAGATTTTCTCACATATTTCGAGTTTCTCTCATGTTATGACCCTGAAAAACCCGAGAAATTCAAAAATGATATCAAAACTACCTGCCCTGTTGGCGGGGCCACAAATTCGCCGACTGCAATCCCATGAGAGGGGTAAAAAAAAACCCCGAAAACGATGGCGACCCGTGATGTCTTATGACGGAATCCTGGTGGCTGAACGGTCCGTGGCCTGGTTGCATAAATGGTCACGTGATTTGCAACACTCTACTTTGACCCTTACTTCAGCTAGATGGGAGGTCGGAGAAGCCCGATCCGATCAATCGGCCAGTTACATCTTGCCCTAGCACTTATTCTATCAGTTTCCCCGATCGTTAGCAATATTGAAATTGATTAACTTCATAGTTATCAATACCCACTCCAGTTTATAAATAAGTGCTAGAAGGCGGTGGCAAGGGTCAATCAACTTGAAGGATGAATGACCGCTACATAGCTGTGTGCCCCGGACGTTTCACTATAAGTGGGTAGAGAAATCAATGGAACATGGATGCTTGTGATCACGATCAGGTTGAGTATACCATTCCTGTAGCCCTGTAGCCTTGTAATGTAAAGGCGATTGGGTTTCCCTCTTGGCAATTCCCATAGACTTTGAGTCGAAGTGGTGGGTAGAGAGCAGGAATGATGAATAATAAAACAAACAATTAATGACTCCTAACAGAACCACAAAAAGAATGCATAGGGATACAAGCTCCGAACGAGAAGAAGAAGAAAACGACCAAAGTAGATTCCCAAGATTTATTGTACGGGAAGCATTAGAAGAATCCAATCTTTCTACATTATTTCCCTTCATCATTGAGAAAATAATTTCGGCTAACATGATGGTGTAAAAAAAATTGGCCAATGGAAACATACTGGTCGAAGTTGAGAAAAAAAGACATGCAGATTTTCTGCTGAAATTGAAAATTTTTTCACAATAAAAAAATAACATCATACCCGCATCAATACTTAAACATTTCAAAAGGAGTAATAAGGAGCCAGGAGCTCTGTTTGTGTATTATAGAAGAAATAAAAGAATTAAAATCCCAAAGAGTAATCAAGGTAAAGCGAATCTCTATAAAAAGAGGAAACAAGATAATCCTAACAAACACATACGTAATGACATTTGATGTGGCGACAATTCCCCAAAAAATGAAGATAGGATATACAATCGAAAAGGTTGAACAATATATCCCTAATCCTGAAAAAGGTTGAAATGCCATAAAACAAAACAAACAAACAAAATCAAAAGTACCCCAAAATCAACCCTTTTCATGTTAAAAAGCAATATTCAGTTTCTAGGTACCCCCGACTTTTTGGACCATCAGATTATTTTAGGATCATACCAATAGTTGCTTCATACTCAAAAATACCAAACAAGAGATACAGAAGCAACTTAAGAAAGTGCTAGGGGAGAAATGGGACTTCTCAAATGGAACAGGTAAAGGAGGGACCTCGACAACTGGTAACACAGCCAGGCGAACTTTACATCATGGCGGAAGAGAAATCGTGATTCAGATGCTATCCGAATATTCCACAGTGCCATGACACAGTTTGGACAATATCTTTCTGTGATTCTACGATTTTTTTTCATCCGACAATAACATCACCGTTCAAGAGTACAAACAGTTGTGCACCACTATATATCTGCTATACCTCGAAAACTTCCCAACTACACAGAGGGAGAAATTTTCCAACCCAGAAATTGCAACATGGATAAATGTCCCACCAACGTTGCACAAATATCTTTCCCATTTTTGGGAACTGATCAAGATGAACGATTGTTGTGGGTTGAAGTGTTTTCATGAATCATGCTTTGAATCCAACAACAAAGTTCTGCGATCGCTCCATTTCAAGTTGTCTCGGAAGACTTCTCAGTCTGATAACTTGGAGAATGTCATCAACAAATTGTGGTTGGGATCAAATGCTAAAGTTAATAACATTCGGATCCAAGCGCAACTGTATTGCAAACATTGAGTAGAGTATGGAATTTAACCAGATACTGCAGTATTTGACTCTTTGAGCAATGACGATGCTCTGTTTGAGGAGTTGTGTTGTTAGTGAATTGATTAATTCATTGTCTACAAGAAGGTATTCATTATTCAATTTTCTGTTCAATGTGCGTCGCTTCTAACAGGCCCTCCAATAATATCAGGTGATTTCATGGAAGGGTATGCCGGAAAATGTGTTTTGCCCCCAAATATGGTAATTTAGGCCCAGACCTTCTAGGAATTGAATTTTTTGAAAACTTTTAAAACTGGCTTAGTAATACACTTCCAACGAACCCTCAACCAACATCAGGTGATTATTTTGTGGAAAGATATATCTGAAAATGTGTTTTTGGCACAAAACATCCAAATATGGTAATTTGGGCCCAGACCCCCCAAAAACAAGATTTTTTGAAAAATTTTGTTTCCACCGAAATTGGTTTAGTAATACGTTTCCAACGAGCTCTCAACCAATGTCAGATGATTAATTAATGGAAAGATATGTCGAAAATGTGTTTTTGCCCTCAAAGATATTGAACTATTTTCAATATTTCCCTCTCTGTGACATGGAACCATATTATGGGTACTTCTTCAGGGGTTCCTTTCTATGTACAAAAGTCTCCTTGTAGATTAAAAAAAACAGGAAACTACATCCAGAATTACACCTTTTAATATCGTTTTTTTTTTCATATATGAATAAATAGGATTTTTTTTTACCACCTATCCTAATTATATTAATATCAAAACGTTTATGCTTATTTAATTCTATGATACAACATAAGATTTTGAAATACCGCATATATAGTAATCTGCAAACACCCACAAACTGTTTTAAATTTTCCTAATTTGCATTTTTTTTTTTTAAACAGTTTTTAATAAATTAATTTTCTGTAATATACATTTGTAATTTTTATTGTCAAATTTTCTTATATACACGCAATATTTTCCTCGATAGTAAAACATCTGATACTACCAGGACACTGAGAACACATACTACAATTTGAATTATTCATTTGCACAAAATTAAAAAAAATTACATTCAGAAAAAATTAGGCATACGGTCATCAAATACGTGGGGAAAATGGGTGTCGTTGGTCACCCTATGTCTATCGTGATAAAAATGTCTATCCTACTCTTAACTAGAATCACCTCAATCACCACAATACCACATTTACACTAGGGACCGTTCTACTTAAAATATCCCCAATTGGTTTAAAATTTTTATTTTTCATAGATTTGGTTATATGTACACAAATTCATTGGAATAAAACAGGGAGTGAGGAAAAAACAACAAAAAAAAAGAATTGGTTAGTAAGATCCTCTGAACCCTTTCTAAATAATAGATTGCCCATTGTTTTCTAGTTTGTTAACAACCAAAAATAAGCAGGTCAATCTCTAAATGCAGGCCGGTTGACTTGCTGCAGTTGATTTTGGCCCCTGTGATCGTTTCGTAATGTGCGAGCGCCTTTGTCATCCTCTCGATGTCTTAGAAGCACGACACAAAGATGGTGATGTCATCGGTGAATCCTCCTAGACCTTACCACCTCCTGTGAAGTTAGTATAGTATATTTTAATTTGTCTTAATACGTTCCTCCCAGGCATTAAATCTTCTTTTTTTTTTGGGGGGGGGGGGTCAGTAAAGTATATGTTCATTCCTTATGATACCATCCTCTCAGGATTACCATGTTCATTTTTTGGGAGAAGGGTAGCGTTGTATCTGTTCTATTGTCATATCATCAGGCATCGACTTCTCCTTTTTCGTAGGGGTTGGTAGTGTTTGTTCATCATGATACCATCCTCTCAGTCATTATCTTCTTGTTTGGAGGTCAGTGTAGTATATGTTCGCGCAACATTATATCATCCTCCCAGACTCACAAAAATATACGACCAGAGGGAGCATATATATGTATGTATGTGTGTGTCTGTCTATCTATCTATCTATCTATCTATCTCTCTCTCTCTCTCTCTCTCTCTCTCTCTATGTATGTATATATATATATAATATATATATAATGAATTAAAACATTACAATTGTTCCAAGAATTAGAACATAAAGTCCAGTATGGCGTACGATTGTTTCCAAAACATTTTGGAAATACTTGATTTTATTTTATTTTATAAATCAATAAAGCTAATCCAAAAGAGACGTTTTGGATTAGCTTTATTAATTTATAAAATGAAGTATTTCCAAAATGTTTTGGAAACAATCGTACACCATACTGGACTTTATGTTCTAATTCTTGGAGCAATTGTAATGTTTTAATTCATTGAATCTTTTGATTATAGCTCTGGTTGACTTATCTATCATCCATCGAGCTGATACCTATATCTACAGTGCTCGGTTGTTGTAATGTCCGTTCTTGGGTGTTTATACTTGATGCACCTCGGTCTTAGGTCATATACCTTCCGTTAAAGTCAAAATTTCCTGTGATTTTAACTTAAATATATATATATATATATATATATATATATATATATATATATAAACAAATATGGTTTCTTAAATGTTCTATTGGTTATTATCAAGTTGTTTTGATACACAAATGGGCCAGAAGTTTTCTATTGTTTGAATTACCATTACTATTTGCTATCTAGGTTTCTGACCTCAGTGATGCAACGCAGGTAAGTAAATATTGCATCTATGCAGATGGTACCAAATTGTACGATAATTGTAAATATTAAAAAGCCGATATGATTATGGCGATCGCAAGAGAATTTTGGATTATTCTGAAAAAAAAAATTGCTTAAAATTGAATGCTATTAAAAGTTAATTTGTCATAATTAATTTTCGACAGACTATTAAGCAAATGAAAGACATTTATTTGGCTGTGATGAGAATTGGTAGCAATATTATTGAAAGAATGTATGTAAAAAGTTTGATTATGGTTAATGTAGAATTAATGTGGACACAACGTGTCAACTTGGCATGGCGTATGGCAAATTAAAGCATGCATTTAGGTTAAAAAAGATTCTGAAGTGAATCACCGGCATTTGAATTGATTGAAACATACATCTTATCCCAGTTCAATTATGGGATGTCATCTTACAAAAATTTGACTGAATAACTGCAAAATACAATTTCAACAATTCAAAATATGTGCACTCGTTTTGCGTAAATTTGATCATGTAGGTTGCGATTTAAAATAAAAAAAAAAAATAAATAAATTTAAGTCTTGTGTTAATGTTTCACATAAAAACTTATAACAGAATTATTTTGTAGAATCATATCAGAACTGTGAACGTAATTCATGTTTATTTCATCAGAAATTGATTTCATATTTTTCCATCTTTTTTCAAACAAAATTGAAAAATAGGTCTTATTTTATCCTCAAATGAAATTCTAAAAATAATTGATTTAAGCAATGTTTCCATTGGCTTTTTATGGCAAAAAATGTAGTGTTGTCAGAAAACACATTTAGATGTTTTACAGGATTGATTTTCGCTGGTGTGTTGTGGATTGGTTGTAGGTAGTTTGTATATTGGAGCAATATTTAGGGTGTTTCTGTCTCACACACTGAGATTAATGTTATATTTGAAAGTAGCCTTTCTCTGCTCTTTTATTTTTGTATTAGCGTATCTTTGTATGTATGCGCTCTATTTTACACTAGTAAGGCTGTCCGTTATTTTTAATTTGCAACGTCCTTCACTCAAATGACAATTTATTTTTAACTCAACTTTCTATGAAATAATAGATAATAATGTTATCTATAGCGTTGTACTTTCGATTTTTTTTTATAACCTTTGTTATAGAGTTTGATAGAAGACTAATTTTTTTAGATAGCTTTTTAATGTAAAATTTGTATTTTCCTCTTGATTAAATACAGACGTTTTCTCCTTCATTGAATTGTGTTATTCTTGTGCGTTAAGTGACCAATCGACTTGTTTATGAGTGGCAAAGAATCCAAATTAGATGCATGAGTTTCTATCAATACAATTTCTTTCTATTCAAAAACGCTACACTTAAAAAGTCTGCATAGAAATTGTATGTGAATATTTTACAGCTGATTGACTATTTTCTATTCTTATGCTTTTGCTACGTTCTCAACTTGTTTTAAATTCTAAATCGTTTTTCTAGTCTAAATAAAGTAACCTGATTTATATAAAACTAGATGCATTAACCCAGCATTTTTTGTTTCATTTTTTTGTTTCATTTTTGTTTCACTTTTGTTTATTTTAAAGTACAGGACCGGCAGGACAGTTATAAAAGTGGGGGGAGGGGGGGGGGCTCTCCTAAAAAGTAGGGTGGCCCGGTTAAACACATGCATATATAACTTCATTATTGATGACCGTAAAGTGGGGGGGGGGAGTAAAAAGCGTGTGTGTGTGTGTGGGGGGGGGCTTGAGCCCTCCCTGCAACGCCCCCCCCCCCGTGCCGCCGTCCATGAAGTATACTGTCTTTTTTTTTTTTGTTATCAAATTGTTATTTATTTATTTAAAATGAAAGTTAAATTTAATTATTACGGTATTGTTTGTTCATTAAATTATTAATTGAACCCAATTGATGTATGTGAGAAGTCCTTTGACTATGGGAGACCGAACGCAACCGTTAAAAAGACACACCTACCTTATTAGTAGAAACTCGGGTACTGTGATTCCATCTTGCAGAACGATGCGTTCTGCGTAACCCGAAACCTTTTAGTTTGGTTATCACGTAGTTGGAAGTTCTTGGAAATTCAATGTTAATTACATTCAGTTGCCACGAGGTTACTGCATCGCTCGAATAGGTCAACTGATAAAAAAATGCTTTCAAATTCAATATTAAATCCATTGAGATGGTTGTCTGGCACCGCATGTGTTCAAAAAAGGCGCCAAAATATATCCCTACGGTCAACTGCCAAAGGTCACCTCCTCCTTTCGGTAGGAGGAGGGGGTGAGTGTGAAGATTTAACGGTGCAATTTCTAACATATAAAACTATAAAAATTTAAAGTAATGTTGTTTAATCTCTATTCATAAAATTAATGGATGTTAAAAGCTTACAAAACTTTCAATCTTATCTAAATAGGGATTTTGGACGTTCATCTGTCCGTCTGTCACATTTTTTTGAAATGTAATAAATATATTGCAAAATAATGGAGAATACTGCATTTAGCTAATCTTATATTCCAATAAATATGAATAAATGCGAACTTTCCTAAGTATATTAACATACAAAACCTTTGTCTTACTTCAATGTAATGATACAGTACGTATATAGTATTCTCTAAACTCCGTCAAACAAAATTAAATTTCTAATAAATTAATATTCTGTAATATACATTTAATTGGTATTGTCAAATTTTATTAACTATTTATAATATTTCCCCTGATATTATTATAATTATTAATACAATTAAAGAAATTTTATTAAAAAAAATGACAGTTTTTTAAAAACGTTTTAAGACTTTCAGTTTTAAGGGAGATAATTACATGAAAACTTTCGAGGCAATAAAAAATTATTCTTTTGTGACTAAACATTTTTGAATGACTGGAAAAAAAAATGCTATTTAATCGGAATTTATAAGTGTAGTATCGGTTCTGTTGTCATAAGATCACCCTCCCCGGAATTACCTCCTCTGTTTTTAAGGGTGTGTGGGGGAATCCACCTATGTATTACATCTTCCTTTATATTTAATACTTAAAAAAAAGAAGCTTTTGAAATTAGTAAATAGTTAAAATTAAAAACTGAACGGACGAAATAGACGTTTCTGTTCGGCGTTCAATTGTACTATAGGGATTATTTGAATATCTTGCTTATTTCGTTTGATTTTCACATACATTTTGGATGAAATTTATTAATAAGTCTTAAATTGTATTTTTTTATCTCAAAATAAAATTCTAATTTATTTCTTAAAGATTTGAAAATCTAACTTAATCGCTGGCGGCCATGTTGTAATTTCCTATTATTTTCTTTCGCGCTTGACGTCTATAAAAAGGAAATACGTTTGACTTAATTTTATTATTTTTTAAATTGTGGTATCTGCGTTTATTTTCACATCTATAAAAAGGAAATAGGTTTTATATTATTTTATTTATAAAAAATTGTGGGGTCTGTGTTCGTGCTTGACATCAGTTAATAAGGTACTTTACTTTTATTTTATTAAATAAATTTAAAAAACAGGCATGCTGGCTTGTTTTTATTAATCCTACACTTTAGGAAAATGGGTATTTTTCCTTTCATTTGGCGTTAATTCCTATTTCAGTCACATAAATTATTTAGAGTGAAATAAGTTTTGGCATTACTGAACTTATATTTTTTTTCACTTAAACTATGTTTTAGTAAAATACAAAACGAAAAAACCCATTAAAAACCCGAAGTTATGTCAAGTTTAATTGTACACGTGAAATGCCAAAATAAAAATTAGGTCGGAAAATATAGTCGCCATCTGAACAAGTCGAGTTAGCTAAGAAAGAACGATAGCTCAATGTTATAAACATGTTTTTTTTAATTAAAAGAATATGAAAGGAAGTTATCGTTCTTCCTTAGCTAGCATACTTCTCTTTGTTTATAAAGATGACGACTATATTTTTCAGCCCACTTTTCATTTTGGCATTTTACGTGTACAATAAAATTTGCCATACCATACTCACAGGCATTACCTTTTCCTTCTATAGGGTGAGATTCCCAGGTATTACTTCCTCTATTTTGGAGGGGTTATTCTAGTATCTGTTCTGTTATGATACTATACAGGTATAACAACATCCTTTTTTTTGTCTATGTGTGAGGAGGTGGGTTTAATCCTCCGACACTTTACCTTCTCCTTTTGGCGCTAGAATGGCCTTGAAAATTCTGGAAAACTTTGTGTCTGAGAAATGTTATCCAGGGAGTTTAGTATGAGTTGTCCGAAAGAGATACTTTATGCTGATGATTTAGTACTGGCCTGTGCCGATGTAACCTTTAACTTTTTATTCCACAGAGGTAGATTGTTCTTGTTCTATCAACCATGACCGGATAGAAGTGTTAAGTAATTTTTACTTTATTTTTAGTTATTATCGCTCGTAGGGAGGCTTGAACCATCAACTTCCAGAAGACTGTCACTTAGAACCGATCGTTAAACACCTTTAGGTTCACATGGGTCTGTGGTGCAACATATAGAGACTGACTGAACAAGAAAATCCCCCCCCCCCCTCCGCCGTGGATTAAATAAAGGAGTTCAGTTTGAAATTTCGTATAGGTTCCCGAGTTCGAAACGATACACCTGAAGAAGGTCGGAGATTACATCGGCCGAAACATTGTGAATATAATGACCAAGATGAGAATAGTAATCCAAATAATACAAATTATCAATCCTCATCTCAGAAATTGAAAATGTCGAAAACTGTTAAAAACTTCTTATTCTTCGTCCATGACACTTAGATATTTTTTATTTTACCCTCTTTCAAATATATCCGTCTTCAGAGAAATTACTTTCCATAGCCTTTTTTTTTCTTGATTGATCTAGAAGAACATAAAATAACAGGTTTCATAAATGTTAAATAATTTGTATTTTGGGGTTATTGAATCTTCTTTATGAATTCTAGACATTCGTTTCCATTTCTGTACAAGTGCCTTTTAATGTTTTCTTTTATGAAGAGTTCAAAAAGATCTGAATGTGTTTTATCATTCATAACTGCATTTATGTATAGAATCTATTGAAGATCAAAGATTTTTCTAATATGAATTCAGCTAATAAAGTTAATTCTGTAAAATATGGCAGCGAAAACTTACCCCAACTAACACAGACACGGTTTTCATTTCTTGCGTTAATTTCTTGTGAAAGGTTTTACTGGATTATTTTCTGGTAATTTTCCTAACTATATCTTCACTTCTGATGATCGGATAATACCGTGAAACTGCTGTAACGTGTTAAAACATTTTATTCCTCATTATTGATATATACTAGTGGGAAGATCTGATATGTCACAGGATTAAATGTCCTTTTACACCCATCCCATAACAATATATTTTCTTTCTTTTTTTTCTAAATTATTATTTTTAACATTTTATAACATTCAATTTGTATGGTTAGCCTTCCAAATCTGTAATTATTTTCTTTTACCATAAAAATGCTAGAACAAGTCATTTAGAAGAGTTTCGTTTTAGAGAATCTAAATTAGTATTTTGAACGCCTATTTCAACTATTTATTAATTACCGGTATATACAAATATCTCATTACGTTTTTATGACATTGAATTGAAACTTTGTGATATATACTTGCCAACTCAATAAGTTTTCACCAACCAGACTCACTTTTCTGCACATTGCAAATCAAATCTCACCTAAAAGAATGCAAGTGTGAGTGCGGTGCACAAAAAAAAACAAGTGTAGATGTGGGGAGAAGTCTCAAAAAGAAGTAGAAAATAATAATTGTCTTATAGCTACAAGTTATTAGTTAAGTGGGAACTTGTACTTCTGAGGAAGAGAGGGTAACTCTTTGTTTATTGACTCCCATCTCTCTCTCTCTCTCTCTCACTCTCTCTTTCTCTCTCTTGGTCTTTCTCACACACATACTCACTCACTCATTCACTCACTCTCTCTTTCACTCTCTCTCTCGGCCTTCTCATACTCCCTCTTTCTCTCTCTCTCGGGCTCTCACTCACTCACTCTCTCTCTTGCGGCTTTCTCTTACACTCTCCTTCTTTCTCTGTCCCTCTCTTGAGGCCTTCTCATACATTCTCTCCCTCTCTTGGGCCTTCTCATACACACCTTTCCTTTCTTGCAATAATGAACATGGAAAATAGTCGTCTGTTATGAAACCAATGTCAGTCTCGCAATGACTGGTAAAAGTTATTTAACTTTCAAACATATTTAAACATATACTTAAACAAAGGGTTATCATTTCCTGTATTGTCATGTTTATTGGGAATACAAACATCATTTCTGGTCAATCCGATTTTGGGTGGTATAGGACGTTAAAGATTCACATAGTTATTTTCCTTTTTCCTTTTGTTAAACGTAGAAGTTCATGTAAATGTTTAGAACCATTGTTAGAACATCAATAACATTGATATTTTATTATTTAATATTTATTGGTGCTTTTCATTATCTGTCATAAATAGCTATATAAAGTTAGGTATCTTTATATGTACAGGATTCATTCCTAAACTAATTATGAATTTTGGAACACAACTGCTAGATATAAGGGTCTGAATGTGAACTATATTTTGTTTAATTTAGTTTTATGCAAAGAAGGTAGAAGCCCTTTGTGAAAATTTAGACCTCGACAATTTTTGTGAATTGTTAACAGTAGGTATTAGACACCAATTAATAAATATTCCTCAAATTTCAGTTTCTTTGGAATATTTTAAAGGATTTTTAGGGGACATATAATGAGCACAACTTCTCATTTGCATTGAATTTGATCCATAGAGATTAGATACTAATTAAGCAAGATTCTCTAAATTTCAATTTCTTCTTGAGACCCCTTAAGCTTAAACCCTAAATTTTAGACATTTTCTAGAATCAAAACCATATAATAGATTTTGATCAAAATTAGATTAAGTAGGTTTAGAATCATTATATCTTGATTTTAATCTTCGTAAGGGGACATAAAAATGGTCCTAAACAGTAAATATGTCTTTATTCCTATTTTTAGTATTATTATTATTATTCCCACTGTTAAAATTATTATAATCTCTAATATCATTATTATTACTTTTAATGATATCAAATCTTACAACACTATGTATGCAGTTATTTTTTAGAGGGCAACAATTCTTATTTTTATGGTGACACTTATTACTCTGCTAGAATTTGCATTTGTTTGGGATTTTTAAATCTTTATATGATTAGATGTAATTAGATTTTAGTGTACATTTGGGACACTTAAATAGGAAATCCTTATTGTATTTTTATGTAAAATCTTGCTATATTTATGCAAAATTTGGAAATTATTTAAGATTATTTTATAGAATTCCCTGAGAATATTAGTCTGAATATTGAGTGGATAAGGAGGGTTTAATCAAATTGTACTTTTCCAAGAAAAACCCTGGTAAATGGAAAAAGCTTATTATAAACATTCTTTTCATTCGCTTGGTATATTTTTTATTCTGCAATTTTCTGATAAGTGTCTCCCTGCTTTGAGCAGACCAAGAAATGGACTGATTGTTTTTGCTTTGAATAAAAGATGTTTCGAAATGTGCATAAACATGCCTACAGGAATTTTCATTTCTGAAACTTGATTTAAAAATCTTTTTTAAATCCATGAATACTTATATATTAAGTTCTACTTTATTAAATAAGATATCGAGCTTTCTCTTGTTTGCAGGTTGGAATAAAATTTGTATAGATAGCGTCAAGTGAGTTTTTCTCAACGAGTTTTCATTAAATTATTTAATTATATCTATATATATATATTTTTCTTGTTTTCAGCAGAGAGGACAACATGGATTATATATAAAAATTATTAATAATATATATATATATATATATATATATATATATATATATATCAATGTGAAAGGTATATATTTTTTAATATATCTTTTATTTATTTTCTATTTTTTGACGTCTAGGAATATCAATTGCCCCTTATGTATAAAAAAAATTCGAAAGTTTTTCTCAAAAGGAGAACAAAATTTTCGGACGCGATCTTTTGGCTTTCGTCAGTGTAATGAGGGATTGTGGGTGGTGGTAGAATGGGGGGAGGGGATGGGGAAGGCCAGTAAAATGGTGAAAAAAGAAACAGGAGTCGTTCCTAATAGCTGAGAGGCAAGAGTCAAGTGGTCATAAACATGATTTAAATGTACCCAGATATGAATGAATGTAAATAAATGAATATATATATATATATATATATATATATATATATATTATTATTAATAATTTTTATATATAATCCATGTTATCCTCTCTGCTGAAAACAAGAAAATTGAAAAGCAAAACTTTGCAAAGAAATATTTTTCATTGAATGATTTGAATATGGATTTCTGTTTTGAACCTTTCAGCGATTTATTGGCTTTTGTCTTGACATTCATTGTGTTCACTGTTAATCGATTGTCTGTAAAGTCTTATCATTTCTAAAAAAAACGTTTAAAGATAAGTTTATTTAAGTTATTATTTTCCAATGTTTTCAACTAAACAATCTATATTATCTAAAAGAATTCCAAGTATCTTTCAGAGGAAACAATATGAACTGATTTAAAAGCTTTGGCTTTCGTATAAGTTCTGTCTGACTAACGTTGCAGGAAAGATTTTGACATTTCTGATGAAGCATCTGCACTGCAAGTAATCTTCTTGTTGAGGAAAAGAATGCGTTTCATTTCACACTGATATGAAAATAAATTTGTAGTACTGATATTTTGTTAACATGTTTATTAAAAAAAAACATGTTATCAAATTATAAGTCTCTAACATTTTGGACACTCTCTCATACTATCACTCTTGTGGGTGTGCCTTTCCACACCCCCTCTAACATCCTATTTGGCACACTCTTGTTCTCTCTTTTCCTCCCACACTTGCTCAAGCTCTCTAGCCATAAATCTCTCACTCTCTTTTTGCACTCTCTCTGTCTTTGGTTTACTCTTGCTTTCTTGCTCTTTCATAGTCTCTCTCTATCTCTTTCTTTCCTAGCCTCTCTCTCTCTCTCCTAGCCTCTCTCTCTCTTTCCTAATCTCTCTCTCTCTTTCCTAATCTCTCTCTCTCTTTCCTAATCTCTCTCTCTTTGCTAATCTCTCTCTCTTTTTCCTAATCTCTCTCTCTCTCTTTCCTAATCTCTCTCTCTCTTTCCTAATCTCTCTCTCTCTTTCCTAATCTCTCTCTCTCTCTTTCCTAATCTCTCTCTCTTTCCTAATCTCCCTCTCTTTCCTAATCTCCCTCTCTTTCCTAGTCTCTCTCTCTCTTTCCTAGTCTCTCTCTCTCTTTCCTAGTCTCTCTCTCTCTTTCCTAGTCTCTCTCTCTCTTTCCTAGTCTCTCTCTCTCTTTCCTAGTCTCTCTCTCTCTTTCCTAGTCTCTGTCTCTTTCCTAGTCTCTCTCTCTTTCCAAGTCTCTCTCTCTTTCCAAGTCTCTCTCTCTTTCCAAGTCTCTCTCTCTCTCTCTCTCTTTCCAAGTCTCTCTCTCTCTCTCTCTTTCCTAGTCTCTCTCTCTTTCTCTTTCCTAGTCTCTCTCTCTTTCCTAGTCTCTCTCTCTCTTTCCTAGTCTCTCTCTCTCTCTTTCCTAGTCTCTCTCTCTCTTTCCTAGTCTCTCTCTCTCTCTTTCCTAGTCTCTCTCTCTCTCTTTCCTAGTCTCTCTCTCTCTCTTTCCTAGTCTCTCTCTCTCTTTCCTAGTCTCTCTCTCTTTCCTAGTCTCTCTCTCTCTTTCCTAGTCTCTCTCTCTTTCCTAGTCTCTCTCTCTCTTTCCTAGTCTCTCTCTCTCTTTCCTAGTCTCTCTCTCTTTCCAAGTCTCTCTCTCTTTCCAAGTCTCTCTCTCTCTCTCTCTTTCCAAGTCTCTCTCTCTCTCTCTTTCCTAGTCTCTCTCTCTCTCTTTCCTAGTCTCTCTCTCTCTCTTTCCTAGTCTCTCTCTCTCTCTCTCTTTCCTAGTCTCGCTCTCTCTCTCTTTCCTAGTCTCGCTCTCTCTCTCTTTCCTAGTCTCGCTCTCTCTCTCTTTCCTAGTCTCGCTCTCTCTCTCTTTCCTAGTCTCGCTCTCTCTCTCTTTCCTAGTCTCGCTCTCTCTCTCTTTCCTAGTCTCGCTCTCTCTCTCTTTCCTAGTCTCGCTCTCTCTCTCTTTCCTAGTCTCGCTCTCTCTCTCTTTCCTAGTCTCGCTCTCTCTCTCTTTCCTAGTCTCGCTCTCTCTCTCTTTCCTAGTCTCGCTCTCTCTCTCTTTCCTAGTCTCGCTCTCTCTCTCTTTCCTAGTCTCGCTCTCTCTCTCTTTCCTAGTCTCGCTCTCTCTCTCTTTCCTAGTCTCGCTCTCTCTCTCTTTCCTAGTCTCGCTCTCTCTCTCTTTCCTAGTCTCGCTCTCTCTCTCTTTCCTAGTCTCGCTCTCTCTCTCTTTCCTAGTCTCGCTCTCTCTCTCTTTCCTAGTCTCGCTCTCTCTCTCTTTCCTAGTCTCGCTCTCTCTCTCTTTCCTAGTCTCGCTCTCTCTCTCTTTCCTAGTCTCGCTCTCTCTCTCTTTCCTAGTCTCGCTCTCTCTCTCTTTCCTAGTCTCGCTCTCTCTCTCTTTCCTAGTCTCGCTCTCTCTCTCTTTCCTAGTCTCGCTCTCTCTCTCTTTCCTAGTCTCGCTCTCTCTCTCTTTCCTAGTCTCGCTCTCTCTCTCTTTCCTAGTCTCGCTCTCTCTCTCTTTCCTAGTCTCGCTCTCTCTCTCTTTCCTAGTCTCGCTCTCTCTCTCTTTCCTAGTCTCGCTCTCTCTCTCTCTCTCCTTCCTAGTTTCTCGCTCTATCTCTCTCCTTCCTAGTTTCTCGCTCTATCTCCCTCCTTCCTAGTTTCTCGCTCTATCTCTCTCCTTCCTAGTTTCTCGCTCTATCTCTCTCCTTCCTAGTTTCTCGCTCTATCTCTCTCCTTCCTAGTTTCTCGCTCTATCTCTCTCCTTCCTAGTTTCTCGCTCTATCTCTCCCCTTCCTAGTTTCTCGCTCTATCTCTCCCCTTCCTAGTTTCTCGCTCTATCTCTCTCCTTCCTAGTTTCTCGCTCTATCTCTCCTTCCTAGTTTCTCGCTCTATCTCTCTCCTTCCGAGTTTCTCGCTCTATCTCTCTCCTTCCTAGTTTCTCGCTCTATCTCTCTCCTTCCTAGTTTCTCGCTCTATCTCTCTCCTTCCTAGTTTCTCGCTCTATCTCTCTCCTTCCTAGTTTCTCGCTCTATCTCTCTCCTTCCTAGTTTCTCGCTCTATCTCTTTCCTTCCTAGTTTCTCGCTCTATCTCTCTCCTTCCTAGTTTCTCGCTCTATCTCTCTCCTTCCTAGTTTCTCGCTCTATCTCTCTCCTTCCTAGTTTCTCGCTCTATCTCTCTCCTTCCTAGTTTCTCGCTCTATCTCTCTCCTTCCTAGTTTCTCGCTCTATCTCTCTCCTTCCTAGTTTCTCGCTCTATCTCTCTTCTTCCTAGTTTCTCGCTCTATCTCTCTCCTTCCTAGTTTCTCGCTCTATCTCTCTCCTTCCTAGTTTCTCGCTCTATCTCTCTCCTTCCTAGTTTCTCGCTCTATCTCTCTCCTTCCTAGTTTCTCGCTCTATCTCTCTCCTTCCTAGTTTCTCGCTCTATCTCTCTCCTTCCTAGTTTCTCGCTCTATCTCTCTCCTTCCTAGTTTCTCGCTCTATCTCTCTCCTTCCTAGTTTCTCGCTCTATCTCTCTCCTTCCTAGTTTCTCGCTCTATCTCTGTCCTTCCTAGTTTCTCGCTCTATCTCTTTCCTTCCTAGTTTCTCGCTCTATCTCTCTCCTTCCTAGTTTCTCGCTCTATCTCTCTCCTTCCTAGTTTCTCGCTCTATCTCTCTCCTTCCTAGTTTCTCGCTCTATCTCTTTCCTTCCTAGTTTCTCGCTCTATCTCTCTCCTTCCTAGTTTCTCGCTCTATCTCTCTCCTTCCTAGTTTCTCGCTCTATCTCTCTCCTTCCTAGTTTCTCGCTCTATCTCTCTCCTTCCTAGTTTCTCGCTCTATCTCTCTCCTTCCTAGTTTCTCGCTCTATCTCTCTCCTTCCTAGTTTCTCGCTCTATCTCTCTCCTTCCTAGTTTCTCGCTCTATCTCTCTCCTTCCTAGTTTCTCGCTCTATCTCTCTCCTTCCTAGTTTCTCGCTCTATCTCTCTCCTTCCTAGTTTCTCGCTCTATCTCTCTCCTTCCTAGTTTCTCGCTCTATCTCTCTCCTTCCTAGTTTCTCGCTCTATCTCTCTCCTTCCTAGTTTCTCGCTCTATCTCTCTCCTTCCTAGTTTCTCGCTCTATCTCTCTCCTTCCTAGTTTCTCGCTCTATCTCTCTCCTTCCTAGTTTCTCGCTCTATCTCTCTCCTTCCTAGTTTCTCGCTCTATCTCTCTCCTTCCTAGTTTCTCGCTCTATCTCTCTCCTTCCTAGTTTCTCGCTCTATCTCTCTCCTTCCTAGTTTCTCGCTCTATCTCTCTCTCTTTCCTAGTTTCTCGCTCTATCTCTTTTCTAGTTTCTCGCTCTATCTCTTTTCTAGTTTCTCTCTCTCTCTCTTTTCTAGTTTCTCTCTCTCTCTCTTTTCTAGTTTCTCGCTCTATCTCTTTTCTAGTTTCTCTCTCTCTCTCTTTTCTAGTTTCTCTCTCTCTCTTTTCTAGTTTCTCTCTCTCTCTTTTCTAGTTTCTCTCTCTCTCTTTTCTAGTTTCTCTCTCTCTCCTTCCTAGTTTCTCTCTCTCTCTCTTTCCTAGTTTTTCTCTCTCTCTCTCTCTTTCCTAGTTTCTCTCTCTCTCTCTCTCTTTCCTAGTTTCTCTCTCTCTCTCTCTCTTTCCTAGTTTCTCTCTATCTCTCTCTCTTTCCTAGTTTCTCTCTATCTCTCTCTCTTTCCTAGTTTCTCTCTATCTCTCTCTCTTTCCTAGTTTCTATCTATCTCTCTCTCTTTCCTAGTTTCTATCTATCTCTCTCTCTTTCCTAGTTTCTATCTATCTCTCTCTCTTTCCTAGTTTCTATCTATCTCTCTCTCTTTCCTAGTTTCTATCTATCTCTCTCTCTTTCCTAGTTTCTATCTATCTCTCTTTCTTTCTTAGTTTTTCTCTCTCTTTCTTTCCTAGTTTCTCTTACTCTTTTGTAATATTATATCTGTCTTCTAATCTCTCTATCTCTCTCGACTAGTCTACTTCTACCTCTCTCTCGACTAGTCTACCTCTATTTTGCTGACTTTCTCTCTCTCTTTCTCCGTCTCTCTTTCTCACTTAGTTTTGTGCACACTGTCTGCTTCTCTTTGTTTCTGTCCCCCACCATTCATTCTCTCTCTCCATAAATCTCGCATTGTCTTTTGCACAGTTTTTCTCTGCACTCCCTCCTTACAATCTCACTTCCGTCATCACTAAATATGGATTGGTCATTCTGCATAAATTAGTTTTCTGAAGGTTTAACTATTTACACTAATTTTCATATATGAAATATTCCTGGAATAATTTCGAAAATGAGGCAGATCACTTAATCATACTTTACATTTAAAAAGATTTTTGTTGTAGTCGACATCTTATCACTCTGATTATTGCTCGTAACATGATCCTTAATTGTACTCTACCATCATGCTTTTATTATAAACTGGCTTACAATTAATGTATGGAGATAATAAACTTCTCAAACCACTTAAACTATTTAAGAAATCTTTACATTTAATTCAAATTCCGATCCTTCTGTTTGTGAAGATAATATTTGTCATGCTTTGTTAGCAGCATAGACAGTTTATGGTATCAGATATTGCTATCGGCAACAGATGTTTAAACAACTAACTCGGCCTTAAGTGTGCTTATTTACAAATGAAATCACTTTTCTGAAAATGCCCCACTTTGTTATGCTTATCTAAACATATAAATGAATTATTCATCAAATCATTCACCCAGCGAATCATTTCGTACAGCCTCAATCATTCATTTTTATTCTGTTCAGCTAAATCAATTCATAGCTAAATATCTCTCATATCTTGCATTCTTAATTCAGCTGTTTTTTTTTTAACTTTTGATTAATTAGCCGATTTAGCTCGAGATATTTGATCATTCAATCTACTTAGTAATTTAATGCTATAGATAGTGACACGTTGAGTGTGAAAAGTTAATAACAATTGAGCACTCTTGTTTTAGACTGACAATAATGCAATTAATTTTCCATAAAATCATTTTTCAACTTTTGTCTGTTTTTTTAATTTATTTTATTATTTTTTTTAACTTTTAGACATTATGGACTGAGATGACATGAATAAGTTAATATGCTAAGTAAATATAAACAATTTTAGTTAAAATTTGAACCGAGTTCTTCATATAAATCACCCTCCACACTGATGATTCCCATAAAAATCGATGAAACACATGTATCTGTGGATAAGAATTTAATGATATTTATTGTAATATTGTTTAGCTCCTTTAATAATCATAAAACTGAAATGTCAAATTTAAATGCATAATGCCAAGTTCCGGCCAACGAGTCGTTGAACACTGTTGCTGACAGCCTTCCATGTGTGTTCCCTTACTTAGACATACATAGATCTCAATTCTCTTCCTTCAACATCGTTGGTGTGGTGGTCGTATCGTTCTAACCGCTCAGACAAAAGTTAAAATATTGACTTGGGTCTGGGTGTTTTGAATTATGTGACCGGCACAGCAATCTCCCTCCACATTAATGACTCCCGGTAAAAAAGGATAGAACACATATATCTGTGGGTAAGAATTTAATAATATTTATCGTAATATTATATATATATTTTAATAACCTTTTATACACACACTCTTACTTTCCATTACTTTATATTGTTTCTTAAAATTTTCAAATTTTGAATTTTGGCTATTCCCCTGCCAACTTATTCATCTTTGAAAAGCCTGGCTTAAGGAAAGAAAAATAAACATGTTTTTTATCGAGTACACCTTGCATTGAACAATCGAAGATGAAATAGATTTTTCATCCGCACATCTTTATCTCTCTTCCTCCATTAATCTTTATAATTGCTCTATCTCGTATATTGAGCTTAAATCATTTCACTATAGGTTCAATTCTCTAAAAGTATACTTTTAGTCTCATATTTTATGTATATATATATATATATCAGAATACCCGTCCTAGGACGGGTATTAGCAATATGCATAGCATTTTTAGCTACACATTTTCATACTTGGAGATAGATAAGAGATATATGTGTACTCTATCCATCTTGCAAGTGACGAAACATTATTTTTAACCGCTATTGTAGCTAAATGTAATTTATTTTTGTATGTTTCTCAGAAATCTATGCTGAACAAAAGATAATTATTTTATTCACCTTATGAAATGGTATTTTATGTTCCCTTAGAGGCTTAGAACAGCATTTATTATGATAAAACGTTTTGCAGCAATAGAGATGTATATTGCCCTTTTTTTTGGGGGGGGGGGGTGAGGAGCACACACCCTAAATAGTAATGTTTACAAAATAAATTAAAAATGTGCATACGTTACTCAGTGTTGCCTAGAATATATATTTCATAATGATCGGTTCATTAGTTTAGGAGTGAATCCTATACATATATATATTCATCCATCCATTCATCTTCCTACCCAGAAGAGCTTCACCACATTCTTGAAAATAAAACTCTGCCAGAGTGTCAATTGTTTTGATGTGTCATCATGTGTAGTTTAGCAAATTAGACTGAAGTACTAAAGGTATAAGGGCTGAATCAATATACAGCTCACCAAACCTGTACACTTTACACTTTTATGGTTCTTTGCTCACTGCAACAGTGCACCTTCCCGTTGTCAAGAATGGTCTTCCTCAAAGCTTGAAGGTTCCGCCTACTGAAGCATCCATTTGTTGATGGCCACCACAAGAACTGCAACTATCCATAAAGGATATATCTGCCATATTCTATCTATGTCCATGTATATTAACAGGCTAACCTTGTGAGAGGTGGTTCTTCATCACACACGGATATTCATTCACTATGGAAGACATGGATATTAATCGAGAATGTCACGAATCGGCCATTGTGCAAATGTACTATTCCTATACAAATCTTTTAGTCATTTATATATAAAAATCATAACATTTTTATAAAGTTTACAATGACTAGAAAAATTAAGTTTTTAAAAACCAATAAAATCATATTTATTTAAAACTGCACAGGCAGTCGTCATTTTATATGTTGTGTTACCGTGGGGAAAAAGAGAATAGTGAAGAAACAGTTGGATTTACATACACATTTATTCTCACAGAAACAGTTTACTGAAGACAAGTGTAAAAGGGGGGATACAAAATATGTAACTCATCATCATCAACCGATTTATTTGTTGAATCCGGCCACAATTAATCCTCTGATGAAGGTGTGGCCTGATTGTCTAGTCTTGATCTAAGTCTTCCCCTCCATTCTTGTCTTTGATGAGGCCTGACGGAATCCATACCCATGGCGTTCCTATCACGTTTGACCACGTCCTCCCAAAACAACTTGGGTCTGCCAGTGGTGGTCTTCCCAGCTGGTACATTCAACTGTTGGACTTAAGCAATCCAGCCATTGCTGCGCTCAACATTCCCCAACCAACGCAGTCTGCTCTTCTGCATGATGTCCACGAGGCTTTTCAAGTTGACTTGTGCGAGTAGAAACCCAAAATGTATGCTTTGTTCAGGCCTCACCAAACAGATCTATCTGACCATTGCCTTGTCATTACGGTGCAGTAACAGCCCAAGTTCCAGAGCCATGTTTCTGACACATGAGCAGTATACACGACCTCTAGTAGCTGTTGGCAGGTGTTTGTTAGGATTGGTAGCAGCTATAAAGGGGTAAAATCAGACATAATTGCAAAAGAAAGAATACATTAATGTTATATCGTAGTAATAACAATAAATAAATAAGAACACAAGACTGGAATAGAAGGAATAAGAAATTTATTAAGAATACTTAATTACATACAATAAGTCAGTCGCAAATACAGGATCTAGGCAGACGTGTTATAAGCCGTGCGCTAAGTGGTTCCCCTTTGGTTAGGCAAAGGTGTCGACTTTATAGTAACCTGGCGAATCCATCCGGATCAGTCCATAACAATTAATGTCCCAATACAATAAGAAAGACACATGTATTGCCAGAGTTGTTTGTAGAGAACATACGTGAACAATGTATAGTTAAATATGACTTACATTTGTTGGTTGTGATGTTCTGGGAGTCTGGACGACTGCCACCAGAAAAGGAAGTCTAATACGACTCCGACCAGAGTTTGTGAAGGCCATTCCAAGATAGCAACCAATTGGACAATATCCGACAATCTTGAAGGGCTAGCTAGAAGAAAGAGTGAGATCTCATTCCAACTTCCGCACATGTGTGGAATGAGTTTACTTTCCTTCTAGACAGGGGAGCAGAGTTGTCTAATGTCGGCCAGAATAATTCAAGGGAGATAACTCTGATAATTCATTAAAAGTAATAATAATATTAGAGATTATAATAATGTTTACAATGGGAATAATAATAGTACTAAAAATAGGAATAAAGACATATTTACTGTTTTTGCACCATTTTTATGTCCCCTTATGACGTTAAAATAAAGATATAATCATAGTAAACCAGATAGAGCTATATCAATAATAAAAGATAAACGATTGTTTGATTAACACCAAATGTTATAAACCAGGCAGGTATATTTCTGATGATCGGCAATGCCATGAAACTGCAATCAAGTGTTGAAATAAGTACATTTTATTATTAGTTATACAGCTGATACAATTTTTAAAGTTATAATTGTAGGCATTATATAATATATCTATATATCGTATGCGGGCAGAAAATATTCAAACGTTGAAAAAAAAAAAAAACTGTTCATAATGGTTGCGTTTTTATCAACTTTTCCATGGATCAATTTTTCTAAATTTTTTAGATAAAGATAAAGGAAAAATTCAAAATCCAAAATGTTTTATTATTATCCAAACTTTCAACTTAAATAAGACATCATCAGGGCATAGAAGATATAAAGTGTGTTTCTCTTTCTTTTTTCAATTTTCTTATCTTTGGGACATCCAACTAGATGCCAAGCATTCACAGGCTATTTCAGAGACTCCAGCCGAGATCTTTTGAGGAATCTAACCGTCCCTTTAAGTGCAATTGTATCTTGCACTTGGTTCACCGGGTATATTCG
The DNA here is from genome assembly GCA_963556195.1 of Sepiola atlantica. Taxonomy (NCBI): domain Eukaryota; kingdom Metazoa; phylum Mollusca; class Cephalopoda; order Sepiida; family Sepiolidae; genus Sepiola; species Sepiola atlantica. Next base: position 179,670,124 of record OY744515.1, on the reverse strand, counting down.
CTGGGTAGTTTTTGAAATTCTTTTTCATGAGCCCGGTTGCTTCTCCTATGCTTACTGGAATGATGGAGATCTTCCTAAGGTTGCAGTTTATTTTTCATGTCGTACATAAGCCCTTTGTATTTAGTTATCTTTTCTCTCTCAGTTCTGTTAAAGCCAGCATTATTAGGGACACTGCCTTCAACTAGGGTTGCTACTTTTCCCCTCTTGTCCCATATTACTATGTCAGGTTTAATAGTCCCATTTTCTAGGTATGTAGCTGTAGGGATTGGATAGTTATAGTGGATGGTGTATGACTTATTTCTTTCTAGTATATGTACCCAGGACTTGCTACACTGGATATTCAATGTTTTACAGATGGTCCAGTGGAGATATTTTCACACTCCATTGTATAGTAGCCGTCGCTCAACAGAATATATGTGTAACCATATGCTTAGTTCATCATAAATTTTCAGAGTAGATGAGAGAATTTTAACAGTGAACCTGAAGTGTAGACACTTGTTTACTCAAATCATAAATTTCAATGAAGATCTTTCATTTTGCAAACACACAGATAAACTGAATACTTAAAAAAAAATGATGTCCAAAAATGTAATAACTCTTCTTTGTATCACTCTATTATTTTGGCTATTAAAAGAATCCTCACAACTTCTGTCGCACACACTGAAACATGTGCATCGCTACTTTTCCTTCGGCTATTATTTTTAGACAACATTTATATACACCTATTGTCTTCTAGTTTATTGGTGTAGAAACCTTTTAAAGTTTAGAGGATTGTGTATTTATTGTGTCAGTGGTTTAGGTTTACAGTCTGTTTCTACTTTAGTTTCAGCTTGAAATTCTGACGTCAAAACGAAATACTTTTTCGAGTCTGGTAAAACAAAAACAATTTCAAACTAGATAAACCAATTTTATATCTTGACTGTTGCATTTTCTTATACAAGCCAAAAACTGCTCGCCATCCAACAGCTATTAATCTACCGCTAAGTATTCTATAACTTACATATTGTTAATATAAATCTATTGTAATTTCAAAAACTAATATTTTTTAAATTACTTCCCTTGAAGTTAATGAACATAGTTTAAGAAAAGTTTTGGTAATTTATCTTTATTTTTTATTGAATCACTTTAATTAATTATTGTTAATATCAACAAAGCTATTGCATATATATAGGAAATATGACAATAAAATTACAGATGAATAACACAAAACATTAATCTCTCTCTCTCTCTCTCTCTCTCTCTCTCTCTCTCTCTCTCTCTCTCTCTCTCTCTCTCTCTCTCTCTATATATATATATATATATATATATATATATATATATATATATATATATATATATATATATATATATATATATATATATATAATTGGGGTTTCCCTCTTCCAAATCAGTTAGAGTAGGCAAGAAAACTAATGCATCAAACACATGGAAAATCAACACTACCTATACACCCTTATTCCGCCCGTGTTTCCAGCAACTTACACATATTTTTAACATATAAAATCAATTCCTATTATTTATCTCATACGATTAACTCTCCTACCTGCATGCTCCAAAGAGAGGGTAGCATGCTAATTTCTCTATGAATTATTAATCCTTACACTTCTCATACACCGTTTTGTGATTATTTAATGAGGAAAATCGATTCACCTTCACCACTTAAGTATTTGTAAAACAGCCAATCAGCGCACAGCTTACATAGGCATGAGATACATTTCATCCCGACCACGTCGTACATTGACCGAAGCGAATCCTTTACAAACATCCTGTAAAAACTTTCTTCAATAAATAAATCGTTTTATTAATATTCAATACACATTTCATAACATAATACATATTATGTGTTTTCAAATCAAATCCATCGACAAAAACATACCATTTCTTTTCACATTTAGGACGCTGAAACCATAATAAACTGTTTACACCAACATAATGCTTTGGTAAACGAACGATTTATTACCCATTCAACAGTACTTTTTTTCTTTTTACAACCATGATCGATCGTAGCATATCATAAAATATTACTGCTTCAATATTTTCCCCGTAATTTTACCTTTTTTAAGATAAAAGCCCTGTAAAGACATATTCCTATTTTGAATAATCCTTCCTTAACAATGTGTACGAACGAGGAGGACCTTTTTTTTTTTCTTTTTTTTTTTTTACTGTCCCTATTTACTTTCTTCCCCACTAAGACAGAGTTAGACACAAGATCAGTTACTAACGTGGGGAAAATCCAGCTCAATAAATACGGTCACTGGATTTAGACAGAAATGAAAATTGAATCAGTCTAAATGGACAGAATACATGAAGCGTAGAGTACAATAACTTTAAAAAAAAACATTTTCAGATTAGGTAGAAATACATTTATATTTTCTTCAAAATACAGTGGCCCAAAATGTACGCTTATCGAACAAAACTCAAGAAAAACAGTGTTTCTACATTTTTTGAACTCATAAAAAACAGATCAAAACAACCAGTGCTTCTACAGAATTTGAACCGGCACCATGAGATAACCGACTTTGGCCGAACTAAACCATAGGTTATGCTTAGATTACGGTTAGGGTAATACAAAACACCGAAATTAAAACTCAAACACACAAATATTGTAGACATCTTTAGAAAACTGAGGTAATTTCTATTTTTGTTTCAGATGTGACCTATTTGCGTTTTGTCTGCTGTTTAATTCATTCTTTTATATTATTCCCGAGCAGCACCGGGCAACGGGTCTCGCTAGTTTACACTGTTTTAAAAAATAATTATGCAAATAACTGTGTTTGGGTCTTTGCTCTCTACTATATGTACAGTATTTCAAAAGACTTGTATTATTGATTTAAATAACAGTGAGCCGTTTTGATGGTAATATAGATATGATAAATGAAAAAAACAAAAAAACCCTCATTTTTTTTTTATTTTGATAAAGGCAGTTGTCTGTCTAAAACTACCAAAGATATTCTACTTCAGTATCACCTAAGGCAGATTTTGGTAAACAATCTACTGTAATATTTATTTGGGAGTTTTGGATAGTGTGGCATCACCTTTTAGTTATTATTACTCCCAAATTCACTTTGACCCAGAGTGGAAGTACCTGTCAGCGTCCCATTTATAGAATTTATCTATTACAGACTATTTACAAAATAGATACTTACAAAACAAATTAATGTACAAAACATTCATATACAAAATCGAATGCATTAAACAGTTGAAAATATTAATATTTTTTAACAAATGGCTGTATTCAGCATTATGTAACCCAAAAAAGGGTTGATATGCCATAAAACCAAACCACCAAACTTGTTACTTATTCGATAAAACTAACATCATGTGATCATAGGAAAATAAGACTTCCTTTTGTTTCCGTGTTTTTTTTTCTGTTTTTTTTTTTTTAATTGCTAAGTAGGTGAGTAGGATGTTCAAAATATGATACGGTTAAGATAGTACTGTTCTAAATGTTGTAACCACCATCACCATCATCATGCATATAAATGGAGAAAATGCAAATCAAGGGTAAAATGACACTAAAATGAACTATTAAAATAAATCTATTTTAAATTGCCAAGGCAAAGATTTCTTCAAAATTGAACGCTCAAAATAATTAACTTTAAGGATCGAAAGTAACTCTAACATGTTACTACAGACGATCGTTCAACCATTTCGACAGATTACGATGCTATAATTATATTTTTAGTATAACTAAACTACATTAAAAGATCGATCACAATGGCTAATTCTTGTTCAAGGGATGCCACTTCTCATGCCTGAATTCTCAATGTAAAACATTTTTTCAACTCATTTCTATTCAATTAAGATTATATATAGTTGCCACACAAAGGTTTCTGTGAATTTGTACTCGGCTAAAATCCATCTATCAATGTAATATTTTATATTAGAAGAATATCCGTCCACAGATTGGTCAAATTAACAGAACAGTTTTGCACCACTTTTATGCCCCCTTACAAAGATTAACATCAAGATATAATGATACTAAACCTTATATCTAGAATCCTTATTCTAACTTTGATCAAAATCCATTACATGATTTTGATTCTAGAAAATGTTTAAAATTTAAGACTTAAACTTTGAAGGTCTTAAAAAGAGATTGAAATTCAGGGAATCTCGCTTCATTAGTGTTTAGTTACGATGGATCAAATTTAATGCAAATCTGATGCATTTGAATGTTCAGATGAGAGGTTGCACCCATATTATACCCCCTAAAAACCTTCTAAAATACTCCACTCCAAAGAAACTGAAATTTGTGGAATATTTATTAATTTATGTCTAATAGTTATTGTTTCATAAAAATCGAAGGTATCTAACTTTTCACAACGGGTTTCCACCCACTTTTTACCCTCTTTACATGAAACCAAATTAAACTAAATATAGCCCACATTTGGAACCCTTGCACCTAGCAGCTGTATTCCAAAATTCATAATGATCGGTTAATTAGTTTAGGAGTGAATCCTGTACATAGAAATATGTAAACATATATGCATGCCTAACTTTATAAAAATAAAGATTTACAAAATTTATTATGTAGATTACAATTAAAAATATTGAAGAAATGTTTTCTTATCTTTTTTAATTGTTGACATACGAGTTATTTTTCAATTTCATAAGCATCTAGATATTAATACAGTCACCTTTTGATATGGTATTACATAAAGTTTTAAATGCTTGTGTATAAGGAAAACAAATTAAAATTGAAAACATAAGCTTCGAGGCACAAAGATAACATCTAGTGTCTCAACACCGTTTTTTTCTTTTTTTTCTTAATAAATTCAGTTTACGAGATTAATTTTTCCTGACTAGATTTGTATAAATTATTTGAAATAAGTGCACTTAAATCTGTTTGGTGCACCATTTTTTTTTAAAAAAGGAGAAAAAGTTTTGCAATCAAATTGACAATGGAAATTGACAGAATTTGTTGAAGTAATTTATACTTTGATATATTTTTGTTAATGTCAAATTATTCCTTATAACTGAATTAAGAAAAAAATTACCGTTAGTCATTCTTCCATAAAATAAATATCAGCCATAAATTATTCTTTTCTGGTAATACCATGGACTGCTTCCCTGCTGAATACAACATAGTCGTCTTCAAGTCCAATATCAACAAATATTTGTCAATCCGTCCTTTTAAGTAATCAAATCTTGCCTTTTCCACCCATCGTTTCCAATCCGTTCTCTTCTGGTGCTACCAGATCAGGCTGTCTGAAGATATCAGCTTCATGACCCAAAATGCATCAAACATTAATGGGTTTTTTTTTTCTCTTAGCAAAACTCAATCATGTTCTGCAAAATCCAAAACAAAAAACATCAATATATTTTTTTTTCTAATTTGTTTATAATATGATCTTGTGTTTTTCAGTGAAAATAATACAATTTTTTTTTAATATGACTGGCATATCCATCTCTTCTCTTACTACTCTCTTTCTTTCTCGCCTCCTTTTTCATCTTTCTATCCGCTCCTTCTCTTTCCTCCCACTTCCACTTCTTCATACCAAGACATGACAAAAAAAGTACACCTGTATTAGTATGTAGATGCTTGAAAAATAACTAGTATGTTATGTAAAAAGAAAACGTTTTCTTTTAAATTTATGAATTTGGTTTTGTTCTTTATATTTTTGTTAAGACTTCTCTCCTGTGATAAGTTCTATTGGACTAATTAAAGTATGCATTTGCCGCACACTCATTGTAAATTGTTAGTTTATAGAAATATGAAGAAGCAAAGCAAAAAAAAAAAGATTTAAATAAGATTAAAACTTTGTTTCTTTTATAAACCCTCTCCCCAACATTTTATTTTTTTTTTTTTTGTGAAAAAAATCCATAGAAAGTCTCAATTGAGATCCACCAAATATCCTTTGCTCTTTTTCTTTGTGAATTTAGAATTAGTCAACAAAAGGTGTGTGTGTGACCCTCTTGTTGAGGCCAGCTATTGACAACTCGAAAGTTCAGCTAGTCACATGTCCATTGTTTTGTGCCTGTAACATGAAGAAGCAGCCACCTTGCCCATTAATTGCCTCTCCTGCCACATTTCATTTAACAGCAAATCTCTTTGTGTTCGTTTTATCTCTTTGCTAACTTGAACAGCCAATTGGAAATCAGCTTTTTATTGGCTCAATTTGGACAACTTGAAATGGCTTTTAAAGTTCTTGATGAGAATGCCGTTTTGTTTTCTAAATTCTCACATATTTTGGTGTTTTTAATGCCTTTTGTTTTCGTCTATGTAATTGAGGTACACAATAGATCAACAAATTAAGAACACCTTTGTAGGTATATTTAAAAATAATCCTATAAAAGTATTCTTTTATACTCAAATGCCCCCCCCCCCCCCAATTTAAATGAAAACGTCATTAAAAACATATACTATCAAACATTTTTGCTAGTATATTGGACAAACGAACACATATTACACTGTTCCCTCTCAAAGGATGACGTAATTCCTGGGCGAATGGTTTCTTGACAACAAAACAGATACCCCCCCCCCCCTCCCCCCCCCCCCCCCCCTGAATTGAGCATTGAAAGATAGTAATAATATATGTTTGGCTTCAGACAGAAGAAATATATTTTTGGTTTCAGACAGAAGAAATATATTTTTGGTTTCAGACAGACAGATATAAAAATCTCAATTCTCTCTCTCATATATATTCTTATATATATATACAGAGAGATCTCTCTCATATATATATATATATATATATATATATATACAGAGAGAGAGAATTAAGATTTTTTATCTGTTTGTGTGAAGCCGAAAATATACTATTTCTTCTATGTCTGAAGCCAGAACTATACTATTACTATCTTTTAATGCTCATTTTTTTTTTTAGTTTTGTCGATTATAATATTATAATTATTAATTACAGCAATTTAATTTTTAAAAAATAGGATAATGTTTTAAAAACTTTCTTAGAATTTCAGTTTCATTATTTTGTAAGGGAGATAATTTACATGAAAACTTCCAGCTTATTTTTTATGGCATTAGTAAAAACGTCTGATGTCGCTGGGATGCTAAGAACAGATACACTTTGATCTTAGGCTGCGGAACGATAAAACATATTTTTTTTTATGAATAGGCATTTTTAAATGAATAAAAAACAAAGAAACCATCATTTAATTGAAAATCTATTGTATTATTTTTAAATGGGAGTGGGTAGTATAGTATCGGTTTTGTTGTCATAAGACTGTCTTCTCAGGAATTATCCTCCCTTTTTAAGGGGTAGGGGAATCCTTCCAGGTATTACATAGACATCTTCATTTGAGGGGGGTAATGTAGTATCTGTTCTGTTGTCATCAGACCATACTCGCAGGCATTAACTCCACCTTTTCTGGGAGAGGTGGGTAGTGATCTGTTGTCATGATACTATCTTCACAGCCATTGGCTCCTCCTTTGGGAGTCAGTGTAGTATATGTTCGTTCACCATAATATCATCCTCTCAGGGTAGCAAATATATGTGACCGGAGGGAGCATATATTTGCTAGTTATGAATAAGATAGAATAAAGTGAAATGTCACACATTTAATTTATAATTCATGGCTTAAGGTAAAGAGATACATTAAATCTGACTACCTAATCAGAAAGAGCACATAATTTTACATAAGAATAACTAATTTCATAAGAATAGCGTCAAAAATAAATGCATGGTGGAGAAATTACCGAATTTCTTGAAATGATAAGGTCCATATTTTGGCCTATTTTTTTAAAAGATAGATATCCAATGAAAAACATAAATTTGGGCTCTTAAAATTCTTATATCTTTTGAGCCACTAATGGTATCTGCATAATTTCAACGATTTTCATCTTTTACAGTTCTTTTCGCCAAAGTTGATAAAATATCAATTAGCTCAAGAGAAAAAAAAATCAACTTATAGTGCTATTAGAGAAAAACACTAAAACCAAATAACACAATACATGCAGACAACAACATCAACTCGAACGTCCACAACAAATTAGCAGAGAAAGACTAAGCATAAAACAACAACAAATAAACTAGAATATAACTTTTACACACAACTAGAAATAAAATGAATAAGTTAATATTTTAATCCCCAATCTCAACATTAACATACAATTATAAACAATGCTGGTATAAGGAATATAAACAAGGAAAAAAAGATATAATACAACAATTAATTAAAACTAACAAAAATACAAAATAGGACAAACCTTTAAAGTTAGAAGTGTTTTTGATTTCCTTGTAAATAAGGGCTAAATTATGCACAACTATGATTAAAATGACAGATAAATAACAAGTCAATATATTATGACGTTAATGTTTAATATCAGCCGAGGTATAGAACTGTTATGATGCAGAAAAACATGCAGCAAAATAAAATTATCAAATATACAAATGCAAAAAGCAACAAAATATATATTAAAATACGAAAACAAATCAGATTTAAGATAACTTAGAAAAATAAACAAATAAAACTTAAAGATTTAAAAAAAAAAATACAGATATTTCCAAAAAGACCTAAGTAACATGGTAAATACTGTCTACACAAATTCATATTTCATCATCATCATTATCGATTTAACATCCGTTTTACATGCTGGCATGCGTTGAACGACTTTAAGAAATTGACTTCCAAAGTAATGTATCTCTGGACAGGTCTTTATTTATCCCTTTTTTCTCTTAGGTCAATATTTATTACTTCCTCCCATGTTTTCCTTGGCTTTCCCCTGTGAACTGTACCTGCTACCTCAACTGTTCTACATCTACTAATTCACGACCTCTCATCCACTCTTTCAACGTGCCCATACCATCAAAGTCTTTTTTTTTTTCACACACCTCCCTATCCTGTCCAGATTTAATCTTTTCCTTTGAGGACATCAGAACTAAGCTTGTCTTTAAAACTCACATTACACATCCATCATATCATTCTTATATCATTTCTCTCCATGCAACGCATGTCCTCAACCCTTACTGGCCAGGTTTCACTTCCATACATCATCACACTGGGTACACATGCCTGATAGACTCTTCTTTTGGTCGACAGTGGTAACACTCTGCTGGTTAGTAATGGCAGAAATTCCCTGAACTCCCTCTATCAATTCCTAATTCTCGCAATCACACTAGCACCTGCTCCACCTTGTGCTCTAATGGTATCACTAGGGTAACAAAACTTCGACAACCTCAATAGTTTCGCGATCCAGATATACTTTCTTTTCATCTGAGTTCTAATCCATCTTCATTGTCTTAGACTTCTTGCACACAAATGTGTTATCCTCTCTCAACATACCAGTAATTCCACTGCACATCTTGTGTACCTAATGCTTACAGGTATCACAAAAAATGCAATCTCACTTGAAGATAGCTATAAAGCATTAACCGTAACCTACCATGATATCGTGAAGTATAAATAATTAGCATTTCCTAATCTAAACCCACTACTAAACAACAAATAGGTTTCTATCACATCACACATTTTAATAAAAATCATACTTTAAGAAAATGGATCTAGACACTAGTTAAAATTTCTCTTCCATATCTTCATAATTTCAGTTTTCCTGTCTCCCCTTCCAATCATTTGCCCTGACCCACTGCAAGTATATGTGTCATCCATACCAACACATAAGATTCTTCCCCTTTTTCTCTTTATTCTTTTTTCTCTCTTCTTTTGTCTCTTTTATTCTTTAGACCATAGGTCTTCAAAGTGGGGGTCGCGACCCCCAGGGGAGTCGCGTAACCATAGAAAGGGGGTCGCCAAAATTATAACTATGGAATTTTTTAAATAATATTCAAACTTATTTTTTATTTATAAAAAATTTTCGTGGGTCACGAAAAAAAAATTTTTCCAAAAAGGGGTCGCGACAAAAAAAGTTTGAAGAGCACTGCTTTAAACTATGTCATGAAATTCTTTGAAAAAATTAACTTTTACTGAAACAAACATGCAAATACACATCTTTATATATATATATATATATATATATATTGCCCAGAATAGAATGAAGTCATTTTAAACTTAATTTAGACAATTCCTATTATATTATTCAATTCATCCCTCTTGCTTATTTTTTATTTTTAGGTGATTATTTAAAAATGTTTTATATTAGCAGTCGTCCGGGTTGGACTAAGTAAGTTTTAAAATAAATTGTAACTTGGCATGTTATATTTTTTCCAATAACACGATACAACAATAGCAAATGAAAATTGGTGAGTCAGAGCAAAGTTTGGTTTTGTCAGCTTAAATGCTATTTGAGTCTGGCTTTGAAAAGCCAACAAGATGACTTTATATATTAGATAAAGGCCCTCTTTCTGCCTTGACAGATAAATGATACACCCCCTGTAAGGATACCTGTGTGGGGAGTATGTAATGAAGCAAAGTGTTATACCATCAACTCCTATTATATATATATAAAGCTGCATACAGCCCAACAAAATAATGCAGTAGTATTGGTACTTGCTGTTGAATAAGATTAAAATTAGACAATCTGAAAACCATGTGAAAGTGTGTATTAAAATCCTTAATGTTGATATGAGTCCTAACTTGAAATGATATTAGATAGAGAAATTGGTTTTTATTTGTTTTCCTGCAATGACAAAATGTGAGTATGGCTGTGATTCTTCTCTTCTTACATGCTGAGGAATAGTTTAAGAATTACATAATATTTCTCTATTGGGAATTGACCCAGACTTTATCTATTGGGTACAGTGTGAAGGCAGACTGGGTGATAGTGGTGTTGTGTGCAGGGGTGGGGATAATAAGCATAACAAATCTAATTATTTTTTACATATATATTAGAACCTTTTTTACCCAGCAATGATGTTGCATTTGTGTCAATGAAATTATTGAAATTATTATAAAAACTTATGCCAATGAAAATAGTTTCTTTCAAAGATGAAAAATGTTAGCAGAAAAAAACTGAAATTAAAAAGATTCCCAAGCAACGCCAGGTAGATAGTACAGTTATAGTTATGTATGCTAGCGTTTCTGAAAAAGTATAACAAATTTATTAATAGATCTTTATGATATTTTAACTGAAACCTTTTTTTTTCACACGGATTCCAATCGTTGGCAAGATTACAAACAGAAAAAACTTATGCTTTTCACTAAGATAAATTTGGTTTGTGTATTATGAGATATCAAACTATATTTTTAGGTTGTTTTAATGCCGAAACAATGTTTAACAGGTATTGAAAACAATTCATAGAATGCAAGTTGCTATTCTACCTATGGTTGGAGAGGTGTGTTCATACCTTTCTCAATTAATGGTGTAAGTGAATGCAATGAATTTAACTGGATTTGTTTAGCTAATTATATCATCTGCATCAGTATCCATTACAATAGAATATAAATGGTTTTCAATATTCTTTGAATAATACACAAGTGACACACAATCATGTGTGCAACACAAGGGGAAGACACTTTATAATTCTGCGAATGTGAATTGTGAACATAAATTTCAAGTTCGAACATAAAGTTATTGTTTCATGAGCTTACAAAGATAATGAATGATGATTTATCTGATTCAAGTTTCATTAAAAATGAACAAAACACTAAGATATTCTTTAGTTCTTTACAAATTCTATTGTTGATGACCACCAAATATGGTTAACTAGCAGAGCTATTCGGTGTTGCCCGGGATACTAATTTCCATAAATTATGTAGATTACTGAAAAAATAATGGTAAAACTAAAGAATCTGCTGAATATTGTAATTTGAAATGTCTAAGTTCATTTTGGAACAAAATCAGAGTAAAAATAATTATGGCCCAATTGAGGTTCAAACCTACAGACTTGATCTCTATGTACGGTGCACTAAACGATTGGCTAACAAGACAAATACAATATGTTGACACTATACATGAAGCAGACTGATTTTTTCTTCATTTCTCTAAGGCAGCGAAAGAAAGGAGGGAAAGGAAGTGAAAAATACATTAAGACTTTTCCTCTTTTTCAGCCACAGGTTCATAGTAACGGCTGCTGCTATCTAGCGGATTATTTAAAAATCTTCTCTGGCAGATAAATTATATTTTGCAAGAAATTAAATCAAAATACATTTTATTGTTTCGGAATTTTTGAGATGAGGATTGATAATTGGTATTATTTGGATTACTATTCCGTCTTGGATGTTATTCTCACAATGTTTCGGACAATGTAACCTCTGATCTTAAGGTGTATGAACAAGGGAATCTTTCTGTTGAACTGGGAATCTTTACAGAATTTCAAATGGAACCCATTATTTAATCCACAGGGGGTAGCTTGTTCTCGTTCCCTCAACCATGACTGTAAGTAATTTGTAATTGTATTCTTAGTATCACCCGCACTGAGGATTGAACCTTTAATCTCCAGAAGACTTTTACTTAGAACTGATTATTACTTAGCACTTTATCCATTATGCCACGGGTCCAAAGATTAAATAAAGGGTTCCAGTCGTCCAAATAATTAAAATAATACATATTTTATTATTGTTAAGAACATAGATCAATGTTACGCAAAGAAAAGCTGGCAAATCAAAATCAAATATTGATTTTTTTTGAAAGAAAGTTATCAACCACAAAGATTTAAAAAAACTGACTCACTTTACTTTATATTTTAGAAAAGATTTTTTTGTAATCAGTTTGTTAATTTAATTAGTTATATTTCCTGAATGCTGCATTTCTGTGGTTTTGTGTTAGATTTGGTAAATATCTTTTTATTATGAACTAGATGACACATGATCTGTTAGGTTACACACTGTGTTTATTATAATTAAATACAATATTATAATTTGTTTTATAAGTTTATAAAACGTTTTTAATGCCAATTTTCCTGAAAACGACACTTAAGTTGTTTTTCCTACTTGAGACAATCACTGCTTACACTGTCACTCTTGACAATCATCCTGATCTCCCTGTGTTATTTTAATTTAAAAAATACAAATTACATTATTTTCTTTTTTGACTATCTGTAGCTTCAAATTTAAAATGTTTATCAAGTTGTAAAAGTTCATGCCGAATTTTAAAGGAAATGAGAAGTCAAAAAAAAATAAATGGCATTAAATATTTAATCAACCAAATATGAACAATTATATTGCATAACCTTTCCCCATCTTTCTTTCAACTTAAAAATTTCATTTTCCTAGAATTGCAGTAGTTTCATTGCAAAGAACTCGAGGTGTTTTTTTTTTGTCATCCAAAGAATTCAAGTTTTTACCATTAAGATTATTCTGCAAAGATTTGAATAAATGGTAATCTGAAGGAGCAATATCTGGTGAATAAGGCGGATGGGATAACACATTTTGGCCAAGCTGTAACAATTTTTGTCTGGAGACGCATTGTCCGTTTTACAAAGAACTTCAGACAATCTAGGTAGTTTGAATATCTCTTGAAGCATTGCGACTATCAATATGCCAGCATCGGCTGCTTCACTAAGACTTTGTGTTAAACGGTCAAATTATTTTGATGACCAGCATGCATGAGGCATTCTGTTCATTTTGCCACAAGCAAAGATGATAAATTCACCCCATGAAGATCCATCCTCCAATCTAGCAGAGGTGGCATCTGAATAACAAACAATATTCAGATCCGAAGGTTTCCCAAGCTGGGGAAAAGATACGGAACCGGTCCTTGACTTTAAATTTATTAGTGATGTGTTTGTCTTGAAGAGTAACTTGACTTTTTGGAGATTTTCCAATATTACTCATTCTACACACATCAAATGATACATCTGGTCGGGTCTGGGTGGATACCAACATCATTTGACCTGTCAATCTCTTAAGATTTGTCTTCTCATCTTGATTCATCATTTGACCATAATGATCTTCCTTTCTTTATGTCTATTGGGGATATAGCTGAAGCATATAGATTTTGATCTATAATAATCCCATTCTTTGTTTGCTTAAGATTCAATCCCAAAAATTTAAATGTTCCACTTGCATGCTTTCCAATTTTTAATATATTTTTTAATTCTGCGATCACATTTTTCTGAAATAGATCATTTCCACAGAATATGAAACCATCTTCATGGATTGTCAGAATGTTTATCAAGTCGTCAGTGGCATTATACCAAAGAAACTGTATTGTTATATGCATTCGCTATTCCTTTCAAGCGAGTTAACACATGATTAACTCGCTTGTACCATGAACAAGGTGCATCATTTAATCCATAGATGCATCTTTTCAGCATCCAGACCTTTGATTCTGGACACACATCAGATGGTGGTCTAAGAAAAACTTTGTGCTCCAGCATATTACCTTGCAGAAATGCTGAGGTAAAATCAAGTTTCCACCTGCTATATCATAACCGAGGCCGTTAACAATATGAGATGGCTGCATTTCAGAGAATCTGCCTTTAGGTTATGGGAATCTTCTTCAGAACCACGTGCAACAAGACGAGCCTTCATTATCTTTTTGCCATTCACAAATGTTTCTGTTATCACCCATCTTGTTGATATACATTTTTGTCCCATGTTTGGCAAACATTCATATACTTCATGAATTTCCATATTTTCCAATTCTCTTTTCTTTGCATCAATCCCATCTTCTAATTCAGAAGTAAGCAAAACTGCATGTTCCTGATAACTTACTCTCTCTGTTACTTAAGAAAGTTCTCTCCATTGATCAACATGATCCCAGTTGATATAAACAGGATTTTCATTCTCTGCTTCCGGTCTTATATTTAGCCAATGGCTGTATTTTCCCGTTGATCTCGGTTGTGTGCTCATAACCTTTTTTCCACTCATTACTCCCTTTCAATTTATATTCTACAACTTCATTTCTACTTGATTTTGTACTGTTATCTTTCATTTCCTTTCTATTGCTATTAGAATTGTTATTATATTGTCCTTCATCTTCCTCCTTCAAGACTTCATTCATCTTATTTGAACAATTTGTATTTTCTTCATTCCTTGGACTTTGCACTTCCTTGAAGGTAGCTTCATCAAGTGACATGGATGTATCCTGAAAAATGCTCCTCCATGTCTGATCAATATACACTGACCCTCTTTACCAAAAACTTTAGCAGGACCACTTCTATAGTAGACATGATCACCTGCCATAAATGCTTCATCCGCATGTCCTTACATTAGATCTCAAAGCTCTCCAAATTCTTTCACTTGATTTGGCTTCTATGAAGCTTTTCCTCACTACATGTAGGGCATTTAAATTTATTGTAACCATATCACTGGTTGTTGCAGTAACTGATCATTCAAAACTGAAGGGGTGTTAATATTTGACCCAAATACAAGCTCATTTGGACTATATCCAGAATGATTCTGAAGTGCATTTTTGGCACTAAACAGCCCAAGCCAAAGCTATTTCTGGCTCACATTTTTCATCATCTAATATATTTTTCCATTGCTTTTGCAATTATTAGATTGTGACGTTCTACAGTACCATTGCTGAATGGACTTTCTGCAGCTATCGTGCATGTTTCAATATTCAGCTTTTCGTTCATCTGTCGGTAGTCCTCATTATTAAACTCTTCTCCATTGTCACTCAAAAATCGCTTTGGAGCTCCAAAATAAAATATCCACATTAAAAATATGTTGCGAATAATGTCTTCGCTCTTCTTGGTCTGAATCAATCTGGCAGCAGAGTATCTAGTGGATGTATCAATTAGGTGCAGAATCCGGCATTGGTTATGTTGATGTTCCTTTAAATCCAAACATACAGTGTCATTAAACCTGTTACCAAGAGTCAATCCTACAACTGGTCGAAGAAAGAGTGTTCTAATTCTCTGGCAAACTGAACAACAATCACAAACATCTTTGATTTGATTCAGAAATTCCTTATGAAATGCCTTACTGCTTCTAACCAAAGCTTTCTCTTTAGATGCATGAGCAAACTGCCTGTGTAATTTCTCAGCCTTTCTTCTTTTTTCCACTCTAGAGCATCCTCTTAAAGTCTCACAATGCAACACTATGCCCGGTGCATTTTTAACTTCCAAAAGCATATTACTTAGTGGAAGACTATAAGTCCAGAAGTCTTGATTTGCAATTTAATATATCTGCCAAAAATGTGACAGCTGTCGTTTGAAAAATGTATTAGTATTCCTGCAGTTTTCATTGATTAATGACTTAATAACAAGAGTAAACTATTTTTGACAATGTTAGCCTCAATATAACCTCTGACACCTTTTATACCGCCTTTTGTTACCGGAAATTTAATTGTTTTAATGCCTTTCACTTCCACTCCATCTCCAAAACAAAATGTTCTGTTAGACCTAACAGTTTCCACTAACTGCTTATCTCGGTCATTTAATGTATCAAAGAATATGTTATTAAACGAAAGTTCTCCAGCAACAGTTTGTGAACAAACAGTCCAACACTGCCATACACAATATCTCTTCCACAAGATTGGACATTTTTACATTAGAATAAGAATCATTTATCAATGTTCGATAACATGAATCAACATTAAACAAAGTAAAGTTCACCTGGTCTGAATCCACGACAGTGTTGATAATATTTCTAAAATTGCAACTCATACAATGTATCTTTCATTGTTACACATGTCAAGCTTGAACACGTGGTTCTTGCTAATTTTTCATTTTCCTCCAATACATTTGCTGCATTCAGAACAAAACACGCCTTGACTCCTTCCAGAAGAGTAATTCCAAATTTCCGTAATTTTTTATTCATATCGTACCAAAAATTAATTTATATTAACTCCGGTAAAACTTCTTAAATGACATGTATGTAATCGTATTTTCATCCTGTAAGTAAATTTGCTCCATCGATATCCGTTATTGCCAAATATCAAACACATTCTCTTATATTTTGTGGTAGGTCTAACAGAACATTTTGTTTTAGAGATGGAGTGGAAGTGAAAGCCATTAAAACAGTTAAATTGCCTGTAACAATAGGCGGTATAAAAGGTGTCAGAGGTTATATTTTGTGGTAGTGACAAAAATACAGCTGGGCCGTTTCTCTTCGTTTTAAATAAATTTGTAAATATAGACCATGTGCCTATATCTTGCTTCCATTCAGTATATGAATCTTCATTTAGCAAAATAAGTGGGTGTTTTGTAAAAGTCATCTTTCTTTTAAATGTGTTTACATGTTTGCTGAACAAGATAATTTCTCATCACACGAAAGAAGACAGCTTTTGCTACCAATGTTAGTTTACTCGTTACATAAATCCAGTCATGGACACACATCCGTTTGTCCAAACTGCCATCTTTATTTTCCAACAACAACAAGCAAAGGAGATTATTCTAAAAACTTATCACAAAGGAATAGAACTCTTATATCTCAATACAAACGGTGATAACTTAAAAGAAATGTGTGGTCTTGCATTACCATGATGGAATACAACACCTTTACTGTTGGCCAATCATGGCCATTATTTTTTTTTTTAAATTGCTACCTTTAATTTATTCAGTTGTGAGCAGTATTTTTCAGGATTGTCTGATTACTTGGCAGACGCATATAGTACAGAATTCTTTTCCAATCCCACCAGACACAAAGCAAAACTTTCTTAGGGTGAAGATCTTGCTTAACTTAAGATTGTTTTCTTACATTATGGTAAATAATCCATTTCTCATCACCTGTAACAATTTGCTTTAAAAAAAGCACATTTTTATTCCGTTTATAAAGCAAATCACAGATGGAAATGTGATCCCAAATGTTTTTTTCACTCAAATCATGTGGCACCTATACATATCGATTTGTGTACCTAAGTTTTACTGAATGCTCATGAACAGTGGATTTTGATATATTAAGTCTTTCTGCTTGTTCCCGTGTTATGTTATGTGGGTTATACTTAATTAATGTCTTGATTCTTCATTATTAAGACTAAAATCTTCAGCTCTAAACTTTGCGAACAATTTTCGTACAGTTCTGCCAGCTAAAGCATCTTCACTGTATACTTCACATATCTTTTTTGTTGTTTGCAAAGCATTTTTGCTTTTATGGAAATAAGAAAGCATCAAATGCCGGAAACAGGTCTTACAATCTTCCATTTTTAAAGGGCTCCAAAATTAACACAAGTTAAATATTTTTTTAACTTTCTTTCTCAAGAGGTAGCTTGAATTAAGCTCTAACTGTAAATGTAAGTATACTATATCTGTCAATAATCTGACATGTTTGCACGTGTCGAAACATGAAATACTAAAAATCTGCACAAACTTTCTGGACAACCTGATACTTATAAAGGTAGTAGTAGTATTAGCTATTTAAATGTAAAAAAAAATCTTTTAAATCTTTGATTTTCATTTTTTCAGCCCACTGGATTAGAAAATGATTTTTGTGTAATTCAGGGTTAAACACAAAAAAAGTTTTAGTAGTATAAATAATGATTACCGACGTGTTTTCTTTAGTTGTTTTTTTTTTTTTTCAAGCTGTATTGAAATAATTATGTAAGCATATTTGAACCTTTTATTTTCAATTCAAAATGTAGTTTAACCTTCATTTGGTTTTGACTTTATTTAGATTTTGTAAATGAATATCTTTATCATAAATCATTAACGAGTTCTTGTTAATTAACAAGCCTATTTTGTTTGGCCATATAAGAATTTATAGGTATCTTAATTGTTTTTAGACATACACAAAACAGCTAAACTAAAAACCGTACTTACAAAAATATAACTGGATTTATTTATTCTCACAAGTAATATACGAAATATGCAAACACATATCAAGACTTCCTAATACATGGATATATGAAAAAGTAGGTTTACCAAGATGTCAGAGGACCACAGGTTACAGAACTTGTTCGGACAAAATAGGAACAGCAGACAAGCGAATGTCGTCACTTCGGTGATTCAACCGGAAAGAGAAAAAAGCAAGCAATTCGGCAAACATGCTTCCCTTTCAACAGTTATCCCAAAAAGAGAGAAAAAGGGAAGTGATGCCCCTGAACAGGCACAGTTCTTAATCTGAATTAATGTCTTTTAAAGAGAATAGAAAGTGAACTTTTGGTTTACTTTCGACAGCCTCGTAACTCTCGCTTCCCTTATTTTCTCCTTTAGTCCTCACATTCCATGAGCGATGTTTCTGACAAAGTGGGAAGAATTGCTGTTTTCTGGGTCGGAATCTATCCATCTAACACTTATCGTTTGCTAGTTTTTGACCTTGAAGTAGCATTGTTTTTTTTTTTGCTCCTTACATCAAGTAGCTTCATGCCTTGTCTGGAGCGATTTCTATAAAAAAAAAAAAATGAAATATTAGCTCAACCTCTAATGATTCTTTATCAATATGAATCTAATGTTAAATCATTTTTTTATATAAATGTTTTGAGTTTAGAAAAATCGTTTTTGTATTTGTATGCAAATCTTAATGATTAAAAATATAATAATCTATGATAAAATATTACATTAAAAAAACATGAAATAACAGTAAATTCATTTTGTAAAAAATTGTATTTTTTGGGTTTTCATTACAAAAATATTACTTTGATGGAAGAATTAGGAATCTTAATTTTAAAAAATCAATTTCATTCATAAAACTGTAAATGTGAAAAAGATAAATTTCTGTGTTACATTTTACTTTTTAAGTGTTCAAATCATTTGCCAAATACATGAGGTCACTTAGGTACGAGTGTCAAGGTTTAAACCCATGTTCATTTATCGTCTTATCCGAGGGCAGATAGTGTATTGGTTAATTTAATCATTTGGTACATAATGATTTTAAGTTAAGAAAGCTATAATTGAAAAATAAGCAGGATAAGACATGTAATTTCCTGTCAGATATGGAGCTTTCGACACATGTCGGGATGACCGAGACCAAAGAAACTCTTAATTAAGAAAAATGGATCCATATATAAGTGTAATAAAATAGTTAATCTTTGAACTGGGTTTGTCTTTATGAATTCGATCTGTCTGAAAGAAAGAATCCCGACCACATTGTCAATCCCTTTTCTGAGAGGTAAACATGGATGGTATATAACATAACAGAAAATTCTGAACGGAACTCAACGGCATATTCAACTGTGAGGCGAAACTCTCAATGATCATTTTCCATCAATCTCTCTTTTCCTTGCAGCCAACACTGAACAAGATTGGTCTCAATAGTCAAAGATAATCACAGGATGCCACAAGCACTTTGTTCCTGTATTAGCGGACACTGTGAAAGCTGGAGTTCAGGAGATCTTAGTGATATTTGGAAACAAGACTATTAAGTGTCTCCTTTGTTAAGAGGGGAGGATATTGAACTTGATCCGGTAAAGAGGGGGGGGGGGCTGGACAGCAGGCAAATAAGGAAGTTTCTGCAGAAGCAATAGGTCATACCAAAGATGCCTTGACCCCCTCTTGCTCGCCACGTAGCTCTGCTTCAGGCTCTTTGGAGACGTGCCAGCTATGTCTTTGGCAAGCCAGTATAGACGTTTGTTTATTAGGGAGAGCAGTTATTGGATTGTTGTGGGTCTTTTTCCGTCTCAATAAGATATTGAATGTTTTAATGAGATTAAGGCACTTAAAGGTTGACAGAAGAAAATCTTTATTGCTTCGGCTTTGATTGTATATTTTTCAGTTTGGATAATAAGAATAATGGGAAAACGCATAACTGTGATTGGTGTCAGTTTAAATGAATAACACCCCCCCCCCCTTTTCTTCTTTTACTTCTCTTTCTCATATATGACGTCTATTATCATACTAAAGCAGAATCAATTAACATTTGTTTCCATAAGGCTTTTTTCCTATATACTTTAATCACACAAAATACCTGTTAAAATTTACTTTAGTACTGGGATTGAGTTATGTTTGAAACAAATTAATTTTGAATTAACTAAACAAGTCACCCATCTCCCATTTAGCTATTTATGTATTTCTCTCGTCCCTTCTCACTCTATGTTGATCCAACCACTTTATTATGTTCCTTAATGTCTCTGTGAGAATTTAGAGAAAAGGTGATTTTCTGTTTTCAAGGGTGCGATCTAATTTACATAGTGTCTATACACACCACAAACATGTATGTAAATTAGATGGCAAACTAATAACTCTCTTTACTTCTATATTATCCATAAGGATAATATAGAAATAAAAATACTTATTTTAATTTTTGCAAGAAGAATGTCTTATATATAGATAAAATATAGTCATCCACAGTGCTCTCAGTGTGGCTCGACGTAGCAAGTGTATCCATGCTGAGATTTGAAACCCGAACATCCGGTCACATCCAAATGTGATCAACAGCCGAGTACCTAATCCATTACACTAACAAACTCGCTACTAACTGACAAAGAAATTCTAGCGCTATATATGTACTTTATTTGTTTTCTATATATGTTACCTCACTGCCAATAACAGAGAGAAATCGATTCTTTGCACAAGACTATTGATTTACGCTTTGTGAAATCGTTATTTCCTCTACTAGAGTGCTCAACCTATAAATAGGGGGTATATGTATATATAGATAAAATTCCACCCAAGCTGCTTAATCTGATGAATGCCTATTACTCACACACCCGAACAAAAATCTGTTCTTACGGAGAGGAATCAGAATTCTTCAATGTGCATACTGGTGTCCACAAAGGCTGTTTTCTTTACCCCATCTGTTCAACTACGTTATTGACAGGATCCTTAATCGGGGCATGATGGACTTCAGTAGCGTGCAAGTTGGACATGATTGTTCCATTATCGACCTGGAGTATGCTATCCTCAGTGAAACATACACTGATATCCAACAGACATTGAATAATGTCAATACCAGCGCCAAATGTGTGGGTATAACGATGAATGCCTCAAAAACAAAGGTTCTGTCAGCCAACTACCCACTTTCAAGCAGCCACTATCATTCGCAATGGCGTCATTGTCGAGGAAGTCGAGCAGTTCAAGTAACTTGGCTCAACCATTACAGCTACAGGACAGGGTAAGGATGAGATTGCAATCTGTATCAATAATGCTTGTGCAGCCTCTTGCCACATTAAAGTAGATTGTGGTCTCGTCAAATATTGAAGATATACTAAGCGCTGATATACAAAATATTGCTGTACGGTTGTGAGACCTGGCCCCTGCACAAATAAGATATTCACGCACTTGAGGTCTTTAACATTTACTGCCTTTGGCACATCCTATGCATCTATCTCTCCGACAAAATCCCAAACTGCACCATCTGTGCAAGATGCAACACCACAGTGACTCTTCTTAAAAGGAAACTTTGCTGGTTTGGTCACGTTCTTTGACACTCTAAGGAAGAATTCATCCACAAGTTTAGAACCCGCCAGCTGGAAAAAGCACAGAGGCAGCCAACTGAAGACCTGGATAGGAACAATGAGCACAGACATGTGGCTGGTGGCTGGCTCCTTACGTTTTTAGTGTTCGACACTGGAACTGTGAATGGCTGAAGTATGCCAAGCACTCAACTGCTGACTGGCGGGGGTGGACCGCCTTGACGCGAGATGCAGTGAACTCATTTGGAGCCATCTACACCCACCCCGCGTGAATGCCGTTACAGTTATAGATAAAATATATTCATCTATAGACAACTGTTTTGTCGTCTATTACTCATCAATGTGGTTAGATATAGCAAGTGTATCTACATTGACATTTGAACTAATATTAGATGAATTAAGTCGTAATGTATTTATCAATTTTATCCACATTTTCTAGCCCATGTTTCGTAAATTTTTGTTTCCACGTGTCTGATGAATATAATCAGAATTGATTTAGCGGTAATCTCGTCATTTGTCGTGTCAAAAACTAAATTTTAGTTTCCTATTTACTTGCCTCCCCACAAGGGAAGAGTTAGGCACAAGGTCAGTTTTTAATGTGAGGAAAATCTAATTGCCCCAAAATTGGCTATCCTGGATTGGGACAAAAATTTAAATTGTCTCAGTCTAGAAGGATTTCTCCTTCACTGATCGAGGACAGAAAAGATGAAGTGTAGTATCAGAACAGATGTAACACTTTGCTCCTAGCCAATAAGCCAAGGAAGCTTAAAATTTAAATCTTAGTCGTAATTTGATGTTTGTGTTTCGTCATTGTCATCTACTGTCATTTCATTGTGTCTTCTGTAAGTACTTAATCTGTTTTAGGAAAACTTTGGAAATCCATGGTGTCTACTGTGTATTTTGTAGTGTTTAGTAGTTGCCGTTCATCTAATATTCGAAATATATATATATATATATATATATATATATATATATATATATATATATATACTCATCAATGCCGTATTTACTTATGGACATAGTTAACGGGCAAGGGTGATAACTAGGTATGACTGAGTTATTGTTCTTATCGTCTGCTGAGGCCCTCCAGTCGGCCATATTGTATTTTCATGTTAGGTTGTGTTATTGTACGCATGACAATAAAGTCTCTTCTTACCTTTAAATGTTTTCATGTGATACATCCATATTTATTGGCGTGGTGGCAGCGGTTTATTTACCAACATACGCCACTTTAAAAGTATTAAAAAAAAATAAGGAGGATATTACCCACCAACTAATTGGGTGACGCGTCTCTTGACTTTACACTCAGTTAAACTGGTGAGTACTTGTACAACTTCATTCAAGTCCTCCGATAATCCATAAACGAACTCCTTACCTCAACTTAATATATATTAGTTGCTTGAATATCATTCATTATGTCTGCCCGTGTTCCAAAACAGTTGGGTCTGGGAAAGAACGAGACTATCTCTTCCTTTGAGGAGGAATAACCTTACATACTGCCTGTCCCTTGACTGCAACTATGCACCATTCCTAGAGGTTAACTAGGAGAAGAAGTAACGCACACATTCACACCGGGGCTTCACAAATGATTGTATGGAGGTACCTGATTTCAACAGACACACTGCTATCCAAAAAAATCACATTGTCAAGATAATGTTGGGACAGGTGGCAAATTACTGTCCCAACATATCACGAGTTGCCATTGTCAAAGCATCAACGTCATTAGCAGGTGTTTGGCAGATCATAAGACAACATTATGGCTTCCAGACTAGTAGCTCTCACCTCTTGGACTTTGACTCCATAAGACTTGAACCAGACGAACACTCAGAAGGTTTATTCCAGAGATTAATAGCCTTCATTAATGACTCCCTGTTAGGCAATGCCACTCATATCAGCCACCATGATAATCTCCCTACAGGAGATGAGAAAGTCACTCCCTACATCGACATGTTGTCATATCACTATCTGGTGAGGATCGTCATGGACAGTAGTGCCACAGAGAACATGGTTTGACATTCCACAGCCAAGTGTCTGGGCGCGAAGATCATGGTCACTTCCCAGTCCGTCAAACAAGCAGATAGCTCCTCTCCACTCCATGTGATTGGAGAAACCAGGTTCACTCTGGAGAAAAGGAACACATGCCATTTTGAGAGCTTAGTGATCGAAGATCTCAATATCAATTGGGCTCGGTGAGTACTTGGAACTCTCCATGCCTGACAGTGAACGCAAAGAGTTTGCAATTGAGGCTCATTTAGATTGATGTCGCATAGTATCAGTGAGAACATGGCCGTAATCCATAATCACAGGGAGTGTAGGAGGCAAAGTGCGGCTTGACAACACGACCACAACAGATACAGAGATCACAATATTTCTGTCGGGCTGTACTCACGTTCATTCTAACAACAGCTTCTGGCCTGACAAGTGCCTACTCGACCCCAACCAAACATCAAGAGAATGTTATTCCCTGCATGGTCGTTGACCCTGATTAAATCGTATTCCCGTCAGAGGAGATTGGATTCCAACGACTACACACCACATTCTCTGATGTATGCGAAGAAGGCCTATCTGGTGATAACAGCTCATCTGGTATCTTTGAAACTACAATTAACATGGGTTGATACAACCATCCTTGGCGAACATCTCGCTGGCAAAGCGAACATGCCTACTGATTTTGCCAGCCGCAATGCTCCTGAATGCAGTCACCTGACATGCCAAGTCGCTCCACAACATGCTTTTCATGCCTTACTAATGGCACTATATATTAAGCTCGGGCACCTCACCAAACACAAAATGCAACAGGTTGTGAGGTGATGCTTCTATGCCTTCGACTTGGCTGAAACCAGCTGTGCCTCAGTCCAATGAAAATCCCTTGAATGCGATCGGGTTTAAGTTCACTGCAGATGTCATCAAAAGTCCAGGGATTAATACCAAACATCCAGACAACAGTGACGAGGACGATAGCAACTTGAACTTGCATGCCAAGTCCGCCATCCCAGAAACCATTAGCAGTGTGACCAGCGATAACAGATTACCACTAAGCAGGGATCCAACCAGCCAACCCTCCATTATGATCAAGGGAGATGTTCTAGTTAATTTCCCCTACAGGATAAAAACAACACACTCTATCTTGCTGACTGCTAACACATGGACACGCCTGTCATCCAAGACTTGAAACCAACCTTTCCGAAAGACTATGTAAGAGACATTTAGTTCCATTATGCCTAACTCTGTTAACCCTTATCTTAAGAAAAAAAGGAGGAAAGAAAGAAGAAAAAAATGTATCACGCCAGTATTTACTTATGGACATAGTTAACAGGTAAGTGCGATAAATCTAGGCATGCCTGAGTAATTGCCCTTATCGTCTGCTGAGGCCCTCCAGTCGCCATACTGTATTTTTACGTTGCGTTGTGTTATTATATGCTTGGCAATCAAGTTTCTTTAAACAGTTTCCTGTGATACATCCTTATTTATTGGTGCCAAGTTTCTTAAACCTTTCTCTTCTGCACGTCAGATCAAATAAAAAATTAAAATTTTGTCTTTAAATTGCAATAAAAAGTGTACTAATCAGGTTTATTATGATGATCGATATCTAGGAAATAACTGGAAACTATAGCAAAAGGAAGAAAAAAAACAATTGTCTAGTTTGAAAGATGGCATGAAATTGGACTGAGGCACAGCTATGAGTGGGGGACTTTTCAAGTAGGCACATTGGTGGCATGTGAATACGATATCGTTCGTGGTTTCAGCCAAGTCGAAGACATAGAAGCATCGCCTCACGATCAATTGCAGTTTTTGTTAGGTAGGATGCCCTAGCTTAATATATAGTGCCGTTAGTAAGGCATGGACACAAAAATATTTTATCTTTTTAAACTACTTAAACTGATTGTGTTCAGCATAGGGATACAGAATCAAAAATATGATTTACCTCTCTGCATAGTTGTCTGAAATAGTTGTCTAAAATAAATATAAAGAAACGTTCTATTCTTAACTAGCAGGACCCGTGTCCCGGCGTTGCCCGGGGAAATATAACAGCCTGATTTTAATTTTTAAGTTAAATAAATAGATTCAGAAAATAAATCATTTCACTGGAAGTAATTTAAGTAATTAAAATAGGAGCCTACCCTTGAACATCCTACATAAAACTGCCCATGGCTAAAGCAAGGTGAAGTCCAGTTTAGACCAACCACTGCCAATGATTGTCCTTGGGACTTGTTAATTGTCATGGCAAAACACAATTTAACTGGGAACTGAAGCCTTTTAAATTCTATTGCAGAATCCGACGGAATAATGGGTATTCTGGGAAGGGATGTCAGTTTGCTCCTTGCCACACCAGTTAGTATTACAGCTTCTATCACATAAGGTTTCATGCGTTTAACACACAGTCTCGTTCCATTACATAGCTTTGAAACATCAAGATTCCAGAGTAACATAATTGGGCATCCAGCTTTCAGCTTTAATTTGTGTGTTGGCATACCAAGCAATTCTAATGAATTAAAAAATTCTGTAGGGTATTGTACAGCCTGGTCGTCATCGAGAGAAGAATCCACAGAAGTGAAAGTTTGTTCATCACCTGGAATTTCATCAAGCAGTTATTGATTGATGACATGTACCATGTCATATTTAGTAGCTAGAATTGCTCTCTCCGTTAGCCATTCAGGATGCACATAGTTTTCGGCTATATTTGGATAAACTTTGCTACTAAGTTCTGTGAGTGATGAAATAATTGAGCCAATACCTGGAGTAATAACAATCGTGCCATTGTTGGTTGTTGCAAGCTTGCCATCACCTATTTTTAGGAGTAGGGAGGCAAACTCACCAGCCATTGGGTCACTATTGAGATGTACACGCATGTTTGTAAATAACGTTACAGTCTTAATGTACTTCCACAAATATGACAATTTAATGCAAGCATTAAGCTCGTCAGCTGGACTTCCACATGGAACAATAGGAAGCGTTTGTCGGAAGTCACCTGATAATAAAAGTGTTATGCCACCCATAACAACATCACGTTTCTTGAGATCACGCAATGTTTTATCTAGAGCATCGAACGCTTGTTTATGTGCCATTGTACATTCATCCCATACGATCAAGGAACAATTCTGTAAAACTTTAGCTGGATCTGATCCTCTTTCTATTTGACAAATTGGATCAGCATCTTTTGTTAAGGATAATGGCAACTTAAATGTGGAGTGAGCTTTCCTACCACCAGGAAGAAGAGTGGTTGCAATATGAATTTGCTCATTATTTAGTTGTGCGATACCATCTCGAACAATTGATGCTTGCTCGTGAGTTTGATAACTAATTTCACGCATCCATGCAGTAATGACCGGATGTGTATTAGATCGATTAGGTGAGGTAAGACCCAATTTTGTCAGTGTTTTACCATTCATCCTATAAGTCATAGCTTCTATATGTACTAAAGCCATATTGAAGATGTCGTCCAAAAGTGTTATATCAACTTGAGGCTGTTGATTGCGTTTTCTAAGAAGGAAATCTTCCGTAAAAACTTCTTTGTGTGCATCCCAAAGTCGATTTGGATGAGACACTGCACATGATCGCAAACAAATGTCTCAAATTGTTTGCAGAATCAGATATAGATGCTTCCTGTAGTGTAGCATCCCAGTGGTTATCATCTTCAAGTAGTCCCGGTGCACTACATGCATCCCTGAATGTAGTCATAACTTGACCATTGATCGTTTTTAGGTCATTAGAGCTCTGTGTACCTCTTACATTGTGTAGAAGCAGTCTCAAACAGAAGCAGTGAAATTGATTTGGATGCACGGTGCATACCCTGCCCAAAACTTCTGTTTTATTAACGCATGGATAGCCTGGAACTGGCTTACCCTGTAATCGTTGCTTGAATACCTTAGTTTTTGTGTCCCAGGTATAATTAAGTGGAACTTCTGAGTACAAAAGTGTACATGCCAAAAAATCTGTTTGACACAATTTGAAGAAAGCTGTTAGAGTGGTTGAAGGTGGATTTGCAACTCTATCTGCCGCAGTACTTTCAGTAAAGTATATCCGCTGTCCATTTTCTAGATGAACTGATAGGTGAATAACTGGGGGATGATATACATGTATGTGAACGTTAAGTATTCTCCAAATGGTTTCATTTGTTGATATGTAACGTCCCGTATCGTATCTCTTAACTTCATCATGAGCATTACTTTCAATTGTGAAGGTATCTTGATCACTACCTTTATTTACATATTTACAAATGTATTTTATTGATTTCACGCTGTTGCAATATTCAACATTGATATGTGCATTAAAAATCTTACAAAGCAGTTTATTATGTGGTACAACGCATCGGTTGTCTACAGGAACTGTTATGTTGCCAGGTAGGGTAACTGTCATCTCAAAACCTCCAGCTAAAGGAGATAGTCGTCGATATTGTGGGTAGCCATTTGTATCCGATTGAGTTTCACTCAAGAAGTGTCTGGGATATCTCTTACTGCAGTGTCCATCTTTGAGACAGAGTGAACATCTGTTTATGTTTCCACATGGTCCATGAATCATATGGTGCCTAATGATATCATGTAAAAGCGGATCTGCCACTGGATCCGGAATTTCCACACTGATAACTGAATCTATGTCAGAGGATCTCAATTTTTGTTGCACCTCCATTATGCTCCATCGCCATCTGAAATTGTTGGATATATACATTTTTTCTGTGAAGCATGCTTTGCAATGCAAGAACAATCTCTAATTTAGTGTTTGAGAAAGAGTTATATCTAATCGCCCCATACATTTGCTCGCCAGAAGGTGAATCGTAACATAAAACGGGCAGCACTTTTCACGGCCACCATCGTCCGCCACCAGGCATTTGGCTCATGTGACTCAATCGCAGTCATTTAAAAATAGAGAATAGTCTTTATTATTATAAATAATCATATAATAGGCAATTCCCCCCCCCCCTCCCAATACATGTTTTTTTTTATTTCGGTTTAGTTTTATTTGTTTTACTTTTCGAAATAGTATAATTAACGTTGATGGATTTTCTGCACATTCCTGAGTCTTCTGTCGATTTAAATATATTGTACAATTCGGTGTTTAATCCCCTCCCCCCTCGAATACAATATTTTTCTTTTCGGTTTATTTATATTTTGTTACTTTTCAAAACAGATCCACCACATCAACCTATCAATCCCGCCACACCCCGCTGCTAGGCATTTGACTCATGTCACTCAATCGCAGTCAATTAAAAAAAATAGCGAATAGTCTTCCTTATTGAAAATAATCATATAATCGTCATTTTATTTCCCCCCGACCATCCGAATACAATTTGTAATGCTCTGCAGGTTACATTAATTATGTGTGTGTTTCAGTGGTGCTCATTTTCCATGTGTCATTTCAGCCAACGGAAATGGAATTTCTATACAAAGATAATGGGGCTCTGTAGGCCTCTTTAATTAATCGCTGAGATTTCAATTTGCCCCCCCCCCCCAACATTGGATTAAAAAAAAATGTATCTATTCTGTTTGTGTATGTTTTAGTAATTGTCTCAAAGTATTTAACGTTGAGGGAAGTTTTCACAAGGAAGCAATTGTTAGTGTAATTTATTTATTAATAATTTATAAAAATAATAATATTTATTTATATTGTATGAAATAAACTGTATCAAAATAGTGAACAGTTATTTTGAAAATCAAAAGTTATCATTTAAATGAATATCCATTAAAAGAATGGGAAAAATACGTGCGAAGGAAGAAGTATGGAATGTCGTTCGGCTAATCTATAACCTTTTTTTTCCCGAACGTATTACGTTGGGTCAAATTCTGTAGAAGTAAAGTTTTGTTTTTTTTTAGTAAGTAAAAACGTAATTTTTTTATCTTATTTTTTATAGTTGAAATTTTTCATTTTTGTTATTATGTAATCGGTGTCCTTTAAGTGTAATAATGAGAAAAACGTAAATGAAAAATGTATCTATTCAGTTTGTTTATGTTTTGTTTATTTTCTCAAAGTATTTAACGGTTAGGGAACTTATCCCAAAGAAGCAATTGTTATTGTATTTTAGTTAGTAATAATTTATAAAAATAATTTTTTTATTGTACGAATTAAAAGTTTCTCCAAATAGTCAACAGTTAGTTTTGGAAATGAAAAGTTATCATTTAAATGAATAGACATTAAAAGAATGGGAAGAATCCGTGCGAAGCAAGAATTAGGGAATGTCATTTGGCTATTCTGTAACCGTGTTTTTTTTCTTAACGTAATCCGTTGGTTTTTTTTTTCGTAAAGTATTACGGTGGGTCAAAATCTGCAGAAGTAAATTTATTTGTTTTGTTTTAGTAAGGAAAACGTAATTTTTTTATTTTATTTTTTAGAGATGAAATGTTATGTATTTGTTATTATGTAATTGGTGTCGTTTATGTAAAGTAATGTGAAAAACGTAAAGAATAAATGTATGTAATCGGTTTGTTTATGTTTTAAAAATGTATCTATTCGGTTTGTTTATGTTTTGTTTATTTTCTCAAAGTATTTAACGGTTAGGGAACTTTTCCCCAAAAAGCAATTGTTATTGTATTTTATTTAGTAATAATTTATAAAAGTAATAATTTTTTTTTTATTGTAGGAATTAAAAATTCCTGAGAATAGTGAACAGTTATTTTTTAAATGTTTAGGTATAATTTAAATGAATAGCCATTAAAAGAATGGGGAAAATCAGTGTGAAGTAAGAATTAGGGAATGTTAATCGGCTAATCTGTAACCGTTTTTTTTTTTCTTAACGTATTCCGTTGGTTCAAATTCTGTAGAAGTTTTGTTTTTAAGTAAGGAAAACGTAATGTTGTTTATGTTAGATGTATAATGTAAATAGCAGAACAGGAACGGCGTATTACCTAAAGTAGTCGTAGATCGGTAAGGGAAATCGGCATAACTGTTTAAGCGTAGTGAATGTGGCAGGCGTTTCGTGAACTGTATACGCTGTTCGGGGCTGAGAGTATGAGATTGCGTAAGCGTATTTAACGGAAGTGACGTAGGCACATGTATTGAAGGGAGCGTCTGTTATATTTTCTGTGCAACGTATGTTAATGTGTTGTAATGTGAAGACGAACGTAACATAAATAATAAGGTGTAAAATGTGTAAAGTATCCTTTGTGTAGTTGTGCCCGGTGTAGACTGGTAGCGTGGGGGGAGTAAAATGTTAGAGGGAAATGTTCTTGCTACTACCTGTATGGTGTCTGTTTTGGGGAGAGTGACTGATGGAGGAACGAAAGTAGTAATTTGCCCGAGGTGGATGTAAGAGTGTAGAGTTTGCTAAGAACACGCTCGAGCGAATAAGCTTGGTGTAGTGATTGTAGTAACCTATTGAGTTCGAGTTTATTTTCCTATTCGATGCGAAGGTACAGGGGAAAAACGTCTTTACTTTATATATAAGAAGATTTAAAAAAAGGATGCACAAGAAGTGCAATGGAATTGCTGGTAGGTTGAGAAAGGATAACCATTTGTGTGCAAGATATGTAAGGCAATGGAGATGGATGAGAACTCGGGTGTGGATAAAGTATATCTGGATGGCGAAACTATTGAGGTTGTCAAGAAGTTTTTTTTAGCTTGGTGATACCATTGGAGCACAGGGTGGAGCAGGTGCTACTCTTATTGCAACAATTAGGAGTGGATAGAGTAAGTTCAGAGAACTTCTGCCATTACTAACCAGCAGAATGTTATCACTGTCAAAAAGGGTCGGGTCTATCAGGCATGTGTACCCAGTGTGATGATGTATGGAAGTGAGTCTTGAAGACAGGCTTAGTTCTGATGATCTCAGAGAAGGACTAAATCTGGACAGTATAGGGAGATAGGTGCAGAAGAGTACTTTGCTCCTATAGCCACGTTAAAAAAATGGATGAGAGTTCTTGAGTTAGTAGATATAGAACAGTTGAAGTAGCAGGTTCAGTTCATAGGGGAAGGCCAAGGAAAACATGGGAGGAAGTGATAAAAAGGGGCCTGATGGATAAATAAAGACCTTGTCAGAGATAGGTTACTTTAAAGCCATCCAAAGCATGCCAGCATGTAAAACAGACATTAAACCGAATATGATGATGAAATACATACGAGGATTTGACTTAGGTGTTGAGATTTGTCTAATTGAAGCATGCCAAACCCAGTATCAACAGGAAGGGATTTTTCAGTTTTATTATTCCGAATATAAAAATGTGCTTTTTAGGAATAGGTATCCAGAGAATTACAGTTGTGACGTAAGCAGTTCCAATGCTTCTACACAATACAAACCAAACTAAACCTAAAACTTAGGTTATGGTAAAAAAAAACTGCAATTTGGTTTTTATTGGGTAGAATTAGTGAAACAACATTACAAAATATATTTATTGACTTCCTGACTCAAAATGCACCAAACATTGATGCTTTATTGTTTTTGTTTCCTTTGCAAAACTCAATCATGTTCTGCAAAATCCAAAACAAAAAACAACAATTTCCCTCCCTCCCCCCCTCTTCTTCCCTCTTCTCTCTTTCTCCGCCCCTTTTCACTCAACCAAACACCATGAATAAATACTTAAACATATAAAGAAGTTGAAGCATAAAAACCTTCACCAAAATGACCGGATTCAGCATTAAATGACCTCAAAAGGGTCGATATGCCGTGAAACAAAAACAACCAAACCAAAAACCATGAATAAATACTTAAACATATAAAGAACTTGAAGCAAAATGACCAGATTCGGCATTAAATAACCCGAAAAAGGTTGATATGCTGTAAAACCAAACCAAACCAAACCAAACCACAAAATACATTTGAATACAAGATAAAATGAACAGTTTCTTTCATTAAATAACTTCTTTGCAAAAAAAAAAAGAACCTAATAATACATTCAGTTTGTCTGGTGAATTCTGTTAATGTTCGCCAGTCTCAGAACTCTCTGGTAAAACTTGGAATTAATAACGTTAGTACTGAAATTTTCTTGGATACCTATTTCTAAAAAGTACCTAAAAATATTCTCTTGATACTTCAATCAGAAGTTCTTATTTTGTAAAGAACATTTGTCGCTTAACTATTGATTCAATTCGTCATCGTCATGTACATTTGATCATTGTAGGAGATCAAAAAACACAACATAGCAGACAAGTGACAGATTCAAGAGTTCAACTGATCATCAACTATCAATCAGCATAGAGACGAATTACCGGAGAAATCCGAATCTTCTTTGTAGTCAGAAGAGTCTACCACAACGATGGTGGTGAGAGGGTGGTGTGTGAATTCTTGGAACAATGTTCAAATTTTGTTGATCTCAACTCATATATATATATATATATATATATATATATATATATAACAGCTCTTCATTGTGGCTTAAAATGGTCAGCAGTCAAGAAGCATTACCAATGTGCTATCAGCCACTACTATGTGCTAAATATTGATGGTCCACTGTAACCTTTTAATTTATGCTATATTTTATATTCAGTTTTCATTTAATACATTTTTGTTAAGCTCTGCTTTCATGTGTTATACATATTTTAAAACTATATTATGTTGACAATAACTTCGAAAACATGAAAAATGAAAGAAAAAAAACAGTCAAAATAATAAAAACAAATGGAAAATTGTATAACTATTGTTTACCCCTTTTGTTGACACAAAAACATTAAATTTGTTTATTTTTTATAAAAAATCTTTTACTTTTAATTACCTCTCTTTAAAATTAACCCTAAATAGGAAAATACTTACTAAACTGGAACTATTTCTTTTTACTTTGTTATATACATAAAACTAATAATGCTTATACGGAGAAAAATAATACAACAATATAAGCAGATAACACAGTCATTTATTAAAATAAACATATGTTTATGCAAATGAGATGTACCACAAATTAACCAGTATTTTAAAAAGAGTATTGAAGCCATGTTTTAGGCTAACGTAACATATTAGTAATTGCCGTTTTCATGTTAGCGTAGATGTGAAAATATCTGCATATTTTCACATTTATTCATATAGAATTGTTGTGCTCATGGATTGCTCAACATTGAGGCTTGAATATCTATATGAATAAAAGTGAAAATATCTGCATATTTTCACATTTATTCATATAGAATTGTTGTGCTCATGGATTGCTCAACATTGAGGCTTGAATATCTATGTGAATAAAAGTGAAAATACCTGCATATTTTCACTTTCATACTAACATTAAAACGACAATAAGTGGATACCGACGCAAACTGACGACCTGATAGAAAGAGGATACAATAACATCCCAAGATTGAAAGCTTATTGCGACTACAAGATATAGAGCTTAACGTATTGTGAAAGGGAAAGGATACAACAAATGGCTAACTCCATGCTCTTCAAAGGGAGGGCAGTGTTTGAAGCTTCTCACAACCACAAGATGCAGGCATTAACATAGTGTGAAAGGAAGTGGATATAACTATTTCTTTCAGAAGTGAGTTAGCCAAGTTGGTTAAGACAATAAAAAAAAACAAGTAAAAGACCAACGGACGCCCCCCCCCCCGATTTAATGGCCGTGTGCTCAATTTATGTATTTACAATAAATATAACTCATACAGACATTGCATTGGAGTTATTTAAAAGAGTGCTAATATAAAGGATACAAGAGAGACATCTCCAGAGTATAATTGTCCACAATATGCAGGTCCAGCCCTCTGGTATCGTAATCTTACTTTGAATTGTTTATATTCTAATATATAAAGTAAAGTCAGTCTCTTCATCGTTCTTTGTTGTCGATAGTTTTTTTCCTTCAAAGTCAATATTTAATTTAGGTTTATCAGGTTTTCGGTACTTATGCAGAACCCAAGCTAAAATCAGCTTGCTGTCAGTAGTTTCCGAATGTTTACCTAGATGGCCGGAAAAAGATGAATGAAAATTCGGTTGTTTGTGTCCAAAAAAATCCAAAACGAATCTAGATGTACAACTAGACAGAAATGATAAAATTTTTTTTTTTTTTACACATAAAATTTATTTAAAAAAAAAAAAAATCACTGAACAAGTGTTAAAACGGTGTTAGGGTTGGGGTTATAAAATGTACTTTCTGGATAAGCCCTTCCGCATTTTTAGGTCGTCTACGTAAAAATCCGGAAATTACAGATGCCATGTCGATTTTAGCCTGGGTCCTAATCTGTATAAGTACCAGTTTTTATTGTGGATCATTGCAGAATTTTATGAAATAGAATAAAATGTAATTCGATTTAATCCCTTCCAGAAAATAATTTGTCTGTTTTGGAATTATTTTCAAATGGTTGCTATCTTTAAGGGTAAACAACAAAAAGTATTATTTAGAAAAACAAAAAACAAAAAAAAAACGGCATAGTTTGAAAAGAGTGAAGCAAAAAAAACCAAAAAAACCTGACTAGTAAAAACCCGATCGGGCAACGTCGGGTAGATACAGCTAGTTTATTAAAATGCTGTCAAGATTTTATTATCACATTTCTTCATCTCGTACGATAATATGGAGCGTTGATTTGCAACTCTTTTTAATACTTTGGAAAGAGT
Source organism: Sepiola atlantica (assembly GCA_963556195.1). NCBI lineage: Eukaryota > Metazoa > Mollusca > Cephalopoda > Sepiida > Sepiolidae > Sepiola > Sepiola atlantica. Next base: position 179,634,641 of record OY744515.1, on the reverse strand, counting down.
TTTATTCATTTACTAGCAGGAGGACCTGGTGTTGCCCGGGATTGTATGAGAAACTCTGTCCATTCATGCTCAACCCATAGCATCATATTACCTTTTTTTTAAAATTATTTTTTACATTTTACAATATGCAGTTTTTGTTGAAGAATATACTCAGCACTGATTAAGAGAGGGAGAGGGTGTAAGTAAAATGACATTAAAATAAATGTTGGTAAATGTAGAACCTTTAACCCCCTCGTTGGGACTCACCTGGAATTTTCCCAGGAATCAATGAGGACTCCGGAACCTCTTATCAAAATGTTTATTCTTATTTTTTAATTGCTATAATTTTAAAGTTATAAATGGAATAATGTGTTGTATTTGCTTTTTATGGATGTCAAGTGTGAATGCAGACCCCACGATAATATTTTACCCGTAGTTGATAAAAATGAAATATACTTACCCAAGCACCCTTAGTAATATAATTTCAGAATATATACGGTTAAAGGGGTCCGTTTCTAAAACCCTAGGAAGAGTTTGTAAACAAACAAAGAGACAGGCACTACAACTTTATATATCATCTTTTTCTTCTGCATTAATTCTGACCTATGGCAGGGTCCGCAATAATGGACTTTTGTTTCCGCTTGACACGGCTTAGTCTGGGTGAAGGCCGGTTTTACAAAGATCATTGTGCAGGACATATGCCCATTTCATCATCGGCCTTCCTCTTGGTTGCTTCCTGGTAACTTCTAATGTAAAAGCAAGTTTCGCAACAGATTTGTCATTGGCCCTCAGCACATGTCCAAACAATCTGAGCTGCCATTCCCGAGTCTTGCCTTCGATCGGTGCAATGCTGTAGTGCCTTCAGATGTTCTCTAGATCCGATGGAGCATTTTGTTTTCCATTCCAACTTTATATATTATATCATCACACACTATGTTTGAATTAGAAGATCAATCCCATGAAGGTTAATAAGGATTTTGTTTTTAAATCTATATACGATTTTATATGTATAGCTTTAAAAACAAAATCCTTATTAACCTTTGACCTTCATGAGATTGGCCTCCTCCAAATGTAGTGTGAAATTGGCCTAATGTATGCTACTGTCGCAGACTATGGAATCTGTGATGCCGAGTTAAAATCCTTGTAGATCGATTGTTGCCAAGTATGCATTGATACTGTTGGTAAATGTATCAACTCACAATTGTTTCTCTGCCATTGGTAAAGTTAGCAACTTGTGTTCCATGAACCGTATACAATGACAAATGTACAGTAGATAGTGTACCCGAGCATTAAATAACCATATAAGGATCGATATGCCATGAAACAAACCAAACAGGATTTCCATCAAGTTATCCAGTTTTATCTCTGTAAAACTATCAGACAAATATCGTGTATCTGTGTTTCTCGCCTATATGTAACTTTTAGGAATACACATTGAATTTTTTAAATTTATTTACTATTAATGGAATATTTATTGAAATGATACATTTTTAAAAAGTCTATTTAAAACAAACAGAAACATGACTATTTTGAATTATTTTTCTCTATTCGACAAAATGTGTCACCTGGGCAACACCAGGTAAATACAGTTGCTTTTCAAATCCTTTCAGCAACCAATCTGTTTCATATCGCTTTACAAGAATAGCTGTTCTCTAAAATTGACGGAGAGGAAAAAATTTAATTCTTTCAAAGAAATCAATTAAGTATTCATAAAATACGTTTCAACATTTTTAAGCACAATAAAATTTATTTATATTCAAACAATCAACTATTTACATCACCTGTTTCTTCTCAGATATTGTTTATTAGTGACATTTATTTAAAGGTGTGATTAAATAGTAAACAAAAATCTACTGCCCTCTAAAGGGATTGAACTCTGATCCTTCCATTTTGAGACTCTTGTGTTTCATACATCGCCCCCCCCCCCTCTATTCCCTTCCACTCACTACTTCTGTTCTCATTCGCCCTTTATTCTCACATAATGTTCCGTAGTTATCGGACAAAAGGAGGGACAGACAGACAGACAGACAGACAGACATACACGCACACACGTCGTCGTTATGGTTATTGATCTTTTAGAACCTGAAGCTTTTTTTTGCCATCTGTTACACATTCAACATTCGACGTTTCTATCTCTCGACCTGACCTCACATTTATTTAAGAAGGAAAACTCTTTTTCCTCTTCCCCCAACTAATCCTATGTTTCTCCATTGAATATCAAATATTCTCTTTGCTAATTTGAATCGCGTTTATTCTCTTGATATTGATCCAAACGTAGACTTAGGATTTATATTTTGTTAAAAGAATTTAAAAAAAAATGAATCCTGATTTACAATAAGGAGTTGTGTTAGCTTTAAATTCAAATATTAAATGTCGAGTTTTGTGATTGAAGAGAACAGAACGCATTTGCTTGACCATCGGATAATTGAAATCTTAAAATCGGTGAAAAGTCTAATTTAATTGGAGTTTAGTTTCAATGATTTATCACACAATTCTATCAATAGTAAGTGAAGCAGTTCTCTTCAATAATTATTTTGTTATGGTATTGTTTTAGGCTCTATAAAAAAAGTCCAAATAGGTCAGTTAGTAGAACCTTGGACTGAAGATCTCAAGGTTTTGATTTCGATTTCCGGTCATTGCATCCGCTTTATTTGTTTGGAATTAATTATTTACTATTAATGCAGTATTCTCCATTTCTAAAAGTAGTTAAGATCTCTGATATTTCGAAATAAGACAAATTCTGCAATGTATTTATTATGTTGAAAAGAAATTGTGACTGACTGACAGATTGACGGACGAAATCTCTATTTATATAAAACTAGATCTTATGAATATCCCAGAATATGTTTAAATACTGCAGTTAAAAATAAGCTCAATGGTTGATAGGTTATGTCAAACAGGGCCTTCATATTATAATTTGAGTTCCAAGCAAAGGTCAAGACTCATGTCTGGAGTTTATTTGAATGGTTAGAATGAAAATATCAAAGATAAATAATTAAGATTAGCTCTACAATTGAACTTGTTTTGGAATTTTACGCTAAATAGGTATTTAAGATCTGACCATCCTATATTTTTTAAAGAATTACGTTATTTTGATTAAATTAAGTTTTATTTATTAAAAAAATGTTGATTAGAAACTGATCTTATTCTGAATATTACTCTTCTATACTTGATACCACACTGGAATTTGTTTGTGATTTTCATATGATTTTCATATATTTATTGAAAATTATTTTATTTGGTCCCTCTATCTGGACATTGTTTTGTTCTCGAACTGGTTGCGGATATATCCGATGGATGTTATCTGAATTGTAATTGATAAAGTCTATATGCTGATGAGGAAAATCAAAAAAGTTTCTCAAGTTTTACTCTGATGTAATAGTGATAATAAAATATATATTTTTGAAATGCATGTACCTATAGATAAACATTGGTAAGTGTTTACTCCAGGGCTTGATTATAATATTTTAACTATTAATTAGCACATAAATTTTATGATCTATGAACTTATATATATATATATATATATATATATATGTATACTAGCAAGGATAATCCTTTTCATTCCAATAGAGAAGGAGAGGGGGCATGATTGGCATAATGAATACTGTATAATCCTTGTTCCAGCAGTAATAACAACAACACCAGAGAAACACTCTCTTAAATACTTGATGTTTATTGGTTGAAATAATACTGATTGGATTAAATACTCAATCATGATTGGTTTCCTATATCGAACTTCAACCAATCAGAAAGAGTTTGCCGTAATAGTCAGACATCTGTTCGCATTGACAATATAAGCAAAAGTCCAAATGTTGTCACCAGTGAGAACCCCAACTTGCCACACAAACCAATGCCATTCATAACACGCTGTTACTAACTGCTAAACATACTCTTGGTAGACAAATGAACTCTTGCTGTAGCCCTTGGCTAACAATGCAAGTAACAGTCATTGACTCCTAAATATGATGACAGCTTATCACAGTCTTATGAACACCCTCACTACTAAAGTCCGCACACATATGAACAAAAACAGCACTTTCTTCATCTATACCTTTTGAATGTTTCTCAACTCTTTTTCTCTTGATTCTTTATAGGATCTGGTCCATAAAGTTTAAGCCTCTGTAATTACTGGCATCACTCTTGTAACAATTGTATTAAGATCCCAGTGTTTCGGAACAACCGCATCTTTTATGATCTGATTTGCCAAGTCTGTGATTTTCTCAATGCCTGTTTTACTTGCAGCTTTCAACATTTCTGCGACACCACTTGAGGGTCCTGCAACCATACCCTTATTTATCTGACAGCTTCGCATACCATTTCTTTCTCAATTCTTATAGCTCGAGCAGATACTGCTTCTGCAAATTTTCTTGATTCCACAAAAACTCGCTATTCAACAATTTTTGATACTGGCATTTCCAAGCACCTCTCTTGTACTGTTCATTTGCACTTTCAAATGCACTTCACTACAACAATGCACTTCACTATAACAATGCACTTCACTATAACAATGTCCATATTTGTCTTTGACATCTGTTTAGCAATCTACTTAATTTTTGGGGTCATCCTTTCATAGTGTATTTGGAAACCTAGTTTTTTGGTTTTGTACAGTGTTTTTCTTGCTGTCTTCTTTGCCACCAGATATGTATCCTTATTCACTAACCTTTTCTCCACTCACTCTATTGTTTCTGCTTTTCTTTGATACACTTCTCAACTTCCTCATTGCACTGCAGTGTCACGCTAAGTCTTGGGGGCGCTTTCATCTACCTACAAGTCTGGTCTGTTACCTTCAACTTCTTCCACCGTTCTTCCAAACTTCTTGAAGTTGATCTGGTAACCCAAACGCTGAATCACCTGGTTTCTAAACTTGCGTTTCACATGTTCTTTATTCAACCTCATCACCTTTCTCCTGGGGATGGTGGAAGTGGGATGCTGACTTTCCCCAAACAAGTGAAGTCAGCACAGATCCAGAAATGCTGAGATATAAACAAATAGTCAAGGCAGTTGACTATTTGTGTTGCCGTCTATGCAGAGGAGTCGTTTTGACAACCAATCTAACAGCATTCCAATAATTAAGTGTAATCAAGCGAAAGATGGCATTAAAAAAAACGAACAAACTTTTGGGCCAACCCAATATAAGCGGGCAAAATTTGCTTCTTCGCTCGTGTTGTTTTTTTGTGTGTGTTGATGATTCTCTCTCCTAACCTTGTTCATGCTTCCGATGAATCCTATTTTCCTTCATTTTGTTCCTTGTAAATGTTGTTCATTTCTTTGCATTAAAAATCTAATGGTCCTTGCTTTCTTCCTATTTTTTGTATAACCCAATCCTTGAAGTGACCTGATCGAAAGGCCATATTTTGGAAAGCATATTGGCAAACAGTCACTTTGACATTCGGCTAATCCCAGAGTTCAGTGGAATAACTACCTTTGCAATGGAATAAAGATGGAATAGCTCGAAAATGCTGAGCTCATCTGTGAACTATGTGATCTTCAGGATGTGGGACATGTCATCCTGTTGCGACTAACAGTTGGAGCCCTAACAGTCTATAGGCAGTTCAAAAAGGAACAAATATCTGACATTGAGCAAGTTAAGTGAGTTTTGGTGACAGCTTTTGCAGTTAAATCTTTTGTGGCATTTCACATCTTTATGACACAATTACTGAGGTCTGGTGAAACCGTGGATGTATTCTTTGTTAAACTTCGGAGACTGGCTCTGTTTTTAAGGAAAGCACTCCCCCAAAATGGATGGCATGCACATTTTTGGCTGGACTGCCAGGTCACATAAGACAGCACCTTTGGGCTTCATCGAGAATGGACGACATTAGCCTGGGCAAGAGTGTTATCAGAGTCTGAACTATGCAGCCTATTCAGACTGGTACATGCTCTGCTTACACTGGTGCATCTTCCAGTGAAAACATTGCATGCTCTAGACTAAAACAGCTTGTGCAAGGGGCTGCCAGTATCAGCGCGGAGAGGGGCATAGTGGCCTCCTGTGAAAAGCATAAGTAAAGATGTGTTGCTTTATGATGAAAGATAGGCCATGTATTCTAGTGTCTGGGAAACTGAGAAAAGGCGAGGTAATAGTGCCAGTCTCTCCTCAAATGATTTATAAGAGGTTCTGATTAATGGAAACAAATGTATGGCACTAGTGGATTCAGAATGTTCGCAGTCTCTTGTGACTGAATCTACACACGATAGAAATAATGACAGCATCAACGAGTTTGTGAAGCTATGTTCTAGAGGATGAACTATCGTGCCTACACTGCAACTAAAGTATAAGAACTGAGTTTAGTGAACAGCCTCATGGAAGTGACCAGGTTATCAGCCATCTAACAAATTAACACACAGGGTGCCCACATATAAGGTGTGTCTGTTCAACTCCAGTCAGAATACCTGTACGAGCTGCAGACATGGCTGGATAATGGATGGCTCCTTCCCTATTCTGAGGATAAAGTTGGCACCAAAAGGCTTGATTCCATTGATGGCAGAATTCTAACAGAATAAGTCTGCCCAGTATTCGACTTTCAGAAACTAAATGCCTACACAGCTGACGTTTGTGCACAAAAGCTAAAGAAGTGTAAAAATAGTACTCCGTGTTTGTGTGATACTAATGATTCAACCAGGACCCCAGACTATGGGAGGAAATGATTTACCAAGGCACACAAAAGTGATTGGAAGTAAGATGAGTAATCAGTTAGGAACGTTCAAGATGGCGAGCACAGAAGTCGTCAGTTTCTATTGATCAGTGGAGGGTCGTTGACTAAAATGAAAGGCTGGACTTAGGATTTTTGGTCGAAACTAAATATATTTAGGAGTCAGAATTTGCAACAATTTATGTTAGCTTATGGCTCGGAGAGGAGACAATCAGATTGGAGTCAAAGTTGGGTGAGAGCAACTCGGAATAGACGAGCAGATGAAGAGATGAGCTGGTGAGCAACGATGATGATGGCCTTGACAGACAATTTAATCTCAGTTAGGTCTTAGCAAATACACTGGAATTAAGATGTGCACAATGTATCAGTTTTTTTTTTCTCTTGTGAGTCTGCATTGTTTCGTTTTTGTATACTTGTAAACCAACGCTTGCGCCCTTGACGATTACCAAGACAGATGAAGACGAACAGAAAGCCACAGCACACAAGCATTGGGATTGACGGTGATCGTCGAAGACGGGCATATTGTCCTACATTTGTTTTATGTTAGACAGGCCTACTTATAGGTGTGAGTGCACCAGTCTTTATGACGATATCAAATAGAGATCATTGGTTGAAAAAGATTTTGCTTGATGTGCCTGGCATTATGACAATCGGATGCCGTCTATCATATAAATTATCATAGATATCATTAGATAAGAGACAAGTTGGAAGTCAGTGAGACATGGAGCTGAGTTGAAATTGATGTCATTCACTACAAATGCTGACACTACCTGACACTTATTGACTGCAGACTACATAATTTTCTGTCTGGCAAATTTGAAATGACAAGATGTAGCGAGTATCATCACCCACTCGGAAGCCGTACTCTATGAGTGTGACCCATCACAACTGAAATGCTCATTGACAATGATACACAATTTTGCTGCACACCTTAATCAACAACTTCTTCCCAATTGATTTAACTTCTTGAATGAATTGGGAATTTGACTTGTGCCTATTTATCCTCAGTTAATGGTATCATGGAAAGATGCAACAAGAAAACTGTTTTGTAATAGAAGTACTTCGTTTGTATAATGCCACATCTAAAAACGATATGTTACCATTGACTATCCCTGCCAATATGATCCATTGCTACCAAATCCAAATGAAGGATCAGATGAGCATGGACAGCAACGCATAAGTTATGAAGTAGGAGATTGTGTTTGGGAAAGAGACTCAAGTGAATGGTGTATGTCTTCCTCTATACTTGGACACTTAACCAGTCCACAGATGAGATGCTGTGCCATACAAAAGATTTATACCGGCAAATAAGTTCAAGTAGTTTAAAGAAAAAGGCATGAAAGTGTGTCCTCTACCCAAAGTGCAAGGATGATAGATGCCAGAGATACACATGATGATCAACTGGAGGCCAGCAGCTCCAGGCCCGACACTGTGTTACCGTGAAAGAGTATGCAGCATTAGACTGGCCCCTTGTTGTCACTATATAATGATGAGATCAGGTTGGAGTGTAGTGAAATAAGTCTCTCTCTCCTGCACGTCTCTCTCTCTCTCTCTCTCTCTCTCTCTCTTTCCTGCACGTCTCTCTCTCTCTCTCTCTCTCTCTCTCCTACACGTCTCTCTCTCTCCTACGTCTCTCTCTCTCCTACGTCTCTCTCTCTCCTACGTCTCTCTCTCTCCTACACGTCTCTCTCTCTCCTACACGTCTCTCTCTATCCTACCCGTCTCTCTATCCTACCCGTCTCTCTATCCTACCCGTCTCTCTCTCCTACACGTCTCTCTCTCCTACACGTCTCTCTCTCCTACACGTCTCTCTCTCTCCTACACGTCTCTCTCTCCTACACGTCTCTCTCTCTCCTACACGTCTCTCTCTCCTACACGTCTCTCTCTCCTACACGTCTCTCTCTCCCCTACACGTCTCTCTCTCCCCTACACGTCTCTCTCTCTCCCCTACACGTCTCTCTCTCTCCCCTACACGTCTCTCTCTCTCCCCTACACGTCTCTCTCTCTCCCCTACACGTCTCTCTCTCTCCCCTACACGTATCTCTCTCTCCCTACACGTCCCTCTCTCCCTACACGCCTCTCTCTCTCCCTACACGTCTCTCTCTCTCCCTACACGTCTCTCTCTCTCCCTACACGTCTTTCTCTCTCCCTACACGTCTTTCTCTCTCCCTACACGTCTCTCTCTATCTCTCCTACACGTCTCTCTCTATCTCTCCTACACGTCTCTCTCTATCTCTCCTACACGTCTCTCTCTATCTCTCCTACACGTCTCTCTCTATCTCTCCTACACGTCTCTCTCTATCTCTCCTACACGTCTCTCTCTCTCTCTCCTACACGTTTCTCTCTCTCTCCTACACGTTTCTCTCTCTCTCTCCTACACGTTTCTCTCTCTCTTTCCTACACGTTTCTCTCTCTCTTTCCTACACGTTTCTCTCTCTCTTTTCTACACGTTTCTCTCTCTCTTTTCTACACGTTTCTCTCTCTCTTTTCTACACGTTTCTCTCTCTCTGTCCTACACGTTTCTCTCTCTCTGTCCTACACGTTTCTCTCTCTCTGTCCTACACGTTTCTCTCTCTCTGTCCTACACGTTTCTCTCTCTCTGTCCTACACGTTTCTCTCTCTCTGTCCTACACGTTTCTCTCTCTCTGTCCTACACGTTTCTCTCTCTCTGTCCTACACGTTTCTCTCTCTCTGTCCTACACGTTTCTCTCTCTCTGTCCTACACGTTTCTCTCTCTCTGTCCTACACGTTTCTCTCTCTCTTTCCTACACGTTTCTCTCTCTCTTTCCTACACCTTTCTCTCTCTCTTTCCTACACCTTTCTCTCTCTCTCCTACACCTTTCTCTCTCTCTCCTACACGTTTTTCTCTCTCTCCTACACGTTTTTCTCTCTCTCCTACACGTTTCTCTCTCTCTCTCCTACACGTTTCTCTCTCTCTCTCCTACACGTTTCTCTCTCTCTCCTACACGTTTCTCTCTCTCTCTTACCTGTCTCGCTCTCTCTCTCTCTCTTACGTCTCTCTCTTACTCTCCTACACGTTTCTCTCTCTCTCTCTTACCTGTCTCGCTCTCTCTCCTACACGTTTCTCTCTCTCTCTCCTACACGTTTCTCTCTCTCTCTCCTACACGTTTCTCTCTCTCTCTCTCCTACACGTTTATCTCTCTCTCTCTCTCTTACCTGTCTCGCTCTCTCTGTCTCTCTTACCTGCCTCGCGCTCTGTCTCTCTTACCTGTCTCGCTCTCTCTGTCTTTCTTACCTGTCTCGCTCTCTCTCTCTTTCTTACCTGTCTCGCTCTCTCTCTCTCTCTCTCTTACCTGTCTCGCTCTCTCTGTCTCTCTCTTACCTGTCTCGCTCTCTCTGTCTCTCTCTTACCTGTCTCGCTCTCTCTGTCTCTCTTACCTGTCTCGCTCTCTCTGTCTCTCTTACCTGTCTCGCTCTCTCTGTCTCTCTTACCTGTCTCACTCTCTCTCTCTCTCTTACCTGCCTCGCTCTCTCTCTCTCTCTCTTACCTGCCTCGCTCTCTCTCTCTCTCTTACCTGCCTCGCTCTCTCTCTCTCTCTTACCTGCCTGGCTCTCTCTCTCTCTTACCTGTCTCGCTCTCTCTCTCTTACCTGTCTCGCTCTCTCTCTCTTACCTGTCTCGCTCTCTCTCTCTTACCTGTCTCGCTCTCTCTCTCTTACCTGTCTCGCTCTCTCTCTCTTACCTGTCTCGCTCTCTCTCTCTTACCTGTCTCGCTCTCTCTCTCTTACCTGTCTCGCTCTCTCTCTCTTACCTGTCTCGCTCTCTCTCTCTTACCTGTCTCGCTCTCTCTCTCTTACCTGTCTCGCTCTCTCTCTCTTACCTGTCTCGCTCTCTCTCTCTTACCTGTCTCGCTCTCTCTCTCTTACCTGTCTCGCTCTCTCTCTCTTACCTGTCTCGCTCTCTCTCTCTTACCTGTCTCGTTGTCTCAGTCTTTCCTATTTGCCATTCTCTCTCTCTTATTATCCTCCCTTATCTCTCGCTCTTACGCTCCCCTATCTCTCGCTCTTACGCTCCACTATCTCTCGCTATTACGCTCCCCTATCTCTCGCTCTCGCTCTGACGTTCCTCTCGCTCTCGCTCTCGCTCTGACCTTCTCCTATCTCTCGCTCTCGCTCTTACGTTCCCCTATCTCTCGCTCTCGCTCTCACGTTCCCCTATCTCTCGCTCTCACTCTTACGTTCCCCTATCTCTCGCTCTCACTCTTACGTTCCCCTATCTCTCGCTCTCACTCTTACGTTCCCCTATCTCTCGCTCTCACTCTTACGTTCCCCTATCTCTCGCTCTCACTCTTACGTTCCCCTATCTCTCGCTCTCACTCTTACGTTCCCCTATCTCTCGCTCTCACTCTTACGTTCCCCTATCTCTCGCTCTCACTCTTACGTTCCCCTATCTCTCGCTCTCACTCTCACGTTCCCCTATCTCTCGCTCTCACTCTCACGTTCCCCTATCTCTCGCTCTCACTCTTACGTTCCCCTATCTCTCGCTCTCACTCTTACGTTCCCCTATCTCTCTCTCTCTCTTACGCTCCCCTATCTCTCTCTCTCTCTTACGCTCCCCTATCTCTCTCTCTCTCTTACGCTCCCCTATCTCTCTCTCTCTCTTACGCTCCCCTATCTCTCTCTCTCTCTTACGCTCCCCTATCTCTCTCTCTCTCTCTTACGCTCCCCTATCTCTCTCTCTCTCTCTTACGCTCCCCTATCTCTCTCTCTCTCTCTTACGCTCCCCTATCTCTCTCTCTCTCTTACGCTCCCCTATCTCTCTCTCTCTCTTACGCTCCCCTATCTCTCTCTCTCTTACGCTCCCCTATCTCTCTCTTTCTTACGCTCCCCTATCTCTCTGTCTCTTACGCTCCCCTATCTCTCTGTCTCTCACGCTCCCTTATCTCTCTCTCTCTCACGCTCCCTTATCTCTCTCTCTCTCACGCTCCCCTATCTCTCTCTCACGCTCCCCTATCTCTCTCTCACGCTCCCCTATCTCTCTCTCACGCTCCCCTATCTCTCTCTCACGCTCCCCTATCTCTCTCTCACGCTCCCCTATCTCTCTCTCACGCTCCCCTATCTCTCTCTCACGCTCCCCTATCTCTCTCTCACGCTCCCCTATCTCTCTCTCACGCTCCCCTATCTCTCTCTCACGCTCCCCTATCTCTCTCTCACGCTCCCCTATCTCTCTCTCACGCTCCCCTATCTCTCTCTCACGCTCCCCTATCTCTCTCTCACGCTCCCCTATCTCTCTCTCACGCTCCCCTATCTCTCTCTCACGCTCCCCTATCTCTCTCTCACGCTCCCCTATCTCTCTCTCACGCTCCCCTATCTCTCTCTCACGCTCCCCTATCTCTCTCTCACGCTCCCCTATCTCTCTCTCACGCTCCCCTATCTCTCTCTCACGCTCCCCTATCACTCTCTCACGCTCCCCTATCACTCTCTCACGCTCCCCTATCTCTCTCTCACGCTCCCCTATCTCTCTCTCACGCTCCCCTATCTCTCTCTCACGCTCCCCTATCTCTCTCTCACGCTCCCCTATCTCTCTCTCTCTCACGCTCCCCTATCTCTCTCTCTCTCACGCTCCCCTATCTCTCTCTCTCTCTCACGCTCCCCTATCTCTCTCTCTCTCTCACGCTCCCCTATCTCTCTCTCTCTCTCACGCTCCCCTATCTCTCTCTCTCTCACGCTCCCCTATCTCTCTCTCTCTCACGCTCCCCTCTCTCTCTCTCTCACGCTCCCCTATCTCTCTCTCTCTCACGCTCCCCTATCTCTCTCTCTCTCTCACGCTCCCCTATCTCTCTCTCTCTCTCACGCTCCCCTATCTCTCTCTCTCTCTCACGCTCCCCTATCTCTCTCTCTCTCTCACGCTCCCCTATCTCTCTCTCTCTCTCACGCTCCCCTATCTCTCTCTCTCTCTCACGCTCCCCTATCTCTCTCTCTCTCTCACGCTCCCCTATCTCTCTCTCTCTCTCACGCTCCCCTATCTCTCTCTCTCTCTCACGCTCCCCTATATCTCTCTCTCTCTCACGCTCCCCTATCTCTCTCTCACGCTCCCCTATCTCTCTCTCACGCTCCCCTATCTCTCTCTCACGCTCCCCTATCTCTCTCTCACGCTCCCCTATCTCTCTCTCACGCTCCCCTATCTCTCTCTCTCACGCTCCCCTATCTCTCTCTCACGCTCCCCTATCTCTCTCTCACGCTCCCCTATCTCTCTCTCACGCTCCCCTATCTCTCTCTCACGCTCCCCTATCTCTCTCTCACGCTCCCCTATCTCTCTCTCACGCTCCCCTATCTCTCTCTCACGCTCCCCTATCTCTCTCTCACGCTCCCCTATCTCTCTCTCACGCTCCCCTATCTCTCTCTCACGCTCCCCTATCTCTCTCTCACGCTCCCCTATCTCTCTCTCACGCTCCCCTATCTCTCTCTCACGCTCCCCTATCTCTCTCTCACGCTCCCCTATCTCTCTCTCACGCTCCCCTATCTCTCTCTCACGCTCCCCTATCTCTCTCTCACGCTCCCCTATCACTCTCTCACGCTCCCCTATCTCTCTCTCACGCTCCCCTATCTCTCTCTCACGCTCCCCTATCTCTCTCTCACGCTCCCCTATCTCTCTCTCACGCTCCCCTATCTCTCTCTCACGCTCCCCTATCTCTCTCTCACGCTCCCCTATCTCTCTCTCTCTCACGCTCCCCTATCTCTCTCTCTCTCACGCTCCCCTATCTCTCTCTCTCTCACGCTCCCCTATCTCTCTCTCTCTCTCACGCTCCCCTATCTCTCTCTCTCTCTCACGCTCCCCTATCTCTCTCTCTCTCACGCTCCCCTATCTCTCTCTCTCTCACGCTCCCCTCTCTCTCTCTCTCACGCTCCCCTATCTCTCTCTCTCTCACGCTCCCCTATCTCTCTCTCTCTCTCACGCTCCCCTATCTCTCTCTCTCTCTCACGCTCCCCTATCTCTCTCTCTCTCTCACGCTCCCCTATCTCTCTCTCTCTCTCACGCTCCCCTATCTCTCTCTCTCTCTCACGCTCCCCTATCTCTCTCTCTCTCTCACGCTCCCCTATCTCTCTCTCTCTCTCACGCTCCCCTATCTCTCTCTCTCTCTCACGCTCCCCTATCTCTCTCTCTCTCTCACGCTCCCCTATCTCTCTCTCTCTCACGCTCCCCTATCTCTCTCTCTTACGCTCCCCTTATCTCTCTCTCTCTCTCTTACGCGTCCTTTCTCTCTCTCTTTATCTCTAACGCTTTATCTTTTTACTTTTTCTCACGCTCCCTCCCCTCTGTTTCTCACGCTCCCTCACTTTTATTTTTTTACGGCTCCCTCCTCTCTCTCTATTTTTTTCTCTTTCTCTCTCCTACTCTCTTACGCTCCCTCTCTTCTCTCTCCTTCTCTTACGTTTCCTCTCTTCTCTCTCCTTCTCTTACGTTTCCTCTTCTCCTTCTCTCTCTCTCTCTCTTTCGTCTCGTAATCGACCCCCCTCCTCCCGCGTTGTTTATTGTTATTAGTGTTTGTTTAATCAAATAACTGCGTGCATTTGTGTTATGACGACGTATGGGTTTGTTTCGTCGTCACCGTGGGAACCCCTGCTTTCAATCCAATCATAGCAGTCATTCACGGGGAGGCAACACCACTTGACTACGGAGCCATTTTTAATGACAAGTTGATTGGTGCGATTGGGTAATCCGCAGACACTGTTCCCCCAACCCCCTCTCTCCGTTAACCTCTCCTCCCACTCTTCTTCTCACTAGCACCTGTCTCTCCTCTCTTCCCCTATCCCTCTCCACCCACAGGCATTCCGCCCCCCCCCTTTTCTCCCCCACCTCATTTCTTTGCCGTGATATGAGTGCAATCTTTTACCTACACCACCATTTAATACTATTACTACATGTAAACGTTGCTGACCCAATACTTAACATTTACCACCACCGCCGCCCTAGAAACCACAGTGAATGACTCTCCCTCCCACCCTCTCGCCTTTGTACCTCTTCCTAATACACTTTTCCCGCGCACACTGTCCTATTCTCTTCCGAATCTCCGCGCGTGCAATATGCCGCTCCTCCCCTTTAGCATACACAGTAAAATAAAACTCGAATATATACTCGTCTTTACTTACCCACGCGTACACAGCGGACGTTGATTTGTCGTTAACAAATAACACATCACATCTAGCCACTTTCTGTGTAAGTGGCATTACACAAGTGTGAATTTATATTATTACTTTAACAAAATATTACGTTATTACACACTCTCTACTCTCTTTCTATCTCTTACGCTCCTTTCCCCACTCTCTCCTCCTTCACTCTTTTTACTCCCTCCTTCACTATTTTTACTCCCTCCTTCTCTCTTTTTATTAACTCTCTCTTTCTCTCTTTTTATTAACTCTCTCCTTCTCTCTTTTTATTAACTCTCTCCTTCTCTCTTTTTACTAACTCTCTCCTTCTCTCTTTTTACTAACTCTCTCCTTCTCTCTTTTTACTAACTCTCTCCTTCTCTCTTTTTACTAACTCTCTCCTTCTCTCTTTTTACTAACTCTCTCCTTCTCTCTTTTTACTAACTCTCTCCTTCTCTCTTTTTACTAACTCTCTCCTTCTCTCTTTTTACTAACTCTCTCTTTTCACTCTCTCTCCCTTTCTATTTCTCCACTCTCCCTTTCTATTTCTTCACTCTCCCTTTCTATCTCTTCACTCTCCCTTTCTATCTCTTCACTCTCCCTTTCTATCTCTTCACTCTCCCTTTCTATCTCTTCACTCTCCCTTTCTATCTCTTCACTCTCCCTTTCTATCTCTTCACTCTCCTTTCACTTCTTTTTGCTTCTCCCTCTTTCTCGTCCCTCTCCCTCTTTCTCGTCCCTCTCCCTCTTTCTCGTCCCTCTCCCTCTTTCTCGTCCCTCTCCCTCTTTCTCGTCCCTCTCTATCTTTCTCGTCCCTCTCTATCTTTCTCGTCCCTCTCTATCTTTCTCGTTCCTCTCCCTCTTTCTCGTCCCTCTCCCTCTTTCTCGTCCCTCTCCCTCTTTCTCGTCCCTCTTTCTCTTTCTCGTCCCTCTCCCTCTTTCTCGTCCCTCTCCCTCTTTCTCGTCCCTCTCCCTCTTTCTCGTCCCTCTCCCTCTTTCTCGTCCCTCTCCCTCTTTCTCGTCTCTCTCCCTCTTTCTCGCCCCTCTCCCTCTTTCTCGCCCCTCTCCCTCTTTCTCGCCCCTCTCCCTCTTTCTCGCCCCTCTCCCTCGCCCCTCTCCCTCTTTCTCGCCCCTCTCCCTCGCCCCTCTCCCTCGCCCCTCTCCCTCTTTCTCGTCCCTCTCCCTCTTTCTCGTCCCTCTCCCTCTTTCTCGTCCCTCTCTATCTTTCTCGTCCCTCTCTATCTTTCTCGTCCCTCTCTATCTTTCTCGTCCCTCTCCCTCTTTCTCGTCCCTCTCCCTCTTTCTCGTCCCTCTCCCTCTTTCTCGTCCCTCTCCCTCTTTCTCGTCTCTCTCCCTCTTTCTCGCCCCTCTCCCTCTTTCTCGTCCCTCTCCCTCTTTCTCGCCCCTCTCCCTCTTTCTCGCCCCTCTCCCTCTTTCTCGCCCCTCTCCCTCTTTCTCGCCCCTCTCCCTCTTTCTCGCACCTCTCCCTCTTTCTCGCACCTCTCCCTCTTTCTCGCCCCTCTCCCTCTTTCTCGACCCTCTCCCTCTTTCTCGTCCCTCTCCCTCTTTCTCGTCCCTCTCCCTCTTTCTCGTCCCTCTCCCTCTTTCTCGTCCCTCTTCCTCTTTCTCGTCCCTCTTTCTCTTTCTCGTCCTTCTCCCTCTTTCTCGTCCCTCTCCCTCTTTCTCGTCCCTCTCCCTCTTTCTCGTCCCTCTCCCTCTTTCTCGTCCCTCTCCCTCTTTCTCTCCCCTCTCTATCTTTCTCTCCCCTCTCTATCTTTCTCTCCCCTCTCTATCTTTCTCTCCCCTCTCTATCTTTCTCTCCCCTCTCTATCTTTCTCTCCCCTCTCTATCTTTCTCGTCCCTCTCTATCTTTCTCGTCCCTCTTTATCTTTCTCGTCCCTCTTTATCTTTCTCGTCCCTCTTTATCTTTCTCGTCCCTCTTTATCTTTCTCTCCCCTGCCTATCTTTCTCTCCCCTGCCTATCTTTCTCTCCCCTGCCTCTTTCTCTCCCCTGCCTCTTTCTCTCCCCTGCCTCTCTCTCCCCTCTCTCTCTTTCTCTCCCCTCTCTCTCTTTCTCTCCCCTCTCTCTCTTTCTCTCTCTTTCTCTTCCCTGTCTATCTTTCTCTCCCCTGTCTACTTTTCTCTCCCCTCTTACTCTCCCTGTCTATCTTTCTCTCCCCTCTTTCTCCCCCCTGTCTATCTTTCCTCCCTCTCTCTCCCTTTATTATTCCTCCCTCTCCCCCCTTTATCTTTCCTCCTCCCCTTTATCTTCTCCCCTCTCTCCCCCTTTATCTTTCTCCCCTCTCTCCCCCTTTATCTTTCTCCCCTCTCTCCCCTTTATCTTTCTCCCCTCTCTCCCCTTTTATATTTCACCCCTCTCTCCCCCTTTATCTCTCTCCCCTCTCTTTCCTCTCCCTCCCTTTCCTCTCCCTCTCTTCCCTTTCTCTTTCCTCTCCCTCTCTTCCCTTTCTCTTTCCTCTCCCTCTCTTCCCTTCCTCTTTCCTCTCCCTCTCTTCCCTTCCTCTTTCCTCTCCCTCTCTTCCCTTTCTCTTTCCTCTCCCTCTCTTCCCTTTCTCTTTCCCCTTCCCTTTCCTTTCCCTATCTCCACTTTCTTTTTCCTCTCCCTCTCCCCCTTTATCTTTCCTCTCCGTCTACCCATTTGTCTTTCCTCTCCGTCTACCCCTTTGTCTTTCCTCTCCGTCTCCCTCTTTGTCTTTCCTCCACGTCTCCCTCTTTGTCTTTCCTCCTACTCTCCCTCTTTGTCTTTCCTCCTTGTTTCTTCTCCTTTTTTCTCTTCCTCTTTCTATTCCCATCCCCCTCTTGTTCTTCCCATCTCCCTCTTCAATCTCTGTTCTTTCTCTGTCTTCACTCTTC
This sequence comes from Sepiola atlantica, assembly GCA_963556195.1. NCBI lineage: Eukaryota > Metazoa > Mollusca > Cephalopoda > Sepiida > Sepiolidae > Sepiola > Sepiola atlantica. The sequence goes on along the minus strand of OY744515.1, from coordinate 179,617,027 downwards.
CCCTTTTTACTGTCTCTCTCTTCACTCTCCCCCTTTTCTTTCTCTTTTCTCTGTCTTCTCTCTTCCATTCTTTTCTCTCATCTCTATTTCTCCCTTTTTTCTCCTTACCCTTCCTTTCTCTCTCTCTCTATATCCTTCCTTTCTTATTATTCTCTCTCCTATCCCTCCTTTTTTCTCTTCCCCCTCTCTTTGGGACACAGAACAAAACTATTTCTTATACCATGGACGCTCAGTCAGAGCCTTGTTTTGTATTGATATATTTATTTACCTGTCCACTATCTTTTTTCGGTGGGGGGACTTATGTTAAATTTGCATAATTCCTATTTTCGTCATGTAAATTATTTACTGGTGATACCAGATCAGGCTGCCCTGTGGCTCCCTGAGACGAAATTCACCTACATTGACGTTTTTTTTTTTTTTTTTTTTTTTTTTTTGTAAAACTTAATTGTGTTCTACAAAACCAAAAACAAAAACAACAGCCCCTCTCCCTTTCTCCCTCCCCTTTTTTATTTTATTTTTAGAACTTGAAGCATAAATCTTTTACTATAATGACCAGATTCGGCATTAAATAACCCAAAAAGGGTTGATATGCCGTAAAACAAAACTACCATACCTAAATTATTTAGAGTGAAATGGGTTCTAACATTACTCTCAAACAACTTAGATTTACTTAAAACATACTTTAATAAAAAATAAATAACATTAAAAACATTAAGTTATAGAAAGTTTCATCGAACATGTAAAACGTCGAAAAGAAAAGTCGTCTGGAAAAAGTTCAGTAAGAGATTAGCTACGAAAGAACGATAACTCAAGTTCGTAATTTTCCAGTTAAAGGACTTACAAGAAAATTATAAATTAAAGTTATCGTTCTTCCATAGCGTTCGGATAAGAAGATGAGAGGGTGATACGCAATCTTTCTTTAGTCAACTTGTTCTCTTTCCAAATCACTCTCTTCTCCTCCCCTAATTCAGACGCGATATTTTATTTCTCTCTAATAACTTTATATTAATTAGCCTTTTTGTTTCTTTTCGGTTGTTATTGTTATTGATTGAACCTGTGTGAAATGCCGCTGTGTCGTCTTAAACGCGCACAATCTGCGACAACATTCTGAAAGGACGATTAGAAGAGCCGCAATGAATTTCTCAATTAGTCTGTTTAGCTTGTCATCTCCTGCTCATCATCCTCCTCTTACCATTCTGTCTCTCTTGTGCCCGCCCGCCCCCTCTCTCTTTCTCTATACGTTCTCTATTTTGGTTCTCTCTCTGTTCTGTTCTCTCTCTCTGTTCTGTTCTCTCTCTCTCTCTGTTCGTTGTCTCTCGTTCTCTCTGTTCGTTGTCTCTCGTTCTCTCTGTTCTCTCTCTCTCTGTTTTCTCTCTCTCTGTTCTCTCTCTCTCTGGTCTCTCTCTCTCTGGTCTCTCTCTGGTCTCTCTCTCTCTCTGGTCTCTCTCTCTCTGGTCTCTCTCTCTCTGGTCTCTCTCTCTCTCTGTTCTCTCTCTCTGTTCTCTCTCTCTCTGTTCTCTCTCTCTCTGTTCTCTCTCTCTCTGTTCTCTCTCTCTCTCTGTTCTCTCTCTCTCTCTGTTCTCTCTCTCTCTGTTCTCTCTCTCTCTGTTCTCTCTCTCTCTCTCTGTTCTCGTTATCTCACTCTCTCCCGTTCTCGTTATCTCTCTCTCTCCCGTTCTCATTATCTCTCTCTCCCGTTCTCATTATCTCTCTCTCCCGTTCTCATTATCTCTCTCTCCCGTTCTCGTTATCTCTCTCTCTCGTTCTCGTTATCTCTCTCTCTCTCTCGTTCTCGTTATCTCTCTCTCCTTCGGTCTCGTTATCTCTCTCTCTCTCTCGTTATCTCTCTCTCTCTCTCGTTATCTCTCTCTCTCTCTCGTTATCTCTCTCTCCCGTTCTCGTTATCTCTCTCTCTCGGTCTCGTTATCTCTCTCTCTCTCTCGTTATCTCTCTCTCTCTCTCGTTATCTCTCTCTCGTTCCTGTTATCTCTCTCTCTCTCTCTCTCGTTCTTGTTATCTCTCTCTCTCTCGTTCTCGTTATCTTTCTCTCGTTCTCGTTATCTCTCTCTCGTTCTCGTTATCTCTCTCTCTCGTTCTCGTTATCTCTCTCTCGTTCTCGTTATCTCTCTCTCTCGTTCTCGTTATCTCTCTCTTTCGTTCTCGTTATCTCTCACTCTCTCGTTCTCGTTATCTCTCTCTCTTTACTTCTCAGTATCACTCTTTTTTTCGTTCTCGTCATCTCTCTCTCTCTTTTTCGTTCTCGTCATCTCTCTCTCTCTTTTTCGTTCTCGTCATCTCTCTCTCTCTTTTTCGTTCTCGTCATCTCTCTCTCTCTTTTTCGTTCTCGTCCTCTCTCTCTTTTTCGTTCTCGTCATCTCTCTCTCTCTCTCTTTCGTTTTCGTCATCTCTCTCTCTCTCTTTCGTTTTCGTCATCTCTCTCTCTCTCTCTTTCGTTCTCGTCATCTCTCTCTCTCTTTTTCGTTCTCGTCATCTCTCTCTCTCTTTTTCGTTCTCGTCATCTCTCTCTCTCTTTTTCGTTCTCGTCATCTCTCTCTCTCTTTTTCGTTCTCGTCATCTCTCTCTCTCTTTTTCGTTCTCGTCATCTCTCTCTCTCTTTTTCGTTCTCGTCATCTCTCTCTCTCTTTTTCGTTCTCGTCATCTCTCTCTCTCTTTTTCGTTCTCGTCATCTCTCTCTCTCTTTTTCGTTCTCGTCATCTCTCTCTCTCTTTTTCGTTCTCGTCATCTCTCTCTCTCTTTTTCGTTCTCGTCATCTCTCTCTCTCTTTTTCGTTCTCGTCATCTTTCTCTCTCTCTTTTTCGTTCTCGTCATCTTTCTCTCTCTCTTTTTCGTTCTCGTCATCTTTCTCTCTCTCTTTTTCGTTCTCGTCATCTCTCTCTCTTTCGTTCTTGTCATCTCTCTCTCTCTCTTTTTCGTTCTCGTAATATCTCTCTCTCTTTTTCGTTCTCGTCATTTCTCTCTCTCTCTTTCGTTCTCGTCATCTCTCTCTCTCTCTCTTTCGTTCTCGTCATCTCTCTCTCTCTCTCTCTCTCTTTCGTTCTCGTCATCTCTCTCTCTCTCTCTTTCGTTCTCGTCATCTCTCTCTCTCTCTCTCGTTCTCGTCATCTCTCTCTCTCTCTCTCTCTCTTTCTTTCTCGACATCTCTCTCTCTCTCTCTTTCGTTCTCGTCATCTCTCTCTCTCTCTCGTTCTCGTCATCTCTCTCTCTCACGTTCTCGTCATCTCTCTCTCTCTCTTTTTTGTTCTCGTCATCTCTCTCTCTCTCTTTTTTGTTCTCGTCATCTCTCTCTCTCTCTTTTTCGTTCTCGTCATCTCTCTCTCTCTTTTTCGTTCTCGTCATCTCTCTCTCTCTTTTTCGTTCTCGTCATCTCTCTCTCTCTTTTTCGTTCTCGTCATCTCTCTCTCTTTTTGGTTCTCGTCATCTCTCTCTCTCTTTCGTTCTCGTAATCTCTCTCTCTCTTTCGTTCTCGTCATCTCTCTCTCTCTTTCGTTCTCGTCATCTATCTCTCTGTCTCTTTCGTTCACGTCATCTATCTCTCTGTCTCTTTCGTTCACGTCATCTATCTCTCTGTCTCTTTCGTTCACGTCATCTATCTCTCTGTCTCTTTCGTTCACGTCATCTCTCTCTCTGTCTCTTTCGTTCTCGTCATCTCTCTCTCTCTCTTTCGTTCTCGTCATCTCTCTCTCTCTCTTTCGTTCTCGTTATCTCTCTCTCTCTCTTTCGTTCTCGTTATCTCTCTCTCTCTCTTTCGTTCTCGTTATCTCTCTCTCTTTCGTTCTCGTCATCTCTCTCTCTCTCTCTCTTTGTTCTCGTCATCTCTCTCTCTCTCTCTTTGTTCTCGTCATCTCTCTCTCTCTCTCTCGTTTTCGTCATCTCTCTCTCTCTTGTTCTCGTCATCTCTCTCTCTCTTGTTCTCGTCATCTCTCTCTCTCTCGTTCTCGTCATCTCTCTCTCTCTCTGTTTCGTTCTTGTCATCTCTCTCTCTCTCTATCTTTCGTTCTCGTCATCTCTCTCTCTCGTCATCTCTCTCTCTCTCTCTTTCGTTCTCGTCCTCTTTAACTCTCTCTCTCTCTCTCTCTAACTCTCTCTCTCTCTCTTTCGTTCTCGTCATCTCTCCCTCTATCTTTCGTTCTCGTCATCTCTCTCTCTCTCTTTCGTTCTCGTCATCTCTCCCTCTATCTTTCGTTCTCGTCATCTCTCTCTCTATCTTTCGTTCTTGTTATCTCTCTCTCTCTCTATCTTTCGTTCTTGTCATGTCTCTCTCTCTCTATCTTTCGTTCTCGTCATCTCTCTCTCTCGTCATCTCTCTCTCTCTCTCTTTCGTTCTCGTCCTCTCTAACTCTCTCTCTCTCTCTCTCTCTCTCTCTTTCGTTCTCGTCATCTCTCTCTCTCTCTTTCGTTCCAGTCATCTCTCTCTCTATCTTTTGTTCTCGTCATCTCTCTCTCTATCTTTCGTTCTCGTCATCTCTCTCTCTCTCTCTCTCGTTCCTGTCATCTCTCTCTCTCTCTTTCTCTCTTTCGTTCCTGTCATCTCTCTCTCTCTCTTTCGTTCTCGTCATCTCTCTCTCTCTCTCTTTCGTTCTCGTCATCTCTCTCTCTCTCTCTCTTTCGTTCTTGTCATCTCTCTCTCTCTTTCCTTCTCGTCATATCTCTCTCTCTCTTTCGTTCTCATCATCTCTCTCTCTCTCTTTTTCGTTCTCGTCATCTCTCTCTCTTTCTTTTTCGTTCTCGTCATCTCTCTCTCTTTCTTTTTCGTTCTCGTCATCTCTCTCAATTTCTTTTTCGTTCTCGTCATCTCTCTCTTTCTTTTTCGTTCTCGTCATCTCTCTCTCTTTCTTTTTCGTTCTCGTCATCTCTCTCTCTTTCTTTTTCGTTCTCGTCATCTCTCTCTCTTTCTTTTTCGTTCTCGTCATCTTTCTCTCTTTCTTTTTCGTTCTCGTCATCTCTCTCTCTCTCTTTCTTTTTCGTTCTCGTCATCTCTCACTCTTCCTTTTTTGTTCTCGTCATCTCTCTCTCTCTTTTTCGTTCTCGTCATCTTTCTCTCTCTTTTTCGTTCTCGTCATCTCTCTCTTGCTCTCTCTTTTCGTTTTCGTCATATCTCTCTCTCTCTTTTTCGTTCTCGTCATATCTCTCTCTCTTTTTCGTTCTAGTCATATCTCTCTCTCTTTTTCGTTCTCGTCATATCTCTCTTTTTATCGTTCTCGTCATCTCTCTCTTTTTCGTTCTCGTCATCTAATTTTCTCTCTTTTTCGTTTTAGTCATATCTCTCTCTCTTGTTCGTTCTCGTCATATCTCTCTCTCTGTTTCGTTCTCGTCATCTCACTTTCTCTCTGTTTCGTTCTCGTCATCTCACTTTCTCTTTTTCGTTCTCGTCATCTCACTTTCTCTCTTTTTCGTTATCGTCATCTCTTTTTCTTTCTCGTCATATCTCTCTCTATTTTCGTTTTCTTCATATCTCTCTCTCTCTCTCTCTCTCTTTAGTTCTCGTCATATGTCGCTCTCTCTTTTTCGTTCTCGTCATATCTCTGTTTCTTTTTCGTTCTTGTCATATCTCTCTCTTTCTCTTTTTCGTTCTCGTCATCTCTCTCTCTCTTTCGTTCTCGTCATCTGTCTCTCTCTCTCTCGTTCTCGTCATCTCTCTCTCTCTCTCTCGTCATCTCTCTCTCTCTCGTTCTCGTCATCTCTCTATCTATCTTTTGTTCTCGTCATCTCTCTCTCTATCTTTCGTTCTTGTCATCTCTCTCTCTCTCTATCTTTCGTTCTCGTCATCTCTCTCTCTCGTCATCTCTCTCTCTCTCTTTTTCGTTCTCGTCATCTCTCTCTCTCGTCATCTCACTCTCTCTCTCCTTCGTTCTCGTCCTCTCTAACTCTCTCTCTCTCTCTCTCTCTCGTTCTCATCATCTCTCTCTCTCTCTTTCGTTCTCGTCATCTCTCTCTCTCTCTTTCGTTCTCGTCATCTCTCTCTCTCTCTTTCGTTCTCGTCATCTCTCTCTCTCTCTTTCGTTCTCGTCATCTCTCTCTCTATCTTTCGTTCTCGTCATCTCTCTCTCTCTCTCTCGTTCCTGTCATCTCTCTCTCTTTCTCTCTTTCGTTCCTGTCATCTCTCTCTCTCTCTCTCTCTCTCTCTCTTTCGTTCTCGTCATCTCTCTCTCTCTCTCTCTTTCGTACTCGTCATCTCTCTCTCTCTCGTTCTTGTCATCTCTCTCTCTCTCTCTTTCGTTCTTGTCATCTCTCTCTCTCTCTTTCGTTCTTGTCATCTCTCTCTCTCTCTTTCGTTCTTGTCATCTCTCTCTCTCTCTCTTTCGTTCTTGTCATCTCTCTCTCTCTCTCTTTCGTTCTTATCATCTCTCTCTCTCTCTCTTTCGTTCTTATCATCTCTCTCTCTCTATTTTTCGTTCTCGTCATATCTCTCTCTCTTTTTCGTTCTCGTCATCTTTCTCTCTTCCTTTTTCGTTCTCGTCATCTCTCTCTCTTCCTTTTTTGTTCTCGTCATCTCTCTCTCTCTTTTTCGTTCTCGTCATCTCCCTCTCTCTCTTTTTCGTTCTCGTCATCTCTCTCTTTCTCTCTCTATTTTCGTTTTCGTCATATCTCTCTCTTTTTCGTTCTCGTCATATCTCTCTCTCTTTTTCGTTCTCATCATATCTCTCTCTCTTTTTCGTTCTCGTCATATCTCTCTCTCTTTTTCGTTCTCGTCATATCTCTCTCTCTTTTTCGTTCTCGTCATATCTCTCTCTCTTTTTCGTTCTCGTCATATCTCTCTCTTTTTTTCGTTCTCGTCATCTCTCTCTTTTTTTCGTTCTCGTCATCTCTCTCTTTTTCGTTCTCGTCATCTCACTTTCTCTCTTTTTCGTTCTCATCATATCTCTCTCTCTTGTTCGTTCTCGTCATATCTCTCTCTCTGTTTCGTTCTCGTCATCTCACTTTCTCTCTGTTTCGTTCTTGTCATCTCACTTTCTCTCTGTTTCGTTCTCGTTATCTCACTTTCTCTCTTTTTCGTTCTCGTCATCTCACTTTCTCTTTTTTTCGCTATCGTCATCTCACTTTCTCTCTTTTTCGTTATCGTCATCTCTCTTTCTCTCTCGTCATATCTCTCACTCTTTTTCTTTCTCGTCATATCTCTCTCTCATTTTCGTTTTCTTCATATCTCTCTCTCTCTCTTTAGTTCTCGTCATATGTCGCTCTCTCTTTTTCGTTCTCGTCATATGTCGCTCTCTCTTTTTTGTTCTCGTCATATCTCTGTTTCTTTTTCGTTCTTGTCATATCTCTGTCTCTGTTTCGTTCTTGACATATCTCTTTTTTTCGTTCTCGTCATCTCTCTCTCTTTCTCTTTTTCGTTCTTGTCATCTCTCTCTCTCTTTTGTTCTCGTCATCTGTCTCTCTCTCTTTTGTTCTCGTCATCTCTCTCTCTCTCTCTCGTTCTCGTCATCTCTCTCTCTCTCGTTCTCGTCATCTCTCTATCTATCTTTTGTTCTCGTCATCTCTCTCTCTATCTTTCGTTCTTGTCATCTCTCTCTCTCTCTATCTTTCGTTCTCGTCATCTCTCTCTCTCGTCATCTCTCTCTCTCTATCTTTCGTTCTCGTCATCTCTCTCTCTCGTCATCTCACTCTCTCTCTCTTTCGTTCTCGTCCTCTCTAACTCTCTCTCTCTCTCTCTCTCGTTCTCGTCATCTCTCTCTCTTTCGTTCTCGTCATCTCTCTCTCTCTCTTTCGTTCTCGTCATCTCTCTCTCTCTCTTTCGTTCTCGTCATCTCTCTCTCTATCTTTCGTTCTCGTCATCTCTCTCTCTATCTTTCGTTCTCGTCATCTCTCTCTCTATCTTTCGTTCTCGTCATCTCTCTCTCTCTCTCTCGTTCCTGTCATCTCTCTCTCTTTCTCTCTTTCGTTCCTGTCATCTCTCTCTCTCTCTTTCGTTCTCGTCATCTCTCTCTCTCTCTCTCTCTTTCGTTCTCGTCATCTCTCTCTCTCTCGTTCTTGTCATCTCTCTCTCTCTCTCTTTCGTTCTTGTCATCTCTCTCTCTCTCTTTCGTTCTTGTCATCTCTCTCTCTCTCTTTCGTTCTTGTCATCTCTCTCTCTCTCTTTCGTTCTTGTCATCTCTCTCTCTCTCTTTCGTTCTTGTCATCTCTCTCTCTCTCGTTCTTATCATCTCTCTCTCTCTATTTTTCGTTCTCGTCATATCTCTCTCTCTTTTTCGTTCTCGTCATCTTTCTCTCTTTCTTTTTCGTTCTCGTCATCTCTCTCTCTTCCTTTTTTGTTCTCGTCATCTCTCTCTCTCTTTTTCGTTCTCGTCATCTCCCTCTCTCTCTTTTTCGTTCTCGTCATCTCTCTCTTTCTCTCTCTCTTTTCGTTTTCGTCATATCTCTCTCTCTCTTTTTCGTTCTCGTCATATCTCTCTCTCTTTTTCGTTCTCGTCATATCTCTCTCTCTTTTTCGTTCTCGTCATATCTCTCTCTCTTTTTCGTTCTCGTCATATCTCTCTCTCTTTTTCGTTCTCGTCATATCTCTCTCTTTTTTTCGTTCTCGTCATCTCTCTCTTTTTTTCGTTCTCGTCATCTCTCTCTTTTTCGTTCTCGTCATCTCACTTTCTCTCTTTTTCGTTCTCGTCATATCTCTCTCTCTTGTTCGTTCTCGTCATATCTCTCTCTCTGTTTCGTTCTCGTCATCTCACTCTCTTTCTGTTTCGTTCTCGTCATCTCACTTTCTCTCTTTTTCGTTCTCGTCATCTCACTTTCTCTCTTTTTCGTTATCGTCATCTCTCTTTCTCTCTCGTCATATCTCTCACTCTTTTTCTTTCTCGTCATATCTCTCTCTCATTTTCGTTTTCTTCATATCTCTCTCTCTCTCTCTCTTTAGTTCTCGTCATATGTCGCTCTCTCTTTTTCGTTCTCGTCATATGTCGCTCTCTCTATTTCGTTCTCGTCATATCTCTGTTTCTTTTTCGTTCTTGTCATATCTCTGTCTCTGTTTCGTTCTTGACATATCTCTCTTTTTCGTTCTCGTCATCTCTCTCCCTTTCTTTTTTTCGTTCTCGTCATCTCTCTCTTTCGTTCTCGTCATCTGTCTCTCTCTCTTTCGTTCTCGTCATCTGTCTCTCTCTCTGTCGTTCTCGTCATCTCTCTCTCTGTCGTTCTCGTCATCTCTCTCTCTCTCGTTCTCGTCATCTCTCTCTCTCTCGTTCTCGTCATCTCTCTCTCGTTCTCGTCATCTCTCTCTTCCTTTTTTGTTCTCGTCATCTCTCTCTCTCTTTTTCGTTCTCGTCATCTCTCTCTCTCTCTTTTTCGTTCTCGTCATCTCTCTCTCTCTCTTTTTCGTTCTCGTCATCTCTCTCTCTCTCTTTTTCGTTCTCGTAATATCTCTCTCTCTTTTTCGTTCTCGTTATTTCTCTCTCTCTCTTTCGTTCTCGTCATCTCTCTCTCTCTTTCGTTCTCGTCATCTCTCTCTCTCTTTCGTTCTCGTCATCTCTCTCTCTCTTTCGTTCTCGTCATCTCTCTCTCTCTTTCGTTCTCGTCATCTCTCTCTCTCTTTCGTTCTCGTCATCTCTCTCTCTCTTTCGTTCTCGTCATCTGTCTCTCTCTCTCGTTCTCGTCATCTCTCTCCCTCTCGTTCTCGTCTCTCTCTCTCTCTTTTTCGTTCTCGTCATCCTTCTCTCTCTTTTTCGTTCTCGTCATCCTTCTCTCTCTCTTTCGTTCTCGTCATCTTTCTCTCTCTCTCTTTCGTTCTCGTCATCTTTCTCTCTCTCTCTTTCGTTCTCGTCATCTTTCTCTCTCTCTCTCTCTCTCTCTAGTTCTCTCTTTAGATCTTTTTCTCTTTCTCTCTCTCTCTCGTTCTCTTCTTCTCTCTCTGCTCAGGAGTGTTCTCACAATCTCTTGAACGCCCACCCCCAGCCTCTAGCGCGTACTCTTCCCCTCTCTCTCTCTCTCTCTCGCGCGCGCGTGCACTCTCTCTCTCTCGCGCGCGTGCACTCTCTCTCTCTCTCTCTCTCGCGTGCACTCTCTCTCTCTCTCTCGCGTGCGCTCTTTGTGTTTATCTCTCTCGCACGCGCGTGCACTTCTTGTAGGAGGGGGTGATTGAGAAAGCAAAGACTCGGTGTGATAGTGGAAGTGAAGTACATTTGACTAAGGCAGTGGGTGGCAAAACGTCTATGAATTCTTCCAAGCCAGAAGGAAACAACCCAAAAAAAAATGCTTATGTTTAATCTTTTACTTGTCTTGCTGCTACTGTTGTTCAGTTGTTAATCTGTACGAATTACAAGCGATCAGTTTTTGTTGATTAAAAACTGAGTGCGAGTTAAATACGTAAGGAGGTGAGATGGGGGGACAAGCACCGGTTTGAGAGGAGGGGTGGGGGTTAGCGGTCTACCACTCGAAATCTTTTTCTATTCCTTCTGTCTGTGATTCGCTTTACTTACCTGCTTTACCTATGTCTGTGTGACACAACGAAAACAAGTACACCGCCTTTCTTTTGGATTGATTTACCCTCTCTCGCCCTTTCCACTCGCATTTTCGCTATTTAAATTCAAAATGTTTAAATTAATTACTATAATATGGTAATTAATTTGAAGATTAATTTTTATTCTGTGAGTTCTTTTTAATGAGAATTTTGAATGCACGAAATTTTGATCATATAATTTTGATCATAACACAAAATCCCCAGATTAAAAAAGTCACTGTGTTTTTGTTTTTTATTATAAAAGTTTAAAGAAACACAAATCCCGTAGGTGTTTTAAACGTGGTCTTTTTTTTTTTTTTTTTTTGCTGAACACCAGACGAAATATGAAGTTGGAGGTCGAGGTTATATTTCACGTTAAACTTGTAACACAGAGAAAATTGCCCCCCCCTCCATACACACACACACACACACACACACTAAAAAAAATGGAACAAGTCATTTTTATAATCTGTAAATTCAGTGCTTAATCGATCGAAGCATTCCAAAGACTTTTTTTTTAATTCAAAACAAAAATGTCGTTCGTCTTTTGCTTTCGTGCTTTTTTTTTTTAACCTCTCCCACTTGTACAATCTAGAATGCATTGACTTTCTTTAATTAATTTTTTAAAAACCTGACTTAAATTTCTGTTCTTCCCGTTCTTTAGTCTTTTTAATGTTCCCACTGCCACCGCCAATATTGTACCCCCTCTCCCCTCAGAATTATGGCTACATTATCGATTATTGTATAAACAGATCCACTTAGATTGTATTTTGAGCTGATAAAACATTCATCTCCTTTTCGCTACGTCACAGGCAAATCGCATAGACTTTGTAGGTGTATCAGAAGGAAGGTACCTTTCGTCACCCTCCTCCCTTCGCTCGTCGTCTTCTATAAAAAGAAGTTCTCGTCCTCATCTATATCAGGTGTTAACAAAAAAGAAAAGAAAGCACTCGTAATTAAGAAATGGACACATCATATGTATGTATGTATGTATGTATGCATGTATGTATGTGTGTGTGTTTGTATACCTTACCTATTTTCCCAGATAATATCTGCTTGATATAAGTTTGACCTTCTTTTACCTTCCCCCTCCCCTCCATCCATACCCCTTTCTTCCCCCACCCAATGCCACTCTTTTCTTTTCCACCTGCTTTCTGGTAAACTTTTTTCTTATCTTTCATACTTACCTTTCTTTATTGCTTTTAGACTGTTTTGCTTAACCAGCAAAAATCCGCCACACTGCCTCCATTTTACTCTTAAAATCGTTATTTCATCTATCTCTTCTTTATTCATAAAATTTTGTGACTTAGTACGTTTATCGAGATTAACATATTAAACAAAATTAGTTATAGTTTTATAACAATTTGGTTCAGTAATTATTTAATAATAAAACGATATAAATGTAATAATTAAATTTAACTCTTTCCCCTTTTTAAAGGGGAATTCTTAATTATCGTTTGTTTTACCATTAAATTATTGAGTCAAATTGTTTATTATTAATGTTTTTCTTTCAATTAATAATAATAAATAATAAAACTAATTTAAGTCACGTAGAGGCGAGAAACATGCACACACATATATTCACATGAGAAGTGGTCACACAATTTTTATTAATATAGAGTTTATTTTATACTCGTTGTAAAGTTTATTTATTTGTTCTTGCCCACAGCGGCAAAGTTAGACACAAGGTCAGTTTATAGTGGGAATCCAGTTGCCCCCAAAAGGGCACACTGGATGAGTACAAGATTAGCCATAATCAGTTCCGTCGGCATTCCCCGATGAGAGTTCCTCAGGTGATTCACTAAAGAGGAAAGTAATTCCTGGGAGGAAGGATTCCTGAAACCGCTTTATTAATAATACCTTTTAAGGTACTAATGGTTTGTGAGATTAATTTCTCTCTACAATATTTATTTAGGCATCATTTTTCTGCAATTTCTATTATTAGGTGATCAATTTTCTGTATGTAAATTGGTTCTCCTCCTTCCCGCCCCTCGCCCTATCACTCCCACTTATTGATGACAGATTATGGCTTGCCCAACAAATAAACGTCGACATGATACCTTCTTCTTTTTCTCTATTATTGTTTGCACTCATCGAGATATTTAGCGTGTTCTTCCGCAACTCTTTGTAAAAGCTCGTTTCTAATACAGCAGCGAATCTCATAGGACGATTTACGCCTTAGCTTTTCCTAAAAATCATTACCGTTCTCACCCTCTCTCTCTCTTTCTCTCTCTCTCCCTCTTCTCCTCCTCTCCTCTTTCTCTTCTCTCTCTCTCTCTCTCTCTTCTCTCTCTCTCTTCTCTTTTCCTCTCTCTTCTCTTTTCCTCTCTCTTCTCTTTTCCTCTCTCTTCTCTTTTCCTCTCCTTCTCTTTTCCTCTCCTTCTCTTTTCCTCTCCTTCTCTTTTCCTCTCCTTCTCTTTTCCTCTCCTTCTCTTTTCCTCTCTCTTCTCTTTTCCTCTCTCTTCTCTTTCCTCTCTCTTCTCTTTCCTCTCTCTTCTCTTTCCTCTCTCTTCTCTTTCCTCTCTCTTCTCTTTCCTCTCTCTTCTCTTTCCTCTCTCTTCTCTTTCCTCTCTCTTCTCTTTCCTCTTTTCCTCTCTTCTCTTTTCCTCTCTTCTCTTTTCCTCTCTTCTCTTTTCCTCTCTTCTCTTTTCCTCTCTTCTCTTTTCCTCTCTTCTATTTTCCTCTCTTCTCTTTTCCTCTCTCTCTTCTCTTATCCCCTCTCTCTTCTCTTATCCCCTCTCTCTTCTCTTATCCCCTCTCTCTTCTCTTATCCCCTCTCTCTTCTCTTATCCCCTCTCTCTTCTCTTATCCCCTCTCTCTTCTCTTATCCCCTCTCTCTTCTCTTTTCCTCTCTCTCTTCTCTTTTCCTCTCTCTCTCTCTTCTCTTTTCCTCTCTCTCTCTTCTCTTTTCCTCTCTCTCTCTCTCTTCTCTTTTCCTCTCTCTCTCTCTCTTCTCTTTTCCTCTCTCTCTCTCTCTTCTCTTTTCCTCTCTCTCTCTCTCTTCTCTTTTCCTCTCTCTCTCTCTCTTCTCTTTTCCTCTCTCTCTCTCTCTTCTCTTTTCCTCTCTCTCTCTTCTCTTTTCCTCTCTCTCTTCTCCTCTCTCTTCTCCTCTCTCTTCTCCTCTCTCTCTTCTCCTCTATCTCTTCTCCTCTCTCTCTTCTCTTCTCTCTCTCTTCTCCTCTCTCTCTTCTCTTCTCTCTCTCCTCTTCTCTTCTCTCTCTCCTCTTCTCTCCTCTTCTCTCTTCTCTTCTCCTCTCTCTCTTCTCTTCTACTCTTCTCTCTCTCCTCTATCCATCATCTCCTCCTGCTCTTTCTCTCTCTCTTTCTCCCCCCTCTAATTCTCCTCTCTCTCTCCCCATTCTCTTCTCTCTCTCTCCCCATTCTATTCTCTCTCTCTCCCCTATTCTCTTCTCTCTCTCTCCCCATTCTCTTCTCTCTCTCCCCATTCTCTTCTCTCTCTCTCCCCATTCTCCTCTCTCTCTCTCTCCCCATTCTCCTCTCTCTCTCTCTCCCCATTCTCCTCTCTCTCTCTCTCCCCATTCTCCTCTCTCTCTCTCTCCCCATTCTCCTCTCTCTCTCTCTCCCCATTCTCCTCTCTTTCTCCCCATTCTCCTCTCTCTCCCCATTCTCCTCTCTTTCTCCCCATTCTCCTCTCTTTCTCCCCATTCTCTCTCTCCCATTCTCTCTCCCATTCTCCTCTCTCTCTCTCCCATTCTCCTCTCTCTCTCTCCCCATTTTCTTCTCTCTCCCCATTTTCTTCTCTCTCCCCATTTTCTTCTCTCTCCCCATTTTCCTCTCTTTCCCCATTTTCTTCTCTCTCCCCATTCCTCATTATCGTCTGTCCTCTCTCCGATTCACTCTTTAAAAATTTTAAATTAAAAAAAATGCTTTATCTTGGATCTTCTTTTCTTGGAATCCAGTCGGATAATAATGTGTAGCTGCGAAGAGAAACCTGAGGTGGCTTTGTGGCAGGGATAACCACGATTGCAGTAGACAAGCAATCACATCGAACATAATTGCATTCCGTTCATGGAGGAATTATAGCATCGCTTTCTCGCTTTTTTTTTCTTCCTTTTTACAAATTTTGGGATTGAATAATTTAATTTCTCTCAACATAATTTTTGGTATTGGAATTCATTTTCTGATATCGAGTTTATATAACATTGCAAATAGAATTTGTATAAACAGTATATCTACTTTTTTTATATCACGTTTTGTATTCAGTTTAATTTGTATCATATATAGGCACTAGCAGGGCTACTCGACGTTGAATGGAACCCTTTCTCCTTTTTATGGCCAGCCCATAACACAATGTTCCCTTTTTTGCTCTTAATGTTTACATTTTAGAAAATTCGAATTTTAGGTTGGGGCCCAAGGATATTCTCAGCATTAATCGAAATAAAGTTTTGAAAACTTAATCTTGAAACCCCACCTTAAGGCATGGAATGAATGAGGATCCCCGTGCACTCCTGCCTCAAGCCGTGAACCTCTTAACATTTCTATTACTTTTTCGAGTTACACAATAAGACGTTGCATTTCTCTTTTATGGGTGTTAAGCATGAATGCAAGTCTGCCAATATGGAAGTAACTTTTGGCTTTACAGTCTCCATGCAAAGGTTCCTTTTGGTAATTTATTTATTTTTGACTCACTTTGCCTTATTCAGGGTGTCGTTTTCATATGCATACGAGTTATTTCTTGACATCTGATTTGTTTTAGTTTCGAGTTTGGTTTATATCACCTCTATATAGCCATTGACGATTTTGATACTTATCTGAAGGCTTTTTCACATGGATTTTTACCTGAATATTAAGACGTTTTAATCTGGCAACTATCTCCTAGGACGGGGGGGGGTATATAATAACTTGAATTTTGTTTAAGTATGCTCTAAATTTTTCTCCAGAAACATGTGTAAGATTTCTTTTGCTCCGTAACTGAGATTACCTAACAGTATGATATAACTCAGATTTGTAATTTTATTTATTTATAGCTCTATTGCAATTAAAAAGTAACTCTTTAAAGGTATACATATTAAATATTAAGCTTCATTTTGCTTTGGAAATTGATTCTCATAAGAATCGATCTATATAAAAAAAATTATTTTTATATTATCATACAATATATATATATATATATATATCACATCTTCTTGGTGTTACAAGGAGACTTGTTGATCTCTTTCTTAACCACATCCGATACATAATAGTCCAGGGTGTTGCAATCTTCCAAATTGCAACACCCTGGACTATTAAGTTTGGAGGCAAAATGCTTGGAATAATGTAATCAAATAAATGCTGATAGTCAGGATTGGGTGTTCATGATTTTGTGGGTCGATGACGATCCCGTTGCCATCTCTTTAATCCCAAGCAACACCATCTCCTCAAGGCAATTGATGTAACCCTCTGTATTGAATTTGAGGTCCTCTTATTTACAAATGAAATCAAATTTAATTACAACTTCACCCACTTGCCTTCTTTCTCACCGTTTCTCTTTGATTTATCTTGACTAATTATGTTGTTTCATGTTTATTATGTACTAGCAGAATATCCATCCCTGGACGGGTATTCCTCGAATCGAATTAATAATAAAATTAATTCACTGAATAGTTCAGTTATGTAACCACGTTTATGTCTCCTTACGAATATTAAAATAAAAATATATCTATACTACTAAACTATGTCTAGAATCTTCATTTCACTTTCGATCAAAATCCATTAAATAATGTTGATTCTAGAAAAATGTAAAAAATTTGGCATTTAACCTACAGCATCTTAAGAAAAAATTAAACGCAGTATAGTTCAACAATTTTATAAAGAAGAAATTATTCTCAACATCTGCATTGTCTTACATCACATAATGTTTGCTAAAATAATAAGCACATAAAATCACTAAGTACTTTACTCTGCTGAATATGTTATTTAACAAAATGAAATGTTCACAGTATCCTGAAGACGACGTATGTTGAAAGCTTGAAGGTAATAAAATAAAAACTATGAATTTTAGAGATGTTCTTTATTCATTCACTTGCGTACAAGCCCAGATTATGTGAGGAAGATTGATATTGCTGTAACAGTTCTGGTCCGCCGCAAGACGAATATACAAAGGCTTTTACCGTTTCTCTACAGATTGCTATCGTTCCCTCAGCACAAACGGATAACCGCTGCTAATGACTTTTACAAGCAATTTCTGCCCATCATTTGCAATCTTGCCAAAATTGATGGGAATTCATGCGTATCTATTTATACATTTTGGTCATTTATTGCACTGACAGTGAGACTAAAATGCCAAATTCATATTCAAAATAGAAGAACAGTAGCTTTCTAATATATTAATCAGGTGTAGGCGATCGACGCAGGGTTAGGGTTAACTAATTTGCATATTGCTTTGCCAAAAGACATCTCATTAATTCACTATTCAATCTTATTGTTTTCTAATGCAATGATTGTTTCCATTTTATTATAACATGTATTTCTATTTTTTATATTGTCGATAGAAACTTAGCATTTGGAATGAAAAGTGTCTGTTCAGTCTTTTTTTGGTCAATTTATTTTTGGGAGTTGCGATCTAGTTCTACATTGTAAATTAAAAGCAAAGCCCCCCCCCCCAATACGCAGTAATTTCATAAAAAAATTAAACTACACCATAATGCAATTCTGTTAACTCGTAAACAAATCAGTCATTTTGATCTTTTTTTTAAATTGTAAATTAATAACTAATCCCGAACACCCAAACACACACATACACACTGCAGCGAAGCAAAACATTCAGGGATTACCCCCCCCCCCCCAACTTTTTACTTTTACAAATATTTTTATATCTTGGATAAAGGCTTAGCATTTTGGGTAAAAAGAGTCTTTCCATTCTTTTCTGATCAATTTACTTCCGGGAGTTGCGATTCTTGGTTTCCTCAATTTTTCCAGGCAACGCAAGGACACAGGTCCAACGAATAAAAAATAAAACCGAGTATCATTCTATGATGAGACATTCTTCTGATATATTTAATATTTAGGGTAATGTATATTGATTTTTTTCCGTTGTGAAAGATCATATCCCTTTTAAAATAATATAAAATAATTCATAAAAATTAAAAAGAAAAACAAAAGCTAATAACATTCAGATATTTTGAACATTAATTCTAATCTAATCAATTATTCGAAGCAAAATTTATTTTCTTTCACTTTAACAAATGCTTAATACACTTTTCATTTTTTTATTTTCCTTAATAAACTTGATTCGCTTTTCTCTAAACAACGGTATATAAACATACCATTAAAATGCGTTTATTACAAATGCCATCAAATAATTGCAAACAAAATGACACGTAAATCTTTCAACAGATTTTGAAATGTTCAAAATAAGATCAATTGTACTTTGTACATGCAATGTTAAAACGTTACAGCTGGTGATGCACTTAAAACCAATTTCTACTAATTAATAATTATGATAAAACGAAGCTGAAAACCTTTTTATGGCTTCACTTAATAAACATATATTTTAATTTATTTTTGCATTGGTTTTTGTATTTACTTAGAAAATGACTTTTCTGGGATTTAACTCAATTTCTAAAAAGTATGAGTGAAAATAAATGTGCAGTTTGCTTATTTCAAGAACTGAACATTGAAATGCATTTTTTATATATCGGATTGAATGATGTATCCGCATATATGCTAAAATAAAATATGTATTACATGATCGTTGTCATAATGTTTTGGTATTAAGATGCTGCAAATCTCCTGGACTCTGGAGTGAACAATACCAAGCAACGTCTCACACCTGCTCTCCATGTGGTCCGATCCAAAGGGTTGATATCAGTCATGCTGCATGCAGTCAAATCACCTCATGCACTCAAGCCAGACCGTTGGTCTGCCACACTCTCTAGTGCCTGGGGTATCCAGGCCTGTTATGGTGTTGATACAAGAGGTTACACGGTGTACTTGGCCAAACCACCTGAGACGCAGAGCGCGTAAGGCATCTAAAATCCCACTGATGCCAAGCTTCTGATGAAGCACAATTGAAGGCGTCCTTTCCTCCAGTTTATCCACCTGATCGTGCACGGTCATTACGCCAAATGCGTATATATGGTAAATATATGGATGCATTTCTAGTTTCGACTTCGTTGGGGGGAGGGGGCGTTTCTCACCGGAGACTCTAGCGTTATTTCCATGAAAGGTACTCAACTGAACTCCAATCTTTGGTTCTTTCTTATAAGACATTCACAGCAAGAACTTTATATCACAACTGCAAAGAACTTTACTTTCTTCTTCTGTGTGACAGAATTTCTATGAACAGTTTCTTTCCAAGAACTTCCCATTTGTGGAAAACATTGCCGCATGACTGCTTCACTGCAGACAACTTGCTTGTCTTCAAATCCAATGTCAACAAATACATGTCATAAACCGTCCTCATACAAAATTAAGTTTTGTGCATTCCATTCCTCATTTTCAATCTGCTCATAATATTCGTCATCATTCAACTGTCAATCGATCCATCTATTTAACCCTTATACTCAAGTGGCTTTTGGTCTTGATAAGTGATGACTCCTTAGTAAAAAAAAAAAAAGGACATTCTGCATATTAAGAACCATTCAATATTATTCCACTCCAGGAGGCAAGAATTTGTGCATAAAATGTGTTAACAATTAGACGAGAGACTTCAACGTTTTTGGTTCAATTACGAGTACGATCAGCATGTTTAGTGGAGATTCAAATTACCTCATATTTGTCAGATGGATTCTTCAGGCAAAAGTTGGGAGTCGATCACTGGGATCCCGGTTTCAAATCTCACCACACTGATGAGTCATAGAGATGACAAAAAACGTCTGTGGATAACTATATATATATGTATATATATATATATATATATATATATATTATTCAAAATAAATAACAAAAACGAATTACAGATAACTAGAATTCACTGCTTTGTTTATTAAATCTGTCCGATATTTTGGGACATTTTTTTAAAAAAGAAATATAGTTTAGTATATTGTTAAATATATATTTTTACTTTATTTTTTTTTTCCATTGGGAGTGAAAATTTTCGAAAGTCCTACCCTCTTTATCAATCATGTATGAAATGTGAAAATACAGTTCAGTTTTCATTATTTTGAAAATGCTGCCTCGGAATGCATCTTGTGGAAGCTGCTGTTGCTGTTGAGAAACTTAAACCTCTGCACAGCACAAGCCCACAAAGATTGTGCCTCAGGATTGACTGATCTATATGAAGTCCTCCTTGTTGGCTGTAACTATTCATTATATATGCAATATTGCAGGTTTTTACCCTTGACACTCAGAGCAACAATGCCCAGAGGTTGTATACAAAGTCTGGGAAGGATTTGCCAAGGAATGGCGGCTGCACATGCACAGAAGCAATCTCATTCACTGTTATCCTCACTCCATGGATTTCCGGTTTGAGCCGGACACATTCTTGCCTACCACACACATGACACAGATGACCAGAGGACGACTAATACTGATATTGACTCCTCTTGGATTTTCACTAGAGCCCTGATAGCTCTGACACTACCACACTGCCACTGCCCCAATCAGAGTGAGGAAGGGTAAGATTTAAGGGGGGGGGGGTCTGCTGCTGATGCAGTTTCTTCGAGTTGCCTGCTGGTAGGGTCCATCAGGACATCAGCCAAGTCTGATCTGTTCTGTCAAATTAACTGTTTGATGCTTATATACAGGGTGAGAGGCTCCAAACTGCCTGTTGATAAAAACTACTTGGTCTTTTTCTGATCGGTCAGAATATATTTTTATGATCCTGTATTTGTGTTCTCATTCCTTCCAGAAGTGGTTACATGAAACTAGCCAAAAATGAAGGTACTTTTTATCATATGAACAACAGCCATTGAGGTGAGAGGCACTTCCGGAATTTTTTTGTAAGCAGGAAATATAAATTGTTTTGGATTTTTCATGGTAAAATAGTATTCTGACACCAAGTCAATTTGAATAAAACATGTTTTGTTAACATTTGGGAAAGCATGACTTTTGAGTGACGTTAGATATGGTGTCATGCTAAACACGTTCCTTTCAGCTGATAGCATAATTGGGGTGCTAGATCTACATTTGGTCCAACTTTTTCATGTCATTAAACTTAAATTAGGCTTCTCTTTTTAAAAAAAATCTTTTTCAAACTTTTTGAGTACAAAATATGTATCTTCTAATATTATCCTTTTTTTAAAGCATTAACTTGACCCCCCCCCCCCCCGGTGGCCATATTGGATTCCTACCTAAACACTATGGTAACATTTCCTTAGCCCAATTGTGGAAATTTATGCTTAGCTTATCACTTTCAAAGTAATAAAGATAAACTTAGAAACATTTTAGGCAAAACTTTAAACATGATATTGCAGCATCATAGAGCAAATAATCCTATCTTTAAGAGAGAGATGAAATAATATGGTAGTTTGCAATCCTCACTAAAATCTCGGTTTGCTTCCATCTACATTCTCTTGGTCTTCTTTAACGTGATAGACTGTCAAGCAGATAAATAACAAACATCAAAATGGACCCGATTGTGTGACTCCTCAAATTCAACTTCAAACAGAAAGTCGTGTGCACTGTTATCACAAGTTGGTATTCACTAACATACTAACACCCCATCTGTATTTGCCAACCAGATGAGACAAATAACTAGAATTCAGCCCAACCAAGCTTTCTGTTCTGTTTATTATTATGTTTTAGGTAAAGGCAGTTTCTATGATTCCGCCTAGCGTGGTCAATTTATAAGTCATAGCTACTTTTGTGATGTCAACCTTAAATGCTTGTACTCTCTTGACCACTCTAGGTTTTAGTTTGCTACATGGCTTGATGGCTACACAATATGATCGACTCTTCACTAAGTTCCAAACTGGCTGCAATGACTTACTCTGGAGCTTTGTTCTTCTCATACACTCCACGTGCGATGCCTTTTCCTTCAGCCATGCTATCAGTAAATTCTGTATTGTTAAATGCAAAAAAGTTTCATGTTTTCTTTTTTTAATGGCATGTACTTCCCATTAAATCATTTTCTACAAAAACAGTGTTGGTAGCTGTTTCTAAGAACACCCACTGACTGTATGATGTATAATAGATTTGTGAATGAAGGAGGGCTGTTAGTTTCTTGTTCCATGTGTTGTGATGCAGAACCTGTGGATTTTTTCTGTTGTGTCTGGAATATGTATCTGCCGCATGCTTTGGTTGGTGTTGCACTTGCTTTTAGTTTTGAAAGTGTAGATGTTCTGTTATAATTTCATCGTTGATTAGTTTACTGTCATGTGTTTTTTGTTTGTTTCTTTTATAACTCATATTCATGGCTTACCAAAAGGCAACATATAACGCTGTACAGCTCTGAAGAAACATCTTCCGTTATGCTGGATACTATAACCACTCTTGCCCTTTTCGTCTAAACAATGAAGTTTACAATATTTTTTTTTTTTAACATATTTCACCCCAAACAAAGCAGGCCGCCACTGTAGACGTAAGGGGTTACTGTGAATTAGGGTGTCATCCTAAGTTGGGAGCTGTGTAGCTTTAAACTTGTATGTGTGAATTGTATTGTTCAATATGTTCGTGTTTTCTGTTTTATTCATCTGGCATCATATCTTCTTCATGGTAAAGAACTGATGGTTTTCATTTATCTTTCTGCTTCACAATTCACAAACAAACTTCACACTTGATAAATCTGGAAGAACCTTGTCATTCAAGCATTATCTTGATGCATCGAACAAGTCTTGGTAACCCGTCTGTGTCAGTGACTGAATCTGTGCTGTTACAGTGATGTCTTCGTCATCAAGCAGGAAAATTGATCTGATATTTTGAAGCACAATCTACAAACAAAACATGTAAATGCTTAGTTTTTTGTTTTCATCTCGACTTAGACGTTGTAGAATAACGTCATAATGGACATGGTGTTGCCTCAGATGATAGCTAGGGAGATGCACCGGAATATCCAAGCAGTCTGTTGTGGCTCGTTCCTGTAAGTGGCTATCATCCGTCCAATGTCTTGTATGAATCTGACAGTATTGGGACCTTTGTTTCTCTGACAGAGAGTATGATGTGATCCAACACCTCAGCTCTGTCCCCGTGTGTTTCTCTCTTTATAGAATCGGCTATGCCGAGTTCAAATCCTACCTCTGATTGATTGCATTTAATTACAAACTAAACCCCTTTCGGAAGAGTATGAACCACAATTTCCCCTCAAATCGTTGGTAAAATATCAACTTGTGTTCAATTTTTTGTTTAGAATGAATTGTTTTCCAATAAGTATTTGATGCAAATGTGTCAGCTGAAAACTTGAGCAACTGTTATCAAGGAAGACCCCAGCAAAATGTCCGGTTCACAAATTGTTAAGCTTTGTCGATGGAATAGTGAATGGCTAGCCATCTCAGTAGATGTAACGCAGTACCATCATTCATGGGCTGCTATGGTCAAAGATGCTGTGTAGGCGAAGGAGGATCCAGTTTAACCTGCCACGGGTGAATGCTACACCAACACGAAGACATTGTGTGTGTGTGCTTCTGTGCCTCCTTGCTATCACCAAATATGGAGATGTATTTTGTTTCTATGATATAGAATATAGTATAATGCCCCCCCCCCCCCCATCTTTTCAACCACAGTTTGAACTTTGTTTTATTAACTTATTTCACTGCCAGTGTGTATTGATCATCGGAAAGTTTTGTGTGGGACAAGTTGTAATCTAATACAGTAGTTGGCTATAATGACTAGACAATGATTGAATATATTACTTTTTGATTGACTTTTTCAAGTTGCAGATTAACACCTGGCTTCAACACCAATCGTCTGATGCTATCACATCACATGACTTCACAAAAAGAAAATAGACATTGATTTTCCTTTTTCATGAGAATGATTATTTCATATAATTGACCTTTCCTATTTCGACAAAATAGTCAACACATGTTCGTTTCCGATGGAGTTTCATGTAGATTTAGAAAAAAAAAACAACTTTTGATATCGTTATTTTGAGACTATTTTATTTTTCACCTTATTTTAACGTTGTATTATTTTTACTGGATTCAATTTATTCACTTTAAATTACATATTTCATAAGATCAGTTTAAAAGTTTAAAATTAAAACAAACTTTGTTAACCAATTGATGAAAAGATTTGTCCTTGTGAAGAAGAAGAATCCTCAGATCTTTTGAAGCAGAATCTACAAAAGAACAAATAAATGCTTGATTTTTTTTGTTTGTTTTCATCTAGACTTAGACGTTTTAGGATAATGTCATAATGGACATGGCGTTGTCTCAGATGATAGCTAGGGAGATGCACCGGAATATCCAAGCAGTTGGGGCTCGTTCCTGTAAGTGGCTATCATCCGTCAAATGTCTTGTATTAATCTGACAGTATCGGGACATTTGTTTCTATGACATAGAGTATGATGTGATGGCAATGCTTCAGTCCAGCTCCAATGCGTTCCTCTTTTTATAAAATCGGCTATGCCGAGTTCAAATCCTACCACTGATGGATTGCATTCAATTACAAACAAAACCCTTCCAAATAGTATAAACCCAAAATATCAACTTGTGTTCAATTTCTTGTTTAGAACGAATCGTTTTCCAATAAGTATTGTGTTTTTGGCATTAAATAACAAAAACCGAATCGATATTCCATAAGACAAACAAACCAAATCAAATCCAAATCCTTCATCATTTGATATCCTGAAACTAAGAGTTTAAACTTTTTAAACAATGTTAGAAAAATAGTATTGATTTTCAGCAAGTTTCATAAAATTAAAGTTAGTAGAATTCATTAGTTACATTGTTTCTCTTTCGACTATTGTCCAACGTTTATATTTCTATTACTATGAGGTTTCAGCCGATGTGCTCTCTGGCCTTTTACGGGTGTATTCATTTATGGTGACGTCACACTATGAGCAATGGTTAATTAATAATTTTTTTTAAATTGTCAATTTATCAGTTTAAAATATGTCGGAAACATGTCACCATACAAGAATAATCAACAACAATAGTCATATTAAAATATGGGAAAAAATCTCACCGTAAATGAATGATAAATTTGAAGACAGTTGAAGAGCACATCAGCTGAAACGTAATATAAATATCAATAGCGAAGAAAAAAAAAACAATGCAAATAAGTTAATAACTCCTCATCTTAAAAAATCGAAACAAAAACATTTCATTAAATTGATTTAATTTAAAGCAATTAAAAAAAAAATCTTCAATCGCCCGTAGCAATGTAACCCTGTGCCAGACGAGGTTAAACTTTATAACATTATTTGCTTGAGAGAAGAACAAAATGTGAGATTGCGTCTATTATCCCCCGGAAACAAAACCGTGTAGTTTTAACCTTTACCGTTGATGAAAGAATGTGAGAGTATTCTCATGGTCACAATAGCTTTTGTGATTGACACAAAAGTCTAAAGTTACTCTAATTTAATGTCATTTATTGAAATCTAAACAAGAATTAATGGAAAAGAGTTGCAATTCAATGATACTAACGTGGAAGAAGGAGGCAGAGGAATTATTTGATGTTGTTGTAAAAAATATTTTAGATCCATCCATTTTACAGTTGCTAAAATTGTTACGGTTTTACTGGAAACATTTTTCGTTTTAATTATAAAGATTCTAAATGAAGTATATTGTAAAAGCAGAAGTCTTCAATATCGGCAGTAGAACCACTCTCTAAGGCAATGCCTCTATTTTAGACCCCGAACAACTGGCTTTAATAAATAAAAACAATGTTGTGCACCATATCATATTCTAATATGTTAATTAAAATAAAACGTTCTGTGGTAAGTCCAGCCATCTTTTTACACTCATAGAGAGAAGTTTTATATAGTCTTTAGAGAAGATGCCCTTGACATCCCTTTCTGCCATTGATTTAGATCTGTTAGGAAGGCAACAAAATATATTTATAATTGATACAATGTACCTGGAGATATATACGTGATATAGTGTAGTTCTTACTCGTATGGAATGTGGGCTTAGCATGCTGGGATACTACATCATTTTCACTAATACTCTTAGCAAGCTATGAATCCGTATATCCTCTCTCTAGTTATGGATTAAGTACTAGGGTAGACTAGGTTCTCAAACTTGGTTGCGCAACTAATCTAGGAAAAGGAAAACTCCGAAATAACACTAGTCTTTCTTTGCTTATCCCATCATTGTTCCTAGTCGTTCTGAACTTCTCCTTGCCACTGGCCTGTTCAGGAGAAGTGCGGTTGGAAATTGTACAACCCTTGCTTCACTATAAACTCTCTGCTCTGACACCCATACAGGGTGTCCATTGTCTCTCAAGACTGAAAGGAGGCCAAGCCATGAATGAAATAGATGAATATTTATTTTATTCAATAAAGCAAAACTAATAAAATAAATATCTTTAATTAATGTCTTTGAAGAGAACGAAAGTAACAAATATTATAAAATTTATTATAATAATCATTATTTAAATAATCATTTTATTAATTAAATACAGCAGAAACTTTATTTTACATCAAAATTGTGCTCTTTTATTTGAAAGTGTGCAACCATCTTCGTTTTATTATTAAAAAAAAAAATACAGTGAACGTCGTGTGGATCACCTAAAACATTCCCATGGCCCACCAGTTGAGAACAACTGTTCTTGGGGACAATTTATGATTTCAATGGATGATCAGTCGCTTAATTTGAAGAATAACTTACAGAATTGCACTTCAGTTCATTCAAAGAACCAGTTTTAAAAATGATTTTTCTTTTCCTTTCGTAAAATTGAGGAATGTGATTTTCATGATAAATTTCAATCTAATAATTATATTTTGTTCAAGTCAAATAAAATGATTCGTTGAATGATTCGATATGTTATTTCAAGGGATGCAAATTTTATTATAAGAAAATATAAAACTCTAATAAAAATACTGTATGCGATTCTGGACACGATAAGCTAGACATGGGAATTGGAATATAATCAACTTTGAAGGCATACAAAGAAAAGTGACTAAACTAGAATAAAAGAGGTTAATTCTAAAAATGTAGTTTTACTAGAAAAATGAAGGGAGATTTAATTTTGAACTGCAAAATGAGATTTCTAAATATAGAACAGTTTTTGTTTTTAATATCTGTTCAAACTGCAAATGTATTGACAAGACTTCAAAGCTAAATCAACGACACAATTAGATTTTGTTTTCTAATCGAGTAATATATAAGTTGAACAAATGACTTTATCAAGTTTAAAAAAAGCACTTGTCTAGAAAATTTAAAGAATAAACTGAATGAATTCAGAAATAATGAACTTATTTTTGGTGTCTATCTTAAGTATTTTAGAGAATTTGATTTGTACATTCCTATGAAATGGTAGGTGTGAAATGATCTGTGTGTGTATATATATATATATATATATATATATATATATATATATATATATATATATTGTGTGTATTTAGGCAGAATTTTTCATTTATGCAAACATTGTTAAAAATAACAGAATTCGTCTGTTTAATTATACCTTTTTCATTTTTTCAATTTTTCTGATGGTCTTTTTTGTATTAAAATAAAAAATTAATAAATGTTCTTGATTCTTCGTCAGGTGTTAAAAGCAAATGATAAAAAAAGCTGGAGAAAGAAGAGAATTTTAAAAAGACAGAGGAAAAACGCGCAGAGAGCGTTTTTGCATTGTTCCAGGAAGTCGTTGACGATTTAAATTCAGCAACGCTGGATGGCATCACAGAACAAAATTGCATTACGTTTAGCATTTTAAAATCTTACCACTGATTTCATATGTGATGTTATTAATTTTAGGTTGTTGTGTTTTTATGTAGATAGCTTCGAGTATTTTTAATTTTCTTTAAATTGGTTTCGGAATGTATAATTTTAGTGTTATTAACTAGAATTTGTCTTAAATCAGAGGGAGGGCAGTTATGTTTTTGTAGATGTTGGTAAATTGAGCTAGAGTTTATAAGATGCATGGTGAGGCGGCAGGATAGGGTACTGCTTGTAAAACCATTGTAGCTATGATCTTTATTATTATTATTATTATTATGGGAGTTACACTCTCCCAAAGGGTATTTAAACTTATAAATAACATTGGTTCTTTCCAAAATCTTGTAGTAAAAAAACAACTCCTCCCCAACTCAAAAACCACTAGAAAGAAACAATGTTATATAACATAACTGCTCCCTTCTCCATATAGACACATACTAGTTAACAATACTAAAATAATACACCACGATACCAACATTAAAAGATTCAAAATTCTTGAAGTCTCTACATAAAAACTAAACATCCCACAATCAATAATATGAATTACGAAACTAGTCAGAACATTTTGAAGTGTCTAGCATAGTAATTAACGTTACCAAATTCTTAGCCATTAAGCAATTATACGTTTGAATCTTGAACGTACTCAAATTCTTAGCGGTCAAACATTCAAACTTTAGAATCTTGCATGCTCTTAGAATGTAATCACGCTCTCCTGTAACATCTCAATATTATAGACGCTCTTTTTTAAGTTGTAAATTACTAGCCATTATAATAAAACAAAAACTCAACAGTAAAGACATATTTGTAAAAACACCAAGACTAACACCGCCTTGAAGATGATTTGACGAATTAAATCGAAAGTACTCGCGAAAAAGGAAAGAAAATGAACAAGAAACCCACGGAACTTACATACACCAATTTGAGCGAAACACCAAATGACTCTGTGGTATTTAATAATGTTCGCCTATATATATATATATAATGTACTTTTTTTATTTAAAGTTTAGCTGAAATTATTGATAAAAATAAGAGATGCCCAAGAAAGAATAAATAAAGAATTAAATAAATTTTGATTTAATGTTTTCTTTTACTTTCAGATTTTTTCATTCGCTTTCAAAATGTTAAAGAAGCTGTCATCTTTATCGGCTGTCGTTGTCAGTCGACATCTCCGGCATGTGACACCAAATGTCACCCCTCTTGTTGCTATTAGAGCCAATTCCAGCCTGGCCGAACAATTTCAACAAGCATCTTTCAAAAGCATTCTCAAAACGAACCAACACGATCCTGTAAGTATTTACTTTCTTATTAGGTGCCTATTTATCTCATCGAAATATATAAGATATAACATGAAGTTGTATGTTTGTGTGTACATCCATAACTTTCTTAATTGAGGTGGGGATGTCAACGGTGATCAGAATGCACTCTAGGAAGAGCATTCTGCCAAATTTTATCCAAATTACTCGGAGAAACATTTTTTTTTTAATATGATACACAAGAAACACTGAGTAGCATTTTATATTTAACCTTTAAATGCTTTTTGTTTCAAATATGACACATTCCGAAAAAACGCCTATTTAATATAATATTCAACGAAAATATGTACAAACTGCAACTTGTTTCACTTCTGCAACGAGCCTGTTGGCAAGTGTGAGTATGTATTAGTATGATATTGCATAAGTATACCCGCTAAAAAAGGTAATCAGTATCTTCGATGATAAATTTTTTTCAAACCAATATAAAAAATAAAGCATTTAAGGATTAATATCTCTTTCATATTGTCATAGTGTTTTTGTAATACTACTTTATACCTCTATGAGCAGGGTTATCCAGCGTTGCCCGGGTGGAAGGATAACATGAAACTAGTGTTCAAAACGGTGTGTGTAATATATTTGATTGATTAAAATAAAATATTGATTTACGTGAATAGATTTTGACCTTATTTTGACTCATTATTATTCCCGAACAACACGGGTTTCTTTGTTAGTGAATAATAAATAACAAATCTTTAAAAAATAAACAAAAAAACTTCTATGCAAAAAAAAAAAAATTAATCTTTTAATTGAAATTGATTATGAATATTTTACGATAATATAATTGGTGTAGCAATTAATTAACTTATTCCTTCGCAGTATTTTAATTCTTTTAATTACTTTCACGTGGATATTAGAATTGACTGAATAATTTTCTTATTTATTTTAAATCGTATTTTTTTGGAATAAAAACCTAATTTTTATTTTCTTTCATAAAACGAATAAATCAAACTTTAGTAAATTTCTTTAAGAAATAATTTTTATCTTATTTTTAGTTTGTCTAATGTCGGTAGTAGCAAAATTATTTATTTTAAATCGGCAAATTTAATCAATATTTTTACTGAAACTGTAGAACATACGAGATGACCCTTGATCCATTTGGTCAGCGTTGCTACATTGTACATTATTGTATACATTTAGTGGCCTGAACTCATTTTGAAGGTAATTTAAATATTTTAAAAGATCGTCCAAAGAGTTAGAGAATAATGGGTACTGATATCAAATATGTACCAGTTTCTGGGAACTTCATGTCAGCAGCGTTCGAGCATGTTATGTAAACACCAGAGAGATGCCGAGACGATAGCCAATCAGCTTTCAGCTGGCAGATGACATGGACCGATTGGAAGAATTTTTTGCGGGAAGTCTGCGAAGACCATTTGTTACGAAATCTACATCAGATCGGAGGCCCAGAACATATGGTTGAGATAGAGCAATTCTCTGTTTAACCATAACCCGACTGATTAAAAAAGACAATGTAAAAAAAGCCCCCCAAAAACCACACAAAAAAACTATTTTTTGACCAATTGACTGAATACAAAAAGAAATGAAAAACCCAAAAAAATAAAAATGCATTTATTAACAGTGATTTCGCTATGTTTTGTTTTTTGTTTTTTTTTATTTTCTATCTTTCTTGAAAATAAACCTGAAAAAATATAACTAGCAACGTATCGAAGTTATCGTCTGTCAACATTCGCCTCAGCCTCTCTCGGGTGTTTACATAACATGCCTGAACGCTGCTGACACAAAGTTCCCGGAAACTGGTACATTTTTGGTGTCAGCACAGAATGTGGTTTCAATTTAATACAAATTAGAAAGATTTTACAAATAATGAGTCAGTTTATATATTTTTTCTTTTCAGTTTCTTTATTTACGTAATTTATTTAATTACATTATTCTTCTTACTCTCATTTTCTTTTTCTTGATTTACGTGATTCTTTTACTTTCCTTCTCTTACACTGCTACTATTACCTCTATTCCCCTCAAACATTCAATGTGCAACCAAGAAAGCTTGGAAGATTATCAGTTTTAGTATAGATGTTTTTTCTGATTACCATATCCCAGTGTAATCTCACCTGAAAGACGTATCCAAATTTGATTTTAAAAATTTAATTCGGAAAGCAATAAAAACCAAACAAATTAACTCCTAGTCAGTAAAATGCAAAGTAAATTTTAAAGACTTTTTTTTTCTAACACAAAGAAATCTATCAGATTTCTAATTTCATTCCAAATCAAAAGTGAGAATCTTTTATATTTCTTGTATAACAAAAGTAGGTTCATACATGCCTGTGCATGTGTATTGCTATAAATGTTGTCTGTGTGTTATATCCACATATTTTTTCCCATAAAATATGAAAAGAAGAGTAGGGGACTTGTTGGCACATGTTCCCCTACAATAGAAAAACTAAGGTGCAATTTGCCAAAAAAGCGAACACGTTAAAAATTGGAACAGGATGTAGTCTAGATAGTTTGAGGCCAAGAGCTGGGAGATCAGCCCACGCAGTTTGCGGGGCGTGGAGGGGGGTTGTAGGGCAACCAATTAAATTAGAGGAAAGCTTGTTGCTAGGAACGAAAAGGCTCTAGAGAAAGAGCGGGAAAACCCTGGGGAGACAGATTTCAGGAGTGAACGAGAGAAGAGGTGTCTAGATTTGGTGCTCATACAGCACTTCAAATTGAAACAATATATTCCCGCATACAAAAAAAAGTGGAATTCAAAATTTATCGTCTAAAAAAATACAGCGAGGATCTTACCGCTGTCTATCAGACATCACAAGGAAAAACCCAGTCCGGCAAAATTGATGAGATTACCTATAGTTCACCACACTAAAAAAACTATCCGCGAAGGACGGACATCAAGATCTAAAATTCTGTGATAATATCCTTCATGTAACCGATAACTCCACACTAAAAGATATCCGAGAAAGACGGCCATCAGAATAAAACAAATTCTGTGATAATATCTTCCACCCAGCGTGTCAACTAGCATACAAAATAAACTATAAAAGATATGTGGTTTATAGAAAAAAAAATTCCATATTTTTAATTCGTCCTAAATTGAACTTTCGTATTTGCCAATTTTTTTTTTTTTTGCATTCCTGACTGATCAATCATTCTTGGTCTTAACAAAACCACCCCTCTATCAAAAACTCTCTTAAAGCGGAGCAGAACTGTTAGTTGATCATTTTGAATTAATAAACACCTTGTTATGTTTGCATAATATCGCCTTTGTTGATTTATACAAGTGTCTTTTTTTTATGTTTATAAATTGTGATTCTAATGTGTCCCGGTTTTTTTTCTCTCCCATGATTACTTGTTTGTCTCCCTTTCATTGTTTTAATGAAAATAAATAAAAATAATTAAAAGTCGTTTTCACTAACAGCGAATCTAACATGTGATTCGCGGGCCCGATTAAAACATAAAGGATAGGAGACGTGTGGTGTGAGAGGAGCGGGGGTTTCCTACCTTACACATTATTAACATTCGTGGCTGATTCACACATTTGTAACATTGGTGTCATAGTATCACATTTATAGCATGACCTAGATGTAACAGAATTATCTTTAAAATATATGAGAATTATCAATTTCTCTATTGAAAGAAAAGTGATGAACAAAAAAGAACTAAAAATCCTTATTATAAAAATATAACAAGGTTTATTTGTATTTGCAAGTCATACATCAAAATATGCACATGAGCTGGCCCCTATCCACTCCAAACTATAACAATTATTATGCCTTGCAGAATCTTGCTTCCCTTATAGCTGGAAAATTGTCTTTGTGGTACCAGTTTTCAAGAATTCTGGAGAAAGAACTGAGCTGCAAAATGATTGGTCCATAAGTGTCTTCCTGCTTGTCGCTAAAATCTTTGAATCCTTAATCAATTTAACGATAGTCCATCTCCTAGAAAACTGACCAACAGTATGGATTTAGGTGATTTTGTTTTATTGTCGATATCCTAACGGTCATCTCTGAATGTATATGCCACACACTGGATAAAGGTGAAGCTAGGCTGGTAGCACTAGATAACCCCAACGCATTTGACATGAAAGTCTTCTAAGAATAATTAACTCCTACAATATTACTGGGAGAATGTTTCATATAATCAGATCTTTCTTAGCTAAAAATGAGATCCAGATTGTTCTTGGTGACCGTACATTTAAATAACATCACATCAACACGGATTTGCTCCAGTGATTGATACTTGGACCTATACCAGTGATTGGTACTTGAACCTATGCCAGTGATTGATACTTGGACCTATACCAGTGATTGGTACTTGAACCTATGCCAGTGATTGATACTTGGACCTATACCAGTGATTGGTACTTGAACCTATGCCAGTGATTGATACTTGGACCTATACCAGTGATTGGTACTTGAACCTATGCCAGTGATTGATACTTGGACCTATACCAGTGATTGGTACTTGAACCTATGCCAGTGATTGGTACTTGAACCTATGCCAGTGATTGATACTTGGACCTATACCAGTGATTGGTACTTGAACCTATGCCAGTGATTGATACTTGGACCTATACCAGTGATTGGTACTTGAACCTATGCCAGTGATTGATACTTGGACCTATACCAGTGATTGGTACTTGAACCTATGCCAGTGATTGATACTTGGACCTATGTTATTTCTGAAGTTCATAAACAACCTCCCCGATACAAGCGTATCTGAAATGGACGTATGTGCTGATGACACCACACCCAGCAGGAGGGTACATTGAATGCCCACTCATGCAAGACAGTGGCTTAATCTTCGGAAAATGATCTCTAGTCTGAATGAGACCAAAAATGGATGGTCACATTTATGCTACTAAGATGAAGTGCCTCTCTATAAAGAACTACAAGAAACCTTTCTAACCACTAATTGTCATGGCCGATAGTACTCTTCCCGAAAAGGCAACATTCAAACTTCTTGGACTGACATTCTTGAGACACATGAGTTGGAATAAGTATGTAGAAGATATTGCCAAGTCTGCTGCAAAGAAGGTAGGCTCCCTCTACCAGGCTAGAAAACTTCTCACATCTGCCTACATCTCTATAAACCTACCATTTGTCTGTGCATGGAATATTGTTGCCACATCTGGACTGGTTTGCTAACCACTAACTTCTTCCTCTTGGGAAAGCTACGAAAAAGAAATTCTCAACTAATAGGTCCTACACTGTCTGCTAAGCTTCAATCCCTGTCGCATCGCCATGCTTGTTTTACAAGTATCTCCATGAAATGTGCTCCGATAAACTTACTGCACTTAGATCCCGACCCACACAACTAGCAGTAAAATCCCACCCTTTCACTGTAGAGGTCCCTAGATACCGGAAGATTTTTTACTCTGATAGCTTTTTTCCATGAGCCGCTTGCCTTTGGAATTCCCTCTCTTGTCTCTGTTTCCTTCCATGCAGAAATGTAAAAGTAAACAAATATTTTGCTGCCCAACTCCCCACACAGGTTGCCCCCTGCTCCCCCCCCTCCCCAAAGTCTGACTCCTATCTCAGTAGTCTCTTATGCTCCAGTGCCAATATGCCTTGTTTCGCGTGAATAAAAGTAATAATTTTAAAAAATCTTCCTAAGATGTGGAGATATGAAAAGACAGATTCATCAAGAAATGTACAGACAGAGCAACGAATGACCCCATGTTATCTCAAAGGCATCTTGACGGAACTGACATTAAATGGAGGAATTACTGACTGCATATCACAGAATTGGACGAAGTAGAAGCAACGGACATGCGATCAAACGGAAAAGAGCGAGAGATTTGACAAACATGTTGCCCCAAAACAGAGAAAAGAGGAAGTGAACAACGTGGCTAAATCAACCCGTGCTTGACTGCCCCGTCATCATGTGATCTGCAAATCCATGCATTAGGAAAAAGGCAACCTCAACAATATGAATTATAAGGATAGAAAAAGGATGATTCAGGCAAACTATGTTATTCTCTCTAGAAATATTGTCACAACTTTATTTTCATTCATTTGAACGTGTGACTTATTAATAATAAACTTCTTTTATTTACTTCTTTGACATTTGTTTTACCTCGAATGCAGCCATGCATGGAGGAAACTGCCATGTCTGATGTCGAGTAAGTCCATTGTAAAACATTCTAAATTTCATTAAAATTAATATTTTAGATTACCTCTCTTCTATTGGAATTCTCTTTTGAATTAAGTCACTAACATTAAATCATATTTTAATTGAGATTTGGTTACTGTCTATAAGTAAACTGTGAATATCATTTCACACAAAAAAAAAACAGAACATTAAACAACAACTGCAATATTTACTTATTTTATTTTCATATATTTGCTGTTTTATTTATTCATTTGGTATCAACATATTAAAGTTAACATTTAAATAAAATCAATATTAATGTAGGTGTTGTAATTAAGTTTTTGTAAACTCCTTTGATTAATGTAACTTTAAAAACAAATGCATGGTGAAATTTGATAAAACACAAAATCTATATTGTAAAAAAATTTCCGAATTCTAGAGTTTATTACATTTAATGATTTTTTTTTTATTGTAAATAAAATAAAAATAGAAAAAAACTACTAGATATTAAAATTAATTTAGAATTGCATAAAAATATCCGTCTTTTCATCGAACAATTAAGTAACTGCACCTTGTGGAGGGTGTATATATTGGCTAGTGATATTAGGAATCTCTTTACTTTTTAATAGAGTACTTTAACTAAGTAATTTACTTAATGCGAATAACCAATCAAAAATGATCGATTTGATAGAGCAATTGACTGTTAATGAAATTAGTATATATATTTTTGAATTAAAAAAAAAATGATTGGACTTTCCATTGCTGTTGTCTATTGAGATTTAAAACGTAAGATGAATTCCATGTTAAAACATTGACTTTTTGTTTACGTGTATACAATACTGTTTTTTCATTCAACTCGTCAATAGTGTATGACAATTATTGGAATTGATCGAATCTGTTCAAAGTTAACTAATTTAGCTCTATTCTATTTTTAGATTTTAATATGATAATGAGTTTTCTCTATAGATTTTAGATAAGTTTTGCAGGTATTATTTTTCATTTTGTCATCTGCTAGCTTATGTACTCTGAGTTGCCTGGCTTTCAAATATGGTGAACATAAATTTATTTTTATAATTCAAAATTTTCCTCAAAAATCCTCGTCAAGGTCAATAATTTTGGTAAAAAATAAATTAAATTTACATTAAATTATCTAGAAAATATTAAAGCGACAGTTGTCCAACCATTTGTTTAAAAGCTGGAAGTAATAGAGTTGCTGAGCAGAGGCTTGGCTCCCATTAGTTTTGAAAAATAATAAAGATGGTCTTGAAACAAATATAAGAATTTTAATGGACCAGAGATGATCTCCTTAGCATCTGATAAAGCCAAACTTTTGACAAAAGTCTTTGCATCAAATTCCATCCTTTGTGATCAGAATTTCCTCCATAAATGAAAATACTCTAAGCAACAGCCATATATCTGTCTGAGATATTACCAAACTTATCAAGAAACTTGATGCCAGCAAGGCAACTGGTTCTGACAATATTCCAGTCATTGTGCTTAAGAATCTGCAGCTAGAACTAGCTCCTATCCTTACAAAGCTGTTTAGTCATTGCTTAAAGGAGAAAAGCTTTCCATCTACTTGGGAAACTTTGTCGGTCTGCCCAGTATTTTAAAACACTGGAGATTGGTGTTCTTCACCTCAGTACAGACCGATCAGTCTCTGGTGCATCATGAGTAAGTTGTTTGAATCTGTGATAAATCAGGAAGTTATCAATCATCTAAGCAAAAAGAATCCACTTAGTGACAAGCAATATGAATTTTATTCTGCAAGATCAACAGCTGACATGCTTACTGTAATATTGCACAGTATCAGTGAATCTATCGATGAAGGCTTAATTTCTAGTGCGATAGCTCTTGACATATCAAAGACCTTTGATAGCATTTAGCACAAAGGTTTGCTTCACAAGCTTGCTAGCTATGAAATATCTGGAAATATCTTCTCAACCATTGCATCCTTTCTTTCTGATAGGTCTATAAAAGTAGTTGTTGATAAGTCCGAAGCACATAGCATCAATGCCGACATTCCTCAAGGATCTATTCTGGGCTGAACCTTCTTCCTGATCTTCATCAATGATCTTCCAAATCATATTCTAAGATAATGTGTTGACATCTATGTAGACGATACAACTGTTTATAGCAGCACTTCGAAGATCATTGGTGATCAAGATCTTGGTGATTCTCTTTTTTCCGACCTGAAGCATAAGGTGCAATGGGGAGGGGGGAAGGGGCTTGTTACCTTCAACACCTTTAAAACCAAAATTCTCTCCTTTCATAACTAGTGCTCGGATCCTAGTTTTGCTTCAGTTGAAATGAATGCTCTCTCCTCGAGGAAGCCTCTTGCTTTGAAAATCTCCTTGAACTGACTTTCATTCTAGACCTGAAATGGAAGAGTTATATCAGATCTGTTTCTAAGGTTGCTGGAAAAATGGTTGGATCATTCTATTACTCTAGAAAGTACCTGACTTCAGATGCAATCCTCTACCTGCATAAGAGTCAGAAACGTCCTAAGATGGAGTCATGCTGTCACATCTGGGGAGGTGTCGCTAAAAGCACTTTTTTTTTACGTAATAGAATTGACTTCACAATCTAGTGGGAAATGATGTCTTCTCTTCCCTACAGCCCCGTTCTCACAGAAGCGACATTGCTAGTCTTTCTTTACTTTATCGTTATTTTTATGGTTGGAGCTCAATTGAGCACCTATAAAACATTCACAGCAAAAACTTGTCTAGCTACAACCACTACAAAAAACTTTCTTCTCTTCTAAGTCAAACAGAACTTCCATAAATTGAGTTTCTTTCCAAGAACTTCCCATCCGTTGAACAAAATATCATGGGGCTGCTACCTAACTGACTACAACATGGTCTGCTTCAAGTCAATTGTCAACAAATACCTGTCGAGCATTCTTCTTAAATAATCAAATTCTGCCCATCCCACCCATCGTTCCCAATCCTCTCATAGTATTTTTTATCATCCAACTAATATCATTAACCCTTGTCCTCGAGTGGCCTTTGGCCTTGATAAGTGGTGACTCATTAGTATTAAAAAAAATTAATTTCTTTGCTAGATTTGTGTAGATCTATAACTTGCAGGTTTTCTTACAGAATGGATGCCATCTGTTTGATGCTTAGTTATTGAAGCTTTTATAAATATGCTTATAAAGAATTGTGTATACACATATGAACATTCCACTTTGGTATAGAAGCCCAAAACGCAATTCTGAAAAAGTTATTTAAAGAATATTGGAAGTATGTTCATTTTCCTTGATGTTGACCAACTCTATCGTAAAATACATCTTGTAGATGTTCCGAGGTCAGTCATACAATGATGAACTGGTTTCACTACAAGTTTCAGGTTTTAAATCATCAGATCTGCTAAAGTATTTCTCATGATGTCATGCTATGCACTACATAACCCTTGCAAACTAAATGTGGCATAGACACGCAGCATCAGCCAATGAACATCGTTTTTTAGCCATCCCACTTCTAAGACCTCTGCCAGAATACATCTGGTTTGATGAACAGCTTGATGCCTTATATTTGTTAATGTATGTTTGGTTTGATGCTTCTGAAATTGGTCACTAAGCTCAAGGTTTGCTGATTATCACCCCCCACCCCCATTTGGAACTGATGTAAACTTTAAATGTCCATAACATCTGCAAAACCCCAAAAGCTGATGTGGAAATTCCTCTCTCAACCTAATCACCCACCTTTTAATGTAGTTGAGAACAAAGTCACCTTTATTACCCTTTTCTTTTTGTGTTCAAATATTAATTTGTTAAAATTAATTTTTCTTAAAAAAGAAATAACTCTGTCATTCTTTATGCCAATTGGTTAACTGATACAAGAGTAAAACCAATGGAAATTCGCTTTGTACCTGACCCAACTGTCAGCAAAAAATAAAGAGCCAAGATTTGACATGACTTGTTACAGTACTACTGTCTATTTCTCTCAAATCCAAACTCCTTCATTACTTTCACCAACCAACCAACCCTATCACCATTAAACAGACGCACCATCAAATACGCACACATTCGTATTACGACAATTTTCAGATTTGTCTCTGAGGCTTTTTTTTTAGTTACCATTTTTTGTTATTCTACTCGTAAGTTTTTCATACTTCATCGAATCCCACTTTATTTTTTTTTAACTCATCAGAATTTGACGTAAAACATTTCCTTTGTGTTCATGATTAACCTGTGCATAGGGTAGATACTATTTATGACTTACACCATTTTGGATTGACTTTTGAATTTCAACCATTTTTTAATAACAAGATTTTTCACTTGTCTTTTTGACATGAAATGAAAACAAATATACCAAATGAATATTCATAGTCTGAACCCATTCTTCTAGTATATATATTTGTTTTTATGGAAATCGCTCCAGACAATGCATGAAGCCACTTAATGTAAGGAGCTAAAAAAAAATACTACTTCACAGTCAAACGATAAGTGTTAAATGGATAGATTCCAAACAAGAAAACAGCAATTCTTCCCCCTTTGTCAGAAACATCGCTCATGGAATGTGAGAACTAAAGGACAAAATAAGGGAAGCAAGAGTTACAAGGCTGCCGAAAGTAAACCCAAGGTCTACTTTCTACTCTGCTATTTGCTGTTGTCAATTAAAAAAGAATCATTGAGGAAATTAATTTTTCTTTTCCTATATAAGTAAATGACCAACCCACTTTTATACAATTCTAATAATACCTAGAGAAACTCATTAATATAATTTCCGCCTCTGTCATTCTTTCTCCATCTTTGCATGATACTCATCTCAGCTTGACACTAAGTTATTTTATATGTTTACCACTTAACATTTTCAAATAACTTGTTACTGATATCAAGAGAATGTTGTTTTCATCATGTCATGCTATTTCAAAGTATTAAGCCGATGAATTATGATTGTGTGAAGAAAATGTAGAAAGTGCATGACTTTTTTTTTTTTTTCTATTGAAGAGTTTGTTTCTGTAATATTTGCTAATGAAATTAAGTTCTATAAAAAGAAGAAACTATTCGTTCGACAACAAAGATTTATATTAAACTAGCTGGACGACCCGGTATTGCCTGGAAATGAATAAGGACCCCTGGATGCTCC
Source organism: Sepiola atlantica (assembly GCA_963556195.1). Classification (NCBI taxonomy): domain Eukaryota; kingdom Metazoa; phylum Mollusca; class Cephalopoda; order Sepiida; family Sepiolidae; genus Sepiola; species Sepiola atlantica. Next base: position 179,577,426 of record OY744515.1, on the reverse strand, counting down.
CACTCCCAGCCCTGATCCTCTATATTAGAATTTTTATTCTTATTTTTATAAGTTCTATATTTTTAAATTTAAATTGGATCAGGCAAATAACTGTGAAACTGTTTATAAAATTATTTTCCATGGTTTCTTGAATGAAATATCATTTTTTTCAGTCACTAATTTACTCGATGGTGACCCTAACGAAATGATTATTACAGTAATTTCTCTTTTACCATAACCTGTTTGAGGTCCTACTGAATCAGAATAGGTAAATCTATCTTTGGTGGTTGCTGAGTTTTAACCAGAAAGACTGACAGAAAAGATAACTATCCTTTATGTAATAGATTTGCTTTTTTAATATATTACAAAAACATCATCAGATGTGTATGCAGGAGAACCAATTATTTTGCGGTCATGAAACAGCAGGCAGATGATAGGGGATCTATACTACATTAAACAGAACAGCATCTTTGTGCTGGCTTTACAAGTACTTCCACGGAATGTGCTCCGATGAACTTACTACACTCATACTCCTACAAAGAAAATATCTCTGACCCACCCGACTTGCAGCAAAATCCCACCTCTTCACTATAGAACTCCCTCGATGCTGGAAGATTTTCTACTCGAATAGCTTCTTTCCTCAGACCACTTGCCTTCCTACTCTTTGTTACTCCAACCATATCAACATCCAGAAATTTAAATGTAATAAATCTTGCTGGCCAACTTCCCAACAAGGCATGTTGCTCCCCCTATAAATCTGGTCCTCATTACAGTAGCCCCTCTACTCAATATGCCTTATTTGAGGTGAAAAAAGTAAAACAATAAATTTTTTTAAAAAGCAATAACTTCGTTGTTTTTGTTGAAGTGATCTTCTATAACTTTAGATGTAATAAAACCTTGAATTTTGTTTGAATAATTCTAGCTGATTTTATTGCAACTTTTTAATGAAAAACTCTAAAACTAGAAAAACAGAATTGCCCCCAAACTGCATTGAAAAATTTTTTACTCCCTATGCACATGACCAGGAAACTTATGCTGGATGTGTTCAAGTTTGAAAGGGTCAAATGTGGAATTAAATACAATAGAACTCATTAAAATTGAACATCTGTGTTCAAATTAGGGAAAGAAACAGATGTTGTGGTAACCTTAACTTTTCTTAAAAATATGAATTATGCAATTTAAAGTGTATATTAATATGCATTATATATATAAGAAATGCCTTAAAAACTCTGTAGGATTAGGGGTGGGGGCGAGTTTATATATTGGTAATAATTACAGTTGCTTGTACGAAAAATACTTAGTGGCAATAAAAATATGGAAAATAAGAATTTTTTTAAAATATCAATAAATCCGTACGACTCGAATATAAGTATGGTAATAAAGAATCTTTCAGTAAAAAAGGGGCCAATTGTTTCCCACTGCAATACAGAAGTGAAAAAACAAAAAAAATCCAATTTCTGAGGAAGCCCAATTATATTTTGTTCTTATTGAACGAGTTTTAATATTGATAATTTCTTGAGGTTTTGTGGTCATTGTCTTCGATTGGTGCGTCAGATGTTGTTAACGATATTATCTCACCTTTTCTGGCTCTTTTAATCTTTTTCTTCTGTTCAGTTTACATATTTGTACAGATCTTTAAAAAATCCTCAGTCACCCTTGGGCAAAGTGTTCTTCCCTCAAATCCATCTTTCCGAGCCCCTTTCTTTCCTTTTTTATTTCTTCATTCTACATTCACTGCAAGAACTTGTCTTTTTACTATAACTACAAGGAACTTCCCTTTCTTCCATGTGCTTAAAATCAAATGAGATTTCCATGAACAAAGTTTCTTCCCATTTGTGGAACACATTACCATGAGACTGTCTCCCTGTAGGCTACAAAATGGTCATTCTCAAATCCAATGTCAACAAATACTTTTTCCACCCTCATAAATAATCAAATTTTGTTCATCCTATTCATCATTTTCAATCCTCTCATAATATTCTTCATTAGTAAAAAGAATAAAACAAAAGAAATCCCTACTTCTCCACCCTAACCCTAACCCGATCCTGTGTATGACCTTAAACTCCATCTGGTGATGAGGCCTCAATTGTGAAGCAGGGGTTGACCCTGTTTATTCCCAGGTCTGTTCTGATCTGAAGTGGTAGTACCTGTCAGGATCTCATTTATCAGGTAAATAGAATCTGTTGTCTGCAGCCTTCAGTATTTGAAGATATTAAGAACTTGAAGCATAACAACTTTCATCAAAATGACTGAATTCAGCATTAAATGACTTACAAATATGCTGTAATACAATCAAACCAAACGTTAAGAAACAAAGATAAAGTTCATTTTTAAACATTCACTGTTAGTCTGATGGCATTGATGAACTATGCTGACGCAGAACTTCACTTAATTGAGCAAGGGGCATAATATTTCTTGTAATCTTCATAGTTTCTTTCTGTGACAATTATTGCTAGATTTATCACCTTGCAGCCTAGATGATGGATACTGATCCTAAAGTATTAGCAACTGGCCTAATAATTCTGTTATTTTCAACGGCTACTGCATCGTTTTAACCAATACCATTTGGAAAAGTATGAATCCAGCTATGGATTAAATAGTAAGGTAGACTAGACTCCAAAATAACCCCAGTCTTTCTCTGCTTATCCCGGCATTGTTTCCAGTCGTCCTGGATTTAATCTTGCCATGGGACTGAAGAAATGCCGGTTTAGGGATGTTCATTTGGGGATTGTGCAACACTTGTTTTACTATAGACTATATTTTGTTTAATATTTAATTGTTTTTCTTGTGTACAGTTTAAAAGAGAACGATCCCCGTTACTACTGGTTGGTCTTAAATTCAGGGTCCATTGTTCAGATTGAAAATCTATTAATGCAATGATAGAGTATGTTAGTTCTTTTTTTAATTGAACAGGGATTTCTGATTGATATGGGTTTAAATGGCCGCCAAGACATAGGGTGAGAGAGTGATGGAATGAGAGAATTGATAAGTGTATCAAAGAAAAGAAGAAACTATGAAGTGAGTGGAAAAATGGTTTAGTGAATAAGGATATGTATCTGGTGGCAAAGGATTGTAAGAACAGCCATCTACAAAGCTAAGATGGAGGTTGAGCAACCTAGGTTTCTAATATAGTCCAGAGGTATGACCAAAAGCAAGCGCAGCCTATTGCGAATATCCTAACAGTCATCTCTGAATGCATATACCATACACTGGACAAGGCAGGTGAAGCTAGGACGGTAGTGCTTGATATATCTAAAGCCTTTGACAAGGTCTGGCATAAAGGTCTTCTCATAAAAAATTAATTCATATGGTATTACTGGACAAATATGTAATATAATTAGATTGTTCCTATCCAAAAGAAAAATTCAGGTTGTCCTCGATGGCCGTTCATCCAAACAGCATGATATAAATGCAAGTGTACCCCAGAGATCGATCCTTGGACCTTTATTGCTCCTGATTTTCATAAACGACCTCCTTGATGACATTGTGTCTGAGATGGGTATATTTGCTGAAGACACCACGCTCTACTCTTGTCATGTTGGTAAAACGGACGCGCGCATATCCGAGGCAATGGCTGAATCCTTAGAAAATGACCTCCAGTCTGTAGTGGAATAGGGTCATAAATGGATGGTAACATATAATGCTGCTAAGACAAAGCTCCTTTCCTTCAACAACTACAATAAACCTCTTCAACCACCGATTGCTATAGCAAAAAACACCTTACCTGAGAGTTCGACGTTCAAACTCCTCGGCCTAACATTCACAGGTAACATGAATTGGAACAAATACATTGAAGACATTGCCAAGGCTGCTGCAAAAAAAGTGGGCTCCCTCTACCGTGTTAGAAAACTTCTTACACCTGACAATATCCTATATCTCTACAAAGCCACCATCTGCCCATGCATGGAGTATTGTTGTCACATCTGGGTTGGTGCACCATCCACTAGTCTCTTTCTCTTAGACGAGGTCCAAAAAAGAGTTGCTAATCTGATAGGTCCCTCACTATCCACCAAGCTCCAGCCCCTGTCCCATCGCCACAATGTTGCATCCTTGTGCTTGTTTTACAAGTATTTCAATGGAATGTGCTCTGATGAACTCGCTGCTCTGGTGCCCCCTCGACGTAAATACACTCGACCAACCCGACAATCAGCTAAATCCCATCCATTCACTGTGAAGGTCCCCAGATGCCAGAGAGCCTTCTAGGATTTAAAAACTTTAATTTAATTATTACAGTATCATTTGGTTATTCAATTATTTATTAAATCAAATAAAACTATAACTAATTGTTGTACGGCCAATGTTGTTTTAATCTCTATTTATAAAATGATCGGATGTAAATAGCTTCAAAAACTTTTAATACATGAGGATTTGCTAAGAATTTTAACACCAGTTTAAACAACTTTTTATATTTGACAGTTTAAAAGCATCTAAATTTGTTAAAATTTTGACGGCTCACAAAGTAATGAATTCTTTTTTTTTTTTTTTTTTTTGACCTCTGCCAAGGTTATGTTTTCGGTCGATTTTAATCACAATGTTTGTTTGTTTGTGTACAATCTAGCGTCCACATCGTTTGACCAATCGTCATCAACCTTGGTCAAAATATCGGTCATGGTCTAACTTAGAACTGATTTAATTTTAGGATACCTAGGTCAAAGACCAAGGTAAGGGAAAGGGTGAAAGTCACAGTGCTTGGGATAACTTTGGTTTTGTTCATCGTAGAAACTCGGTTCTTGGCGCACATTGTAGCCAATGAAGTTTTACATTTTATATCATCCTGATCTTGACCTTTGACAATGGTCGAAATTTTGACAGAATTTCAACTCCTGATTTTCCCAAATTTGATGTATGTATCTGATGCTCTTTGATAACAGTAATAACCATGCAAAATTTCAGTCTGATCAGATAAATAGTTTTTGAGGGATCAATATTTCCATGGCATAACCTAGGGAATACTTCATACAATATGGAAGAGTAAAGCTCAATTAAGACTTTGGCTCATCCTTATGTTGTCAGGCAGAGGTATGGAATCTCACGGCTCACTTATGTTCTTATTTTCAACTATTAAAAAAAAGATTAAAATGGCTGACGTGTTTATAAAGAAACCAAAATGATTAAATTACTTTTTAAAATTGGATTTAAAAAAAATTGTTTTAGTTCTTTGTGTTATTTCATTTTTGTTTTCAATAAATAATCAGATAATAGTAAGTTACATTAAATACAGACACACGTGAAGTTGTCTCATAATTGTATTAATATAGAGATAGAGAAAAGATTATTTAAAGGCAGTTTTTATAATTCCGTTTTTATTTGCTTTCTGCTTTCTTGCTGGGTGAAGGCAGGGTGAAGTGAGTATTGATTTACTTGGTACAATGAAGAAAGCGGGGGGGGGGATTTTTTTCTAACTTGGAATTTCAGTAATGCAACAATTTCAGTGTAAAGAAGAGAAGAAAGAAGTTCGCCGCTGCCGCCGTGGTCTTTGCGGGGTTGGCAAAGCTTGTGTGTGTATTAAGTTACTGTTGGCAACTACAGTCTGTGGCTTGTCTTTATTTGTATGTACTTCCTGCGCAAGTCTACAGGCAATTATGACTGCTGTGCTGGAATACATGAATACAAAATCGCGTGAAAAACGTTTAAACAAACAAACATAACTGTTAGCAGTGCATAAATTATTCAAAGTGTTACGCCGGTTAAAAACTGTTAGCAAATTATTCAGTGATTCACTTGCAAATTGTACACTGGATTTCTTGTTTACAACTTTGGATTTTCTATGTTTCATGGTAAAATGTAGCCTTACAAAATATTAAGATGGCTTTTTAAAGTTGATTAAGTGTTTGAGTCATTTTTGTGTTTGTCTACCAGTTAAATAAAGTGTTAACTTTGTTTATGTTTTGTTTTGTTTTTACTAATCACCACTCATTTTATTTTTATTTTATTTGTCACCACTTATTAAGACCGAAAGCCACTCGAGGATAAGATTTAATGTGATAGATGGATTGTCAGTTAAATGATGAAGAATATTATGAGAGGATTGAAAATGATGAATGGAATGAACAATGTTTGATTACTTAAAGGGGCAGTTTATGACAAGTATTTGTTGGCATCGGATTTAAAAATGACCGTGTTGTAGTCTGCAGGAAAGCAATCTTGTGTCCCATTTAAAATTTATATTTTTATGTTTTTCTTAAATGACTCATCACTTATCAAGACACAACACCACTTGAGGATAAAGGTCAATGTGATGGATAAGTTGACGGTTGAATGATGATAAATATTATGAGCAGATTGAAAATATCCACATAACACTCACTCAAAACAACAGTTGACCCAGAAAACAGCAATTTTTCCCCTTTGTCAGAAACATTGCTCATGGAATATGAGGAATAAAGGACAAAATAGGTGGGGGCACAAGTAATGAGGCTACCGAAACTAAACCCATGGTCCACTTTCTACTGTCTGGGTTAATTTTGTTTTGTTTTCTGTTTAGCATTTTTTTTTATGGAAATCTCTCCAGACAAGGCATGGAGCCATTTGATGTAAGGAGCTAACAAGAGCAAAATATGATTATCACAAAGACAGAAGATACTGATTAGTCTTGAAAATACTAAGGCTATAGGTAGGAGAAATGTGACAATGTTGAACGGATCTACGGAAGATGAAAACCAAAACACACACTAGTATGCATTAGAAGTGAGCCTACGAAGGTCGGCGACCAGGGTTTCGTACTAGTATGAATTAACAGAGAAAGACATGGATATTTTCATTCAACCAAAAACTAATAAACGCAGATAATCGCGCCGGGCGGTTTAGGATGGTCAGCACTAGATGTCACTGGTTGCCGAAATAACGGCTAATATAGAAAACAGGTGGCCAGGGAAAATAGATTTGATAACTGTTACACCTTGATGTTTATATGTTTCGGTTTAATTACAACTCAGAAAAATGAAGGAAGTACGAAGTAGAACCGTTAACAGATTTAACAAACACACTGATTAAATTAAAATGTGGAAAAAACACTGAACGTGAGATGCTTGTTTCATTGTGAGACCGTTCTGTTTACTTTTGACTGTCCAGCAGACGACCCTTTTTATCCAAGGGCAATAACTCTTACTTTTCTGATCCAAGGGAAATAACTCGATTTTGTTTTGTTAGGTTGACTTAACAATAACAAACACAATAATTGTGGAAACACGTGCGTTATCATGTCTAGCTTGATTGGAAAGAATGTCATTCTTTCACTCCAAGTCGTGGCTTGAACACAGGACAGGTGTGATTTGAACCAATAAAGGCCACCCAGGCATTTTGCTGACAAGTTGGTTTCAATGGACGTAGGTTAAGAGGACTTACGGCCATTGGTGAAATTACATTTTTTCGGTTATCTGTGAATGAGTCGATGAGATGGAAACGATCCGGATAGTTACCCACTGATTTATCAATCACAATGTGGGAGTACGGTAATCGCTAGACCAGACCTTCGATATCTGCGGCCTTCATCAGAGCAGCAACTTTTTCCGAGCAGTGCCAGGTGACCAACAAAACTCAGGAACGGCCAAATTGGTGACGTCACTGACTCTAGGAGCGGCTGGGGTACAGGAAAACAGCCAGCAGGAAGAGACTTCCACAAGCCGGCAGTTCTTGGAAAGAAGCTAGGACTACATCTAACCTGGGTTAGTTAGTTTTTAAAGTTTTGCGGCACGTCAACCCCTGTTGAGTCATTTTATACCGAAACCTCATGTATATTTTGTATACGAATGGTTTCTTTCTAAATTAATTAGTTTTGTAGGCATATGTTTTGTAAACTAATAGTCTGTAAGCGATAATGTCTATCTAACTCATAGATAGAACCCACTCTGGTTCAAAGTGGATTTGAGAGTAGTATTAACACAGGACTGACCCCCCCCCCCCTCTCTCTTGAAAGCGTTTAAATTTGGGTCCTACAACTGAATGCAGTTTTGTTATACCAAGCATGGTAGGGTTTTAAGTAATTTATAAGGTTTGGAAATATGGTAGCCAGAAAAAAAGATAGAAAGGGCTAGGAAAGATTGATTACAGGGTGGATGGAGGAGAACACCTTGCCGAAGAGTGTCTGAGGCAAAGCAAAATTCTATGCAAAAGTTTGGCTTTGTTAGATGCTGAGGAAATCACCTGTTGTCCATTAATGATGGTTGGAATATAAGTCTTACATCTGTTCAGTACCCTGCTTGTTGTTATTTATCTTCCTCCCACAGGATTTGAAAAGCCAGCGCTCGAGAAGGTGAGCACTCTGGCCTACAAAAAATGCCTGGGCAGCCCCGTCGGCATTCCCTGGTAGGGGCGCCTCAGGCAGTAAGCGATAAACTTACTCCACCCCAAAGAGGGGAGGCAAAGCCTGGGAGGGTGGACCTCCTAGAATTGCACAGGACAAACCCACAGACCGGCGGAATCAAGACCCGAAGGCCAAGACGATACCAGTCTATGGGGTGTAGTATCCATCAGAACAGATACTACAATCTGATCCCAGCCTGAAGGCCAACCGGGAACCAGAGTTTTTGCTTGTTATTCCTCAAAACTCTCCAGAAATAAGCTGTCTCTGCTCAGCAACTCTGGAGTTAAAGATTGGCCAAAACTCCTTTGCGTTTCCTACAACCCATTTGCAGCAATTGCAGGCAGTTTTAACGGCGGCTTTAGTTTTGGGACAAATATATATATATATATATATATATATATATATATATATATATATATATATATATATATATGAGAGAGAGATTTATTAAGTCTCTACTACTATTTATTCCCGTTTTTATTTCATTCAAAGCGATGATTTCGTTGATTGGATGATCATTTTAATAACAAAAATAAAATAAAAAAGAATGAAAATACTGACACAAACAGTAAAATGATGATGAAAAAACAAAATGGTTATTTGTCTCTCCCAATATTTGCTTTTCCCGAAAGTGGATGGGCATTAATGGTTGCTGTCCGGGAAGTGAGGGATCATTCTACATTAAAACTTTTTCTTCACCTCATGACCTTTTTTAAACTTAAAATCACAAATAACTGATTTATGCTGTATCACAATTTCTTCTTCAGGTATTATTTTCACATCTCTGAGGAGCTTTCTGTCAGATAATCCACGTGAGTCTTTGATGTGTTCCAGATTGATCTCAGTGGCCATATTGTATTGCTATCCCAACGTCTTCTTATGACACATACTTTCTATGCTAACTTGTAAAAAATGATGGTCAAGAAAAACATATTGATACATTTAATAGATGCCATTTTAGTTTCATTATTTTTCTGTGTTCGAGCTTTACACAAAATAGTTTTGCTTTGGTCATATTGATTGGCTATTTTTATATGTGGGGATTGGATTTCTGTAACTGGCGATGTTCATTCGATCACAATTACCCTTGCCTTTAATTGTAACCTTGAAAGTCAAGGAGATTTCAGCTGCTGACTTGTTTTTGTTTTAAGTTGTGAATGAGTTTGACTGAATTTAGAAAATGGTATTTTGTTTGTTTTTGGAAGGACATTTTTGTTTTCATAAATCTTCTATTTTCCTCTTTTAATAGTAATTATAAAGAAATAACTTTTGTACAATGAAAGAAAAACAATTACGTGTTTAAAATATTTTATGGAAGTGTTATATCCACATATTTTGTCCCATAAAGCAAGAAAAGAAGAATAGGGGACTTGTTAGCACATGTTTCCCTACAACAACAAAAAAAATAATGTGCAATTCGCCAAAAGGTACACACATTAGAAATGTATTCCAGACAAGCGAGAGGCAGAGAAAGCAAATGATTGGCCAGCCAATCACAAACAAGAAAATCCTGTTGCTAGTAAAGTCAGCCCACGCAGTTTGCCGGGGCTACAACCAATCAATTTTGAGAAAAACCTGCTGCTATACGAACGAAAGGCCCTAGACAGAGGAGCAAAGGAAATCTTAGAAGGAAAAGCGAGGAGATAGATTAAAGCCGCGGAGAGGGCACAACGTCCCAAGATTTGCTGCTCACCAAGCAGACAAGTCGAAAATAACATATCCACGTACACAAAAAAGTTGGATTAAAAACTTATCGACTTAAAAATGACAGCGACAAACTTACCGCTATCTATCGAGCGTTAACAAAAGAAAACCCAAGTCCGACAAAATGATGATAATACCACAACAGACGAGGTCAACATTTTCCTTTTCGAATACGAGATCATGTATATCTTTCTGCGCTAAAAATAAGTCTGTGGAAGACAGACAACTGAATCTAAAATTCTGTGAAAATATCTTTCCCACAGGCGTCAACTAACGATTGCCATTCAGAAATCAAAAGGTCGCCAGAAGCTCTGTTTACTCACTCAACTAACTGTAAACTAACGCAAAAACATTGTCAAAAGTATGTGTCTTATAAAAAGAAAGAATTCCATATTTAATTCGTCCAAAACTCTGAACTTTGATATTTTCGAATCTTATCTCAGAGATAATCTCCTATTTGATCAACCGTCTCGGTCTTATCAAATTCAGCTCCTCTATTACGAACTACCCTAGAGCGAAGATAAACTTTTTGTTTGCTCATTGAAATAATAAATGCTTGTTATGTTTGAATAATATCGCCTTTTTGTTGGTGTTGCAAGTGTATTATTAATATGTTTATAAATTGTCTTGCTTTCTCAAGCATGAATTACTTACTTGTCTCCTTTTGACTGTTTTATTAAAAAGTAAAAGTCGTATTCACTAAGTGTGAGTCTTAACATGTGACTCACCAGCCCCAGATAAAACACGAAGGGCATGAGGCACGTTTTGAGAGAGGGATAGGGAAGATATCGCTGGTGTCAGTATGTAGCATTGATGTTGTAAGCTTTTTGAATTTTCAGATATAACATTTTGTGTCAGAGGTTTTTCAGCATTTCTGGATCTATAACATTAGTGGCGGGAGTGTTTTCAATATTTCGCATTTATAACAGGAGACTTAAAAAAAAAAAATGTTGACTATGTTTACGGCAAAAATAATTAAGGCAGACATAGACGCTAACAATCTACTTTGTTACCTTACTGAATTAAATTAATTCTTTCAATGAATATACTATTATTAGTAATTATCGGGCTTAATTTAATAGTTTCATTATTTTTTTAAATCTGAATTTTCATTGAACTTTCTAACTGAAGGCATCTATATTTGTTACGGCCATGTTTATCAAGGTAATATTTAGTCCCAAGCAGATAATTAGCCATTTTTTATTTATTTATTTATTTATTTTAATTTTATTTTGTTTTTAAAGCCTTCAAGATTAATATTTTATTTAAATCACGTAATTGTTTTTAATTTTTAGTTATTATTAAAAAAATATATATCCGATTGATGAAAGCAAAAATCTCCAGCCAGAAACTAAAACAAAATAATTCTATAATTTCTAAATTCAGTCGAACTTGTTCATAAGAAATAAAAACAAGCAACAGCAGCTTAATCGATCTCCTCGAATTTCAAGGTCAAGCTTAAGTGGAACGAATATCGTTGGTTAGGGAAGCACTTTTTGTATCCGCCACTATCCGCCAGGATTTGTCTCGCCTGACTCAAATGAACCAATCGATTGCAATAATTTAAAAATAGAGAATAACAAAATAAAAATAAACCGAAAAAAAAAAATTGTATTCACAGGGGGGAGGGGGGAAATAAAATGATAAGCTGGTGGTAATTTTTAATAATGAAGACGATTCTCTATTTTTAAATGATTGCGATTGATTGGTTAATTTAAGTCACGTGAGACAAATCCTGGAGGATAGTGGCGGTACAAAAAGTGCTGCCGGTTGGTTATAAAGATGTTTGTATGTAAAATGACAAGCCTAATATAAAAAATAAATAAATAATGAGATATGATTATTTGCTAAAACAACCATACAACACTTAGTTATATGTTAATAAAGGTTTTAATTGATTTCAAAACGATTAACCATGTCTAATTTAACAATTTGCAGACAAAAGTTATTGGAACGAATGCATGTAGATTCCTATTAACTCGGTTAACCTTCAGAGACGCCGCACAGCACGTACAATGTGTTCAGCCTGTTCTCAGACAAGAGGGTCGTTTTTTTTTGTGAATGAGGCAAGAGATTGTTTTGTGTTACGGCTTTAAAGCAGTCAGTGTGTTTCAAGAAAAACAACCTTTTTGTATTTGATTGTATCTGCCAATTTTCAAGTCTACATTCTTTTCCAAATAATGTGTGCACTGAAGCATGAATAGTTGCCTAAGGGTCCCACATAGTCGCACAGAAATCACAAACGTGAGTCATTACTACTCTTGAACCTTTGATACTTTCACCCTCCCCATGACATCTGTTTGTGTATAGAAACAAATGAGTTATCATAGTATGGTGTGTGTGTGGGGGGGTTAATGGAAATGTTAATACAGAACAAAGGGAGATATAAGAAATTCTGTTAATTCTTGGGATAACAATCCTTGGTAGCTACAGTAAATATGATTAAACTTTTATCTTAAACAGATTTGTTCTTGTGGAGAAAAGGAATAATTAAACTTGCAATGAAAACAAACCCCATTTTTACTCAAAAACTGCCAAGAACAATAACTCGATTCGACTAAAGTTCTTGATTTACTTGAATCAAATTTTTATCTTTTCCTAAAGTTAAAAATTGACAATTCACGATTGGAAAATATATTTGAGCAGCTGAAATTTATCGTGTTTAGGAGTCTAACACTTCCATGAATGTTATTTTAAGTAAATTATTATTTTATTATATTTTCTTTAGTAAAATTTTAACATTCTCATTAAATTTGAACTAAATTATTAAATTATTGTTTTTTTTGGGGGGGTGGGGGGGTGGTCTTTCATGATAACTTTGTTTCTGGCTAAAACTCTTGATTTAGTCGAATAAAATTATTGTCCTTGACAGTTTTTGAGTAAAAATGTCGCTCAGTCATTCCATTTGCATGGTAGGGAAATTTTAAAATGTTAAATAAAAAAAAATACCTGTATGTGTTCACAAAGAAACTTTAAATATTCCTTTTCTCAACAAAAAAAAAACAAGTCTACATAACATTTGAATTGTATGGTACTGTTATCTCAAGAAGCATTGAAGTTCGTTTATAGAAACTTGAAATTCAATCTATGTCAGGCAGTATTATTTACAAATTGCAAAGGTTTGCACTTTTTCAAATTTAAAATCGCTTTTCACTATCTTATAATTTTGTAAATTTTCGGGGGGGGGGGGGGTCATACACGTTCTTTAGGAGACCATTTTATAAGAAAAAAGTAAATGTGACCCCCCCCCCCCTTTTTGATGATATGATAGTTATTGTTGTTGGTATAAACAATATTGAGGTAAATTTACATGTTTATGAACTAAAAAATTACAAAGAATGTATTACCAATTATCAAATGTGAAGATTTAATTTCCTTTCTTTCTTTAATCTTGACTCTAGAACCGTTTGGGCTCTGATCAAAGTGTAGTATCTGTTCTGTCTTCAGTCAGAGAAAGAAAAATCCTTCTTGACTGGGACAATTTTAATTTTTGTCCCATCCAGACTGCACCTTTTGGGGGTGCTGTATATTCCCCACGTAAAAAAAAAACGACCTTGTGTCTAACTTTGCCATTGTGGAGAGACAAGTAAGAAGGAACTCGCGAACCGTCTCTTATTTTCATCGATGTGAATGACTGTATCACACATTTTATTTTCCGATACTAAAACTAATTCATATTTAATCTATCAACTTTGTTTATTAGAATTATAGGTTGTAAACAATTTGTTTTCAAAGTAAACCCTGTTTTATTTATTCTAACAAAAAACCAATATAACAATATATGACATGTTCATGTAGTGGACATGAAAGCGCACTTCGACTTTGGCAGTGCATTTTCTAGACGACCAATATTCATCGATAATGAGATCGTTGCACTGACATTATTCTCTATATACTCTGCAATGATCCTCATATGCGTTTCGGGACTGTAATGTTGGTGTTCTCATGTGTCCTTGCTTGTTTTAATACAAAGTTCAAGACTTTCCTAACTCTCATGTGGGAGCTCCTTTATGCGAATGATGTCAGCACTGAGGAGGATATACAGGAAATAATGGATCTGTGCACAACTTTTGAACTAGAGCAAACAAAGATAATAGTCACCAAAATATTTGTAAAGATCAAGAAGGCCACTCTAACTCGATGGTAGGCTTGAAAAATACATGTGGTCAGACAAAGCCATCACCTTTAAACCAAAGTTTAGTGTGTACGAATCCTGCATCTTTTCTATACTCCTGTATCTAACAAACGTTGACCACATATCGTGGACACATCAAGCCCGTGAAGAGGTTCCATCAAATATGCCTTAGAAAGATCTTAAATCTTAATTGGCAATCTCTCATACTAGACACCACTGTTATACAGCAAGCATGTGTGTGTCATACTCAGATGCGCTGAGCTGGACATTGCGCTAGGACAGAAGATGACTGACTAAACAACTGTTCTATGAGAAACTATAGCATAATAAACATCGAAGACACAAGCCAAAGAGATGTTTTAAGGATGTTATCAAAGACAACCTTAAGGCCCTTAGCATGAATTGTGATGGACTGACTGGTAGAGGACAGCTTCAAAGTGATCAGTTTGGCAGAAGCACATCTATAATGGCTGTGAGAGTTTTGAGGAAAGGCGACTAGAATACTCCATTGTGAGACATGCTCTATGGAAGCGGTACATATCTGACATTCCAGACACATTTCAGCTGAACGATGTGTGAAGCCTGTGGCAGAGGGCTGCTCTACTCAGCCACATGAGATTCCATGACAGCAACAAATCACACAACGGACAAATCAAAGAAGTACAAACAGCAAGACTTGTATAAGTAAAGCTAATCTGCTGGGCCATTTGCGTGATCACAAGCATACATTCTTGTATGGATTGTCTTATCCTGTAAAGTGGCAATCACCTTAATATATATATATATATATATATATATATATATATATATATATCGCAGTAATCTTGTATCAGTAGAAAAACGAACGAGACTGCTCAATTATAAGACAAGAGCAAAGTATATAATTTATTTATATACTATATCATCATCATCATCATCATATTCAGTTTAACGTCCATTTTACATGCTGGCATGTGTTGGGCAGCTTTATGAATTAACTTTCAAACTATCTTACTTCTGCCTAGGTCTTTATTTATCCCTCTTTTTCTCACGTCTATTTTTATCACTTCATCCCATGTTTTCTTTGACATTCCCCTGAAAACTAAGGCCGTTACCTCAACTGTTTTACATCTACTAACCCAAGAACTCTCATCCATTCTTTCAACGTGACGATACCATTAAAATCTCCTGTTCTGCACACATCTCCCACTGTTCAGATTTAATCTTCCTCTGAGGTCATCAGATCTAAGTCCATCTTTAAGACTCAGATTACACATTCATTGCATCATTCTCATATCATTTCTTTCCATGCAATGCATGTGCCCAACCCTCACTGGCTAGCTGTAACTTCCATTCATCATAACATTGCGTCCACATCCCTTGGTCAACAGTGGTAATGCTCTGCTGGTTAGTAATGGCAGAAGTTCTCTGAACTTAGTCCATCTACTCCTAACTCTTGAAATCACACTTACACCTGCTCCACCCTGTGCTCCAATAGTATCACCAAGATAATAAAACTTCTTGACAATCGTAATAGCTTTGCCATCTAGATATACTTTAAGTATAATTTTATTGTACATTAACAGGGTTTCACTAATCTGAGGACTAGTGGAAAAAAATTTTTTTTAAGAGCTTCTTGACATTTATAGTTGATGGTTGGTTTAACTTTTTTCTGCCAATCTTCAGGCTAGTCGATGGTTGATTTGTGAAACCCGGGTACCATACATTTATACATCACATATATATAAGGGAGGTAATTTAACAGCCTCATAACATTGAAGGTGAGTGACTACCATAAGATAAGTTAACCTTATCTCTATCACTTAAAACCAATAACAATTGTAAAGAATTTATATATATATATATATATATATATATATATATATATATTATCTTTGGTGTCTGTGTCTCTATTCGAAAATGCAATTGAAAACAAAAGTTTATACCAATTAAAAAAATATATAAAAAATAAAAAAGATGTAGAAATTTTTAAAACATTTTCTAGAATTGCCAATAGTTTAACTACTGTTGAGATAATTTCTAGTATTTTCATTGACTTGTCTCTATTCATAATTTCATTTTTGAAGAATAGGAATCATAAAGGTCAGTCTGTTTCCCATTTATATAATTGCATTCTAATGTTAGTTATTGAACACAGCATAATGCAATGAGGAATGTCATGTTCAATTAAGTCAACAATGTCTGCAACCATGGGAGCAAAGAAAAGGACTTAATTATATAACCTCTGACATTTGTATATGTGTGTACCTTCGTTTGTATATACATTATCACCTTCCATACTCACATGAGATCGTCTGTCACCAAAGTTAAAATGTAAAACAGTAATTGCCGAGTAGCTGGTGTCACTGTATTAAAAACTTAGATTTTACAGCCATTTTAAAACGAATTGTTCCAAAATCGAATATAACATCACAAATAGAATTCTGCCGCAATTAAAGATTATTGATACTGCCTGACCTTCAGGCTAGGATCAAAGTGTAGTATCTGTTCTGTCTGTCCTCAGTTGAATACCTGTATCGTCCCATTGGCACTCCATCACGAATTAGGGCGCCTCAGGCGACACACAATAAATATCCATTCTTCATCAGAAAGGCGGTAATGTTTAATATTGTCCTCATGGGAACACAGAAACAAGATCGCTTACTGATGTGAGGAAATCTAGCTCCCTAAAAAGAAGCTCCCTAAAAAGACGCACTCTTGATGGGAACACAAATAACTGCATAGTTCCATGGAATAACACGACAGACAATAAATCTATTCTCTTCTCATAAAATATCTAAGTACCTCAAAAAAAAAAAATGAAGTTTATTTTTATTAATTATCCATGGAATTTTCATGGATCTCACTAATAATTTAATAAAATATTTCTTTTGCGACAATAGATATTAAATTTATTATCAGTTTAATCTAGTTGTCAAATGATCAGTGTATTGTAAATCGAACCTAAAAGTATTTCTTGCCATGTTGAGAATAGTTTTTGTTTTACGGCATATCAACCCTTTTGGATTATTTAATGCCGACTCCATTTATATTGGTAAAAGGATTTTAGGCTTGAGGTTTATAATATTTTAAAATATTTAACAGATTTGGATGTGCATATTTCTTGAGTAAACAGTCTGCAATTAATTAATTTTTTTCTTGGGAAGTTTGGTTTATTGAACTTATAGATATTAGATTTTTGGGTATAAACCCACCATTTTCAGAAAGGACATTATGATTTCTACTCTGATGTCTTTAAATAGTTCCTTCATAATACCAACATTGTAGTGTTTTCGTCGCATGGGAGCAAAATCAACACATTCTAACATAAAGTGTTTCACTGTGTATGGTACTTGACAAGTCGCACACCATGATGCCTCCTTCTGCTCAAGCAGGAATGAATGCGTGGTTTTTGTGTGGCCAATATGAAGTCGAGAGAGGATGACTTCCTCCCTTCATGACTTTCTACAGCCCTGCCTCCATTCTCCTAGATCAGGTTGTATTGTCCACAATTTATTACTGCTCCATCTAGACTGTCATTTCTTACGGATATATGCTTGGATGTTTTTCTTGACGTCTGTATATAGAAATTTAAATTTGTTGTTGAGAGACTCTTTTTCGGCAGTTTTGGCTGCTGTGTCAGCCTTATCATGTCCTTGGATTCCTATGTGACTTGGGATCCAACAAAATATAATTTGTTTGGTGTTCAGCAATGATGTTATTCTACATAATAGTTTGATGATCAGTCGGTTATCCAGATTTCTATTTTTAAATATTGTTAATACTGATAAGGATTCGGAAAGAATAATGAAGTTTTTCTTTTTTACTCCGAGTGTTAAATCTATAGCATTGGATTCTGCACTGAAAATAGATGCTTCTTTAGGAAGATGTTGTTGGATAGTTTGGTGTTCATGTACAGCTGTACATCCTGTTGTGTTCTTGTCCTTAGACCCGTCTGTAAATATAGCAGTATATTTGGGATAACAATTTAGAATTTTATTTAGTTTTTCTTGAAAAATGAGAGGATGTTTGGTAGTTTTATTGAGTTTATTCATTTCGAAGTTTACTTTTGGTTGTCTTATTTATAGGTTGATGTTGACTCTGTTGATGTTTGGTAAGCATTATGACCGAGTTTGGACTCATGCAAGAAAAGTAAACACATTTCTTTTTTCATCTTGTTATTAAGCGCTGAAATGCTTCAAAATTATAATACCAGAGAAATTATTGAAAATTTATTCAAATGTGCACAGCAATTAGTAAGCAAGTAGAAACGCTGCAAAGTTAGCAATGGTTTGCAAACCAACTCTCTCTCTCTCTCTCTCTCAATATATATATATATATATATATATCAAGTTAGTTGAAAAAAACAATAAAATGCTCGATCGTAGGTTCATCGATCTGGTCATGCTGGAGCTGGGACAGAATCTGGCTGATCAAAACTCATCAGCACCATTTCATTGCCAAAGACTCGGTGTTTGGCAACAAAAAGGTACTGACGAGTCAATGTGTTTCGATCAGCTAGATTCTGTATCAGCTCAGCGTGATCATATCACTGAAACCTGGGTATACCAAACAGATACTGTAATGTATAGTTTTTAAATAAAATAATTTTTATATATATATATATAACTATTATTGATAAATATTTCTTTACATCCACAGTTTAAGACTCATGAGTGCTTCACTGGGCACGAACCTCAGTATATATATATATATATATATATATATATATATATATATATATATATTGATATTGCTATGGTGTAGTAGGAACCTTCCCTCTAAAAAATAAACTAAACCAATGCCCTATAAGCAAGCAGATCTAGTCGACAGTAGAAAGCAGTCGAGTTAGATATGCACCAATTGTATCTTTAATCTTTGCTTTGTACATTTCTTCCAAAGAATAAATACTGTTGATTTATGTGCATCTCTTGTTACATTATTTCCGACATGGCATAATGGTGACAAGACTCTCCACGGATTTACCAGAAATTAACAACATTTTTGTGATAAGGTTTTTTTTCCTGAAAACTTATATAACAACAATTTGGCCACAAGCAGAAAAAAAGGTAAATTCACCAATTTGAGATTTCACACAATCTCAAATTAATTGCGTTTTAAACAAATGGAGGAAATAAAATTTGCAATGCTTGAATTTATGAAAGTTGAAAGAAGAAAGAAAGTGTGACCAAGAACGTTTGGAAAAACAAATTCAGTTGGACAATGATTTCTCTGACACCGACAAGTTGAGATTCTGATGTGTCATGGTGGAACAGAAAAACATATTGCTTACCAAAGTCTGTCAATTAAAGACATTGCAAAAGTTGTTGCGTTTTCAAAAATTGCTTCCAGGAAGGAGGGCATCATACAGCTTCTTCTTCTTTCAAGCTTTCATGATGCACTTGTTTGCATAGCTTGAGAACAATTCCTCTTCTTAAGTGAGACCAGATGAGGCTGCTTATAATGAAGGTCAAATTTGCGCTTAACCAAGTCATCCTCATAGTCGACATTTGATCTATTGAAAACTCTCACACAATATTGTATTCCTTATTTTTGCCGAAATTTGTGAAAATTAATAGCAAATCTTTAATAATTTTCATTGTGTAAATATCCACTGGACAATCCGTAAGAAATTGAATATCCAGTGTAGCAGCAAGTTCTTGGAACATAACCAAAAAGAACTGTTGGAAATAAGTCATCCACCATCCGCTATGACTATACAATCCCTACAGCTATATACCTTGAAAACGTAGCTGTTAAACCTGACATAATATGGGACAAAAGGGAGGAAGTAGCAACTCTAGTTGAAGTCAGTGTTTCTAATGATGCTGGCTTAAACAAAGCTGAGAGGGAGAACATAACTAAATACCAAGGTCTTATGTACGACATGAAAAGAAACTGGAATCTGAGGAAAATCTCCATCATCCCAGTAATTATAAGAGCAACAGGATTAATGAAAAAGAATTTCAAAAGCTATCTGGCGAATATACCCGGTGAACCGAGTGCAAGAGAAATACAAACAATTGTACTTAAAGGGACGGTTAGAATCTTAAAAAGATCTCTCAGTTGGAGTCTCTGAAATAGCGGGTAAATGTCTGGCATCCGGTAGAGTAAACATATAGAGAGTTTGAATTGCCTACTAGACACTATCCTCGAGTGTCTTCCACATATGCACACGCACACATACACACGTCCCTAATGATGCGGAATTAAACAGAGCTGAAAGGGAAAAGATTACGAAATACCAAGGTCTTATGTACGACATGAAAAGAAACTGAAATCTTAGAAAATTCTCCATCATTCCAATAATCATACAAGCTATTTGACTTGTGAAAAAAAATTTCAACAACTATCTGGCGAATATACCTGGTGAACCAAGTGCAACAGAGATACAAACAATTGCACTTAAAGAGATGGTTAGAATCCTAAAAAGATCTCTCAGTTGGAGTCTCTGAAATGGCGGGTAAATGTTTGGCATCCAGTATGATGCCCCTCTCCAGCAAAAACAAAAAGATAAGAAAATTGAAAAAAAAAGGTAGGCACAAACTAACCAATCAGGAAACAAAACACAATATCTCAACTCTCTAACTAGTCAATATCTGTATTGCAGGAGTAACGGCGCAGATGACAATGGCCTGTCGCTAACAAGCAAAGAATGATTGAAAAAAGGATGCAATGATCAAACAATTAATGAAATACAACAATAGACAGTGGTTGTAAAGATAACAATATTTTATTGAGAGAAAGATGTTCTGGAAAGTGTTTTGCTCGCAGGTGCTTGAACAAAAGACGTTCTGGTTTGTTTGTTTATATGTGTGTGTGTGCGTTGTGTTAGTATGAGAGTTTGTGTAAGACACTGTACATCTAAGTTGTAGGCAGTGTGTGTGTATATGTCTCATATGGTTGCTTCATGTGAGCATAAAAGTCTGTTAGGTCCTTGCTGTTACTGATTTTATGTAGACGATGCTGATGACTGTGACTCATTGTAGTTGTTGTTGCTCTTGCGTAGCTATTTTATATAGACGACACTGATTGCAGTTCACTATAGTTGTTGTTTGTAGAGTTTGAGATTGCACAAGATGTTAGTGTGTCAAAGTTGAGTAGTAATTTCTCTAACATTTGCTCTTGTTGAAGAATGATTTACTCCAACGTGTAGACTGACTGCCTCATGGGCTGCTGAGTACAATCTGTTTAGCTGTTAGTGTGTCTTAGCTTTTTAAAGAAGTGAACAAGGAAGGTTCTAGAATATTTTTCCTTTTACACCTAACATACTGATTGACTACTGTTTGCGTATGGGGTTATGTCGTGCAGCCGCATGTTATTCTCTGTTCTGTTGTTCGGCTGATAAGATCTCAACTTGCAGTTAGTCCCAATCTCTGTCTTCCTGACTTTCACCATTATCATCTGTTGAAAACGTTAAAGGAAAATTAGCAATAAGATATGACCGGTTGATGCAGCAACAACCAGGCTTATCTAATTTATTAAAAGAAACTCGATGTACCTACCCAGCGTTTTTATTTTCACTTTCTTATGTTCACTGCCACTCTTGCCTTTTTATCTTTCGATTTTTTATAAGGAAATATTTACATCTTTGCAAAGATAAATCGATAAAGAAATAAATTAGTTAAAAAACAAAATCCGTTTTGCAATAACATCGATCAGACATCTTACAAAATTTTGCTATTTAAATTACATAAACGTTCGATTTTTTTTCAATCTCTAAAATTTGTAAATAACTAGACGACACGTGACCCATTGGATCTGTATTTGTTATATATATTATTAAATATTTAATTTCCTAACTTTGGCATTGTTTGATAAGGAAGTAGCAGCCAGCAGGTATGGCTGCTGCTGCTTTCAAACAAACATACACATTACGGCTGCTTTCAAACAAACACCGATTTTGGCAAATACCCTTCATCTTTTATAGCGTCACATCCATTTTTAAAAAACTTTACTTCGCCCCAAACAAGGGAGCATATTGCCATTAAGACGTAAGGGGCTACTGTGATTAGGGGCCAGATTTATAGGGGGCTCCTAAGTGGGAAGATTTTTCTTGATAATAATCATGGGGTGTGCCCGGTGACAAGCAAAATAACAAACAATATAACATGCTTCATAGAGTTTTAATAGTAGACTAGATCCTCAGGATTATGGGTCAAAACGAACCCTTCCCCACTCTCTGTTTTGATGAATTCTGTGACGTCATTCACTGTGCATGGCTGTCTCCTATCCCTCTGTTTTAATGGATGACACCAGCCATTCTGCATGGGGATAAAAAAAATAACAAGCAAGCAGGATCCACAGTTTTAATAGTATATGTATGTATGTATACATAAATAGATAGATAAGAAGCTAAGAACCAGAGGTGCATGCCGTTTTTTTTATTTTTTACCAAATTATTATTTTTTTTTAAATAGGATTTTGAAACTTAAATTTATTCATCACATTTTTCTTTTTAATTGACTATTTTAGATAAATTATTAATTAATCGGTTTTTATTAAAAAACATTACAAATCACACTTATTCGTATTCCCGTGCACAATATTTGGTCAGATAATTTTATTAATAGAAATAGAAATTCTTTTTCTGCAAAAATCTATCGTGGGAATTTAAAAAAAAAACTACCTTTTAATGGTTTCTCACAAAATCTAAATGTCAATATGTAAATTATTTTTCTTTTTTGTTTTCTTTGTCTATGCTTGTTTTTTCCCCCAAGGGATTTTCATTTGTTTAAGAAGGGAAGTGATAATTGTAGTTTCATGTTCTTTTTTCTTTTTTAATTCTGTTTTTCTAATTCTTTGTTCTCGTTTTATTTCCCTTCGGCCAAGCATGAAATTTTATACCCGTGTTTTTTTTTTGTTTTTTGTTTATATATTATTTAGTGTTCTATATGTTTTGCTTGATCAGATTGGTTAATTTAGTATTTTTTTTGTTTGTTTGCTTTGTTTCCCTGGCTCATTCTTTGTGTCTAGGGAGCTCTGGTCACACTTTATGAACACACACACACAAACTGGGGGTACAAAGGGACAGGGCTATGTGTGCTCTTTACCTTACCAGGTGCAATTCGACTCACCCCCAGCCCATTACTACCCTAGCAGCTGAAGGAGGGGTGGCAAGTTAGCTAGACAAACCCTATCAGTAGCCGTTTGTCTACCCCCCTCCTCCCAAATACAATAAATATTTCAATGGCCCTGCTCTAGCTTATATTCAACTTATTGTGGTTTTGTTGTTACCGGTCTCTTATAAAAGTAATCAACTAACTTTTCAGGACTTTCTTTCACCCCACCCTCATCCCTTCTTCACGATCCCCCCCCCCCCCACCTCTTCCGCCTCACCCTAGCTCAACACCTCAGCTTTTACTGGGATCAGATCCTGCTTATTTAAATACAAGTAGATATATAGTCAACAAAGGTGTGTGTCTGTGCAGAGGGTTGGAGCGATTGAAAAAAAAAATCAAAGCAAGAGTTGACATATGTAGTCCAGTCAAAATGTGGCTGAACCTCAAACAAATTGCTAACAAAGGTTTTTAACTTGGATATTGGGCATGAATAACCTCTCTTTCAGATAAAAAAAAGTTTACCAAAATTAGCCTTGCGGAAAGGGGTCAACAGGTGCCATCTTTAAAATCCAACTTAACAATATTAAAATTTCAAGACATAAAATTCCTGACATTTCCTGACAAGTATTCCATTATTCCTGACAATTACTGACAAAAATAAACGTTTTTCCGAACAAAAAACCTTTATTAAACTAGAAATAACAAAACATTTTTTGCATGAAAACCTGCACAGGCCCACTCCAAGCCAGCTTGACATTTTCTTGGTATTTTAAATGGTAATGATAGGTAGCTATATGCTTAATAATAAACTAACACCAGAAAATGACTAGCCCCTGCCATTGTTTTCATGTTTTTTTTAATTTCTTATACAAATATGAATAAGTAGCCTTTTTCAAGACAACAATTGTCACATTAATTCTTGACATTTTATAAAAAATAGGTACAAAATAAGTTCAATTTACAATAACGGAATGGTCAGTTCGTCAAATGCTGGGGCAAGGCTCTTGCATAACCACCACAGAACAAGTTCATGAACGGACCAAAGAACATTTCTTGTCAAGAACTAGTCAAAGGTAACTTCATCATCAAGATCTGGCTGTGGTGAGTTGCTGCAGTGGAGGTCTTTGCAATTACCACACAAGTTTGAACAGTCAATGCCATGTTTCCTGCAACTGCATCTTGCTGTAGTACACCCTGGAGTGCAGTTACAACTAATTATAGGAAACAAATTTACAGGACCAGCTGGCAAGTTAGTCTTGATTAGTTGTAATTTACCATCTGAAAGTTTCCATCCCCATTCGTCAGGTTTTAGCTGGTTTCTACATTTCCATTCCTGAATTTGGAAGTAAACTCAAAAGCTGTGGAATTTCGTAGCTGCTCTTGTTGGTGGCAATGATTTGACCTCAGCATACTTTGAGCTTTTTGCAACATTTTCCTTAAAGCGCCTCAGTCGGAGATGATTGATGTTTTCCCCATCATTACCATTTTACAGGCACACTAAAGCCTTCTCCCCAGCTTCTGCACTGCTATCCTTGCCAAAAACTTCTGCCAGTTTTAGGAAGTTTCTATTGTTCATCACCTTTCGAAGGGATGCTGCCTTCCCAATTCCATAAACACTGGATGTAGAATCACAACCCAGTAGTGCATGGATGAAAAGAATGTTGGAACAGACCACATTTCCCAAAGATTTCCTCATCTCTTTGATGTTCCAGACTTTCACACTTTTTGCGCTATCCTTTGGTTGTGGCATGAAGATGTTGTAACCATAATCTCTATTGGCATGATAACATAAAAGGACCAATAGGTCAGTGTCATCTGCTATCAAAATGGTTTCTCCTGTCTGTGCCAGTTCTAGAGCAGTGTTCACAATCAATACGTCAGCATCTCCAAATGAATGGATTACTTTACAACCTGCTTCCTCCAAACTCTTTCCCAGCAAGTTGATGAACAATTGTTTGTTTTCTTGATTAGCTAAGAAAAACATCCTTTTTTTAAATTTGAACACCATTAAAGGGGTCAGTGACACATTAACACCAACAGAGCCCCTTGCTCGGCGTCGGTTGGTCGCGTCTTTAATAGATGGACAACTTTAATACCCATCAAAGACAATGCATACTTTTCCATATCTAGTTGTGACATATCTGCGGTATTGGGCACAGATCTTATCAAATGTGCGACCTTTTTGGGAGGCGTTGAAGTAGTGCTTCACCATCTAAGAGATAAGGTGGATCTGAAGACTGTGAACCTGATTGTACAGGAGAATTTAGTTCCCATATTGCGTCTGCCAAAGCCGTTTTTGCTTCTCACGGTAGTCCAATAGGATCAAAAAGTGCAGGTTGGTAACCACAAAGCTCATACTGGAAATGTTCTTGCTGCTGCTGAGTTGAGGGTTCATTGGTAGATAGCACACACAGTCTCTGGAATAGGAGTTGTGGATCAGTCTCAACTGCTTCATCTTTGCTGAGTGAAACGTTTGACCCAAGTGTAATTGCCTGATCCTTTCTTTTAAAAGTGTACTCGTGGACATTTTCTCCAACCATTGAAGCTATGATTGCCTCTCTTATGGAGTTTGCTCTGTCCACATTCACCTTTTTGTCTCCAGTTACTCCACTTGAAATGCTGTGAATGGACGGATCTTCCGTGAAAGGGTCGTATGTTTGGAGAAACGCAAGGAACTTCCATGTATCCCTCACATCTCGCTCTTTTCTTGCTGAAGTAGCCTCCTGGTGCTGGTCACTAGTGCCATAATGAATTCCTGCTAGTTCTTGCATTGTAAACTTGATTTCAGCGCATGCTGGCAGTGATAGCGTCCAAACCCATCGTTGAATTTCGTCCATTCCTCTGCCATGAATAAGACCTCCAGATGTCTTCATGCTTCTCATTAGAATCTGCTCAATAACCAGATCCATCGACAAGCCAGCCCAGTAGCAATCACTCCATCTAATCACATGGAATCCTTCAGAAAATTTCTGGTACACTTCAGGATGTCTTTTCGGCAGCCCCTCCATTTGCTGCAAGTACAAGTAGGTCGACTTTGCATATGGGATGTGTCCTGCTGCAGTGAATATTGGCATCATTTTCCTTATAGCGTCATGGTGCAATTCCCCATTCCCGGTGCGCTCTGCCTTGATAAACAATTGCAGGATCTTCACCATATCAAGGTATTAAATCACCAATTTTGCTGTTCGCTAGTCAACCATCACATCCTTCACATGGTTGATTCTCTGGGCAATCATGTTCATAAACTCTGATGACAGAACATGATTCAATGTCTCAGTCCCATCAAGGAGACCATTCAATAGCCCCTGAGCTTCCTTCAGGTCTTCATTTTGAGGAAATGACTCTTCTGCATCAGTGTTGGGTTGATCATCCTCGGTGACATGTGAAACTGGCAAATCATAGGCTTTTGCTAACAAAATAGCATTCAGAGCAGCATCAACTAAGAAGTGAGCACGAATAGCTCTTGCAATTGCTTTGTCACTTAGCATGTGCTTGACTGTGTTTTCAGCATACACAAGTTTAAAAAGTTCTTGCAATCCAGAACCTGTCATCAAATGACCAATTGACCCCAGAAAGCTCATCTGTGTATGGTGCCCACCAAGTCGCAAGATAAATGATTTCAGGGAACTGGAACTAGGTTGTGACTCTACTATCATCATTGCTTTGTACCAAAGTGGTTGATCGAATGTTAGAATTGGTGTAATGTTGTTTTTCCTGGCTAAATCACTAATGTAACAAAACGTTGAGTACATGCAGGTTGGGTTACCAGGGTCCATGTTGGTCATTGGCAAAAAAACTGTGGCTGATTTCCCAGGATATGTTTCTTTGTGCACTGACTGCATAAGGCCTGACCATGCGAGTCTGGACAGATGTGAAATTAGTGAAACCTCCCAAAGGATGTCAACATTAGCAGTGGAATCGACAACTTTCCTGAGCTGGAGCCCTTTAAATATCACTGGTGGTTCGTTGGTGTGCTGTGAATCTAGGTACTTGATGTTGATCCTTCCAACCCTTATTATATCTTCTGAAAGGACGTGAATCCTTGGCACTGGTTTTGCTTTAATTTCCCGGGCGTAAAAGATGCTATGATTCCCATACTATGGAATGTGTTGAATCCATCAATACTCCTTACATTATCAGCTACGAACTGTATAAATTCAGTTTCAACAGAGGAGAGAGTTTCAGCGCCATGAACAAGAGCAGCACTTCTTTTGAATTTCTGGACTTCTGAGTAAGATGAAGAGAAGCCATGCTTATTCAGAGTGTCAATTAAGAACCTCGATTCAAATTGGGCATGCATTTCTACTGCTAAACCAAACTGCAAAGGTGCAAGGAGAACTCTGGGTCTAGCAGCCTGCATTATCGCTTGACCAACTGATGCAAGTTTCAAATCATTATCTTTGCCTGCAAATATCTTCCTGAGAAAGATCAACAATGTTTTAGGAACATATTCAAGAATCACATTCTGCTCAAAATCATTTTTAGACGGGCAATATTCTGAACTTGTCTGGATACCTTTAATGTCATTCTTGATAAGCTTGGCTGCCGTCTCTATGATTCTAATGGCCTCTGATTCTGAATTGTCTGTTGAACGGCTTTGTGCATAGAATTTATGGAGAATACATTTTGCTGTACTTAAGAATGTAACATTATGTTTCCCATTAATTTCAGTCACAATGATTTTGTCTTTGAAATGTTCTAACAATCAGGATGTCATGTATAAGAGACTGTATGATTCAAAGTTAGTGTCCTCGAGAATTTCCTCCATTTTCTTTTAACAAGATCGACAATGGTGAGTTGCTCCTCGTCATTTTGCTGCAAATATTTAGCAACTTCCAGAAATGCCTGCTTTCTCTCTGAATCCTCTGGTGTACCAAGGTTTTGTTTCTTAGAAGAATCAGCAGAAGAGAATGCCTTAGGAATATTTTTATTGAAATCAAAGTTTGCAAAACATGTTCTGTGATAGCGCACTTCTTCTTAAACAAGGTCAGCTACATAACTTATTCTACCTTTAACAGTGGATGCCCAGCCATCATTTTTTCGGACTTTCTCACAAACTTTTAACACTCTGTCCTTAAACTCAATAGTTTCTACATGGGAAACATCAACACCTCTTTTCTTTCTATCAGATTTTGCTCCAGAACCACAAAAAAGACAATGTTCCTTAAAGTTAAACACACACAAAGAGCGGCTTGCACGGAATAGCATTTCATCATGGGTGGACTTTTTTTTACGGTCAATTTCTATGTATTTGGGGTTGATCCAACGCTGTCTGCATTTCTTGTGAAGACGTTGACCAATCTGAATTATGATCTTCCATCCACTTTGTTCAGAAGCTCTGTTAATGGAATCGACGCCCTTTTGGCTGACAATGAATGTTTCTTCATTACTGGACAGTTCATTGTTGGAAATAGCACACTTGTCAGCATCCATAATTATCGATACTTCACTTTGGCTAACCTGAAATTAGAATATGACAGAATATTAAGCTCCTGCAGTAATACATCAAAAGAGACAAAAATAAGGCATAAGAAGTTATAATTATATTTAACTTTATGAAAACTGTTGGTTTTATCCAATTTCACATTACTACATTTGGTATTTTTGAAGATGAATTTACAGAAATTGAGTTGAGAGAGGGGAGGCTAGACTTGACGGCAATCTTTAAAGATAGCGCCCGTTGACCTCTTTCCGCAAGGCTAATTTTGGTAAACGTTTTTTATCTGAAAGAGAAGTTATTCATGCCCAATATCCAAGTTAAAAACCTTTGTTAGCAATTTGTTTGAGGTTCAGCCAAAAAATCGGCTAGATTGACTGGACTAATGGCAGGCTGGAATCCCATCAATTTAAAACTTTTTCCCTCCACTTCCTTATTTTACTTATTGTAAGTCTTCTCCATCATCTGGATATATGTGTGTGTTTTTACAAAGAATATATATTTAAAAGAAAATTATAGTTCTTATAATATCTGAAATGTATCCGATTGTAAGCTCAATGAAGATGTATTACAGGATTCAGAGCATATATATCTTATATTTGCATTCCATAAACCATGGGGAATCAATCCAAAACCATAATTTTCATTGGTTTTAACAACTTCTTTATTTCTGTACTTCAATGAGTTTTTTTTTTTTTTTAAACATCTCTCATTTTACACACGAAAGTAATTTATTCAAATTTAATATTCATTCCTATCTATTACACATGTTTCATGGCAAAAATTTGATAAGTGTATTTTTTTCCAATTAGTCCAATTTTGTCAATCTTCAGAGAGTTGCAGTATATGTTGTTGAATAGCGAAAAACATGTCATAAAAGCAGTGGAAAATACGGTGAAAATCCAGGTTGATTTCTGATAAAAATTCGGCAAACTGAAGTATATAAAGGCAAAGCAAAACACTCACTTGGTGAAAAAGGTGACCACTTCAGAAAAAAAGGAAGAACCCCCTCACCCCAATATTATGTGTTTTAGGGGTATTAAAAAAACTACTCTACCACTAATCCTAAATCCAAGTGGCAATCACCTCTCCCCAAAACACAGTAACTCTCGCTTAGCCTTACCACTAACCCTAAGTCCGGGTGTGTCCCTCTCCAAAATAAATCCTTACTCCTACCACTAACCCTAGGTCTAGGTTGCAACAGCTTCCCCCTCCTTCCCAAATAAATGTCTTTTAACTCTTTAACTAACCTAAAGTCTGGGGAGCAACAGAATCACTCCCTTCTCTGAAAGAAAAGTAAAATAACAAAAACATTGTTACATCTAAGATTTAACACGATAGCAAAAAATAAACTTTAATGTTTTGGGTTCAATATTGGTTGTAGGTGGTTATCCCCTATTTAAAACTAATGAGGAGGGAACCTATCCCCCCCCCCCCCCCAATAACTTAGACAAATTTGTTTGAAAATGGCAGAGTAGATACTTATTTAAAAATATTAATTTTAAAATATGTGTGGAGGTGTGCTTCGCCTCTATTTACAACTCCTGAAAAACTTTTTACGAAAATTGCTTTTGTTTGCTTGAAAACAACAAAATAATTTTTTTAAAATTTATTCTAAAATATTGGTGGTGGGAGCGTTAGCCCCTATTTAAAATTACAGAGGAGGAAGCCTAGATCCTCAAAACTTAAAGAAATCGATTTTATTTGCTTGAGAACAACATACTAAATACTTGGATTATTTGGACTACTGTTCTCATCTTGGATGTTATTCTTACAATGTTTCTACCTTCTTCAGGTGTGTCTTGTCGAACTTGGGAATCTTTATGCCAAACATTTTTCCTGTTCATTTATTCGTGCCATTTTTACTCGTTCTATTTTCCGGTGTCATTTATACTTGTGCTATTTTTACAATGCACCGTTATTATGATAACATCTAAATACGATGTAAATTTATTTTAACCATGTAAAAATAAAAAAACTTAGCATAAATTTGCAAGGTAACCTTCCATACTTCAAATAATAGTTACATTCTTTAGGTGGTGATTTCAAAGAAGCTGTAGATGGAAGGGTATTTGATGTGAGTTGTTTGTTTTTTCGAACTTTTATATTTTGTCGCATCGCAATGTATATTTTTTCTAATTGAGAACTTTTTTTTCTTTCTGATGAGTTCAGAGAAGAAAGATCCGATATTGACATACAAATGTTGGTTAAATGAAACGGAACCGTAAATTGTACCAAAAGTGATAGTTTTGCAAAAAATGTTTTGTAAGATAAATAAAATCTTGGCCTTTGGAATGTAACATAATCTTGTTTATTTATATATGCTCTGTTGTTACTTGTTAACAATCATCAGGCTTTCAATTGGAAGGTATATGCTAAAACATTTTCGCACTCCTATATGTGTATATATATATATATATATATATATATATATATATATATATATATATATATATATATATATATTATGAACTGGTTGGGTACACTAGTACTTTTGGTTATTTCTGAAACAATATTCAAGGGGTTGGGTATCAAGTAAAAAAAGCTCTTAAATGTTTTAGCAGGAACCATTAATATGAGTTGTAGTATTAATATTATGAACATGGTTCTAAAAGAAACCGAAAGGACAAGGGTACCCAATCAGTTCCAGCCTGAAATCCGAACCCTAATCAGGCAACTCGAATGGATCAAAAAGAAAATATGCAGCCATAAGTCGTCTGTACTATTAAACCAAATCTGTCTAGAAGATAAAATGCAACCCAAATCTATATATAAAAAATTTGATTGTTAAATGAATGAGGCTAAAAATCCTTTTTTCCATATCAGTTACTTTTGTTTTCTGTTAAAGTAATAACAATTTCTACTTGAATATTTATTTTCTTTGATCTTTTAAGTCTGATGTCTGAATAGCCCTATTGGATTATTTTGTAATTTCATGAATTTAGACAAAATCCATTAAAAATTAAATGTTTAAATTTTGTTTCAAGTTCCAATAATTATACTATGATATTTATTCCCATAAGGAATGGTGTGGTCATTTTCTTTTGACTATTTCTATAATAGATATAATATTGTTTGCTGAAAAATTATCTCAGTTATCTCCCTTAGATTTATTCTGCCCCAACATTAGAAAATGTGCTTTAATATGCAAGAGTCTGAAAACATTCCGACAATCCACATTAGCACAAGATAAAAACAGATGCTGACCACCTGTGCCACTTGAACATCCGTCACTAAAAACATAAAAGCTAGGATATAAAATATTCGTTAGCTTTTGAACATCATGAAAAGTTATGATTTTCTTCTTCTCATGGGTGAAGAGATGATTATCTGAGGATAAAGGTGTTTTTTTTTCCATCCCAAAGGCTTTGAAGGAATGGACACCAAATGAAGCTGTTTCAATCAATTAACATCTCGCTGAACAGCTTCCAATTTAGGATGACCCCTAAAACTTTCACCCTAATTCTCAGTAGTCCCTTACGTCTACAGTGGCAACTTGCCTTGTTTTGGGTGAACTCAGTTTTAAAAAAACCTAGATCCAAAACGAAAACTCTTGCTAAAAATTGAAGAAGTTATTTGATATTTTTTTTTATATAATCTGAAAATTGGTTCTTTATCGATAATAATCATAAAAATATTTTTCTGAAGCATTTAATAAACAGTTGGAAGGGGCAAGGTAATTTTGCATATGTCGGCCATATTATTTTCTGTGAGTGGTCATAATTCTTCATAGTACAAATACCGAAGTAACTAATTAACAATTTAATACATATTTGTCATAATTTGTGATGGAAACATTATGATTTATTATATAAAGAAAAGGCGTAATTCTGTTAATGTGTATGTCTGACTAAAAATCAGAAACTACACAAAATACATATACAAACCTTACATCATCAGATTCAGTGTGCCCCCCTAACCTGATTATGGTAAAAAATACTATAATACCAAAATCCAAATTAGTACAGAGGGGGAGGGGCACACAATTACTTTTTTTTATTATCACTGATAGTTTAAAAAGAAAAAGAATAACACTAAAACTAGGTCAAACAGTCAGTTACCTTTCTTTTTTTGTTTTCTTTCTGTTTTTGCTTTCTATTATATTGAACCATTTTGAGTCTTCATCTAGAAAGATTATCAGACACTAACTAGATTTCGAAGCGTCATCAACCCTCTACCCTTGATCTTGTGTTTACCTGCTACTCCAGATCGGTATCGGAACTTTGTGTCCTGGCGCCACTGGACAATGGGGACAATGCGGATTTTCCGTTTCGGCTGCATACGTCTTTTTCCGCTACATCGCCCTGAATTATGCATTATAGAGTCTACTCAAGCCCTATTCGATGCTGCAAACTCCTGTGAATGACGATGAATCAAATTCAATGCAAATCTGAAATATTTAAATTTTCAAGTGGGAGTTTGTGCCTATATTATGCTCCCTATAACTCTTTAAAATACTCGTAAGAAACTGAAATTTGGGGAATATTTATTAATTGATGCCTAATACATATTGTTAGAATTTCACACAAATTGTAGGTATCGGAATTTTCACAAAGGATTTCCGACTCACTTTTTACCCCCTTTGCATGAAACTAAATTAAACAAAATACAGCCCACATTACGACCCCTTTTGTCTAGCAGCTGTGTTCCAAAATTCATAATGATCGGTTGATTAGTTTAGGAGTGAATCCTGTACATAGAAATATATAAACATATGCACATACCTAACTTTATATAGAGAAGAGATATAGATTAATGTGTTGTTATTATTTGTTAGGGATTTCTTATTCCATAGAATTTAAGTTGACTTTTTCTTGATTCACGTGACATACAATTTGAGGTTATTAATTCATATGTAATTATGGAATACACCGTTATGCATAAAATATCACTGGTCCCACCTTGAAGGAAGGTTTGGCAGAAGCTAATCTTTACAAAGAGTCTCCCGGCTTTTTGTTTGTTCTGAAATGAGAATGAATTAGTTACATTGAAGCGTTCTAGCAACAGGCTTCATCTTTGTTCTTTCACTTGTCTCTGCTTTCTCTTTCTCCCCAAATTAGTGTGAGTGAGGTAGCCATTTAATTATTTTGACCCCCACCCTTTACCTCTGCCCATGTAGCTGAACAATTTTTCTGATGTCCTTTTCTCTCCCTTTCCCCCCACCCCACTCTCATCTGCATTGTTGGAGGAATCCAGCTCACTCAACTTACAGTCCCTGTTCTAGAGATTTAATTCTTCTACCTTTCTCTCCCCAAATTACCCCCCCCCTCCCCGTTTTCTAGACAGCTCTGTAATTACAGCAAGATTGCAATCCCAGTGTACAACAATGAAGATAATTATAGGATTGATTTATATTCTGGATATTCGTATCAATTAATGTTAATGTTAAGATGTGTGTTGCTTTTAAAGACCTTCTTCCCTCCATGAACGTTTTTGCACATCTTTTAAGACCTGCATTTTAAAAATTAGAGTCCATTTTCGGAAATTTCTTACGGTTGAAAATAAAATGGCTAATGTCGGGCTTTAGTAGAATTTAATGCATTGATTTAACAATTAGAGTTTTGTGTACTCAGATCTCATATAAATTTTCTTTTTCCACTACACATTTTATGTCCTTAATCATTATGAAAGTATTTATGGGTTTATAATAACTTAAAGGAACCTAAAAAAAATGGTGTTCAGCACAATTTTAAAGCAACTTATGGCATAAGACTATCATATTTTATGGGTTTTTTTTAACTATTACTCTAAAACAGTAAGTTATAGCAATTTTAATTGGAAATACGAAAATTGTGTAAAAAGAAATTTTTAATGTGGCCGATGTAAATAAACGGTGTGGACGAAATTGAAAATAAGTCTGTCTGTAATATTTCATAAGAGAAATAAGCTCCAACCTCTAATAAAAAATCTTGTTTTTATTTTTTCCATTTTGTAAAAAAGTCATGGGGATAGGGTTTTTCTCTTGTGACATATTATGAACAATTATTTCCCTTCCGTCTCGCGTCATTTAAAAAAAAAGAAGAGATATTTTTTCACTATTTTGCATGTCCGATTTAACTTGCTATAACTTATTGATGTTTTTCCTAAAAAAAATTATTAAATATAATGGTGTTATGCAAGAAGGTGTTTTGAAATAGTGCTGACTGGCATCTTTTAGGGTTTCCCTAAAGTTAATATAAACCTATTCATGTTCTCTACTTTATAAATTCATTTATTTTTACACTACTGGAAACCTTTCTTTGAAAACTGCTTAAGATTCAAAGGGGGGGGGGTATGGATTCAATCATTTTCTCTTGTTTCTATCACAAAGTAATTTTATTTCTGTCAGTCAGTAGTCAAGATTTAATCAATGTATAAAAGTTAACGTTGACTCAACTGAAATGTCTGATTTTCATATAAAAAAGTAAATGTCTTTTTAGTCAAAAACGATATTTTGGTGAATGAATAAGAGCCTCTAATCTAATAGGTCCCACCCTATCTATCAAGCTTCAGCCTCTGTCCCATCGCCATAGTGTTTAATCTCTGCGATTTTTTTTACAAGTACTTTAATGGAATGTGCTATGACAAATTTGCTACAGTGGTATCCCCTCAACGTAAATAACCCCGACTGAGCTGACAATCATTGTAGAGGTCTCCAAGTGCCGGAATTCCCTCTCAGATCCCTGTTTCCCTGACTGTACCAACATGTAGAAATTTAAATGTAATGTGAACAAACATCTCATTGCATAACTCCCCACTTAGGGTGCCCCTATAAATATGGCCCCTAATTCACAGTAGCCCCTTATGTTTCAGCAGCAAAGTGCCTTGTTTTGGGGAATAAAAGTAAAAGAAAAAGAATATATTTTTCTACTTCTTCTAGAAACTTTTTTTTTCTAATGCTTCACACATGAATCATTTTGATTCAAATAAGCAGTGTTGGGCATGTCTAAAACCTATTTTCCATGTAAATGGATTACACTTGGAAGGTATACAGGGTGACCAATCATCTTTGAAAATACAGTTACCCAAATCAATGAGAGAATAATAAAGAGAGGTAGTTTGCTTGAAGCATTGTGTGTAATACGTATATAGAGGAGTAGTAGAAGGCTATCACAATGCAAGAAATATAAATAAGTAAGACAAAAACAAGTGATTTTAATTTATATATATATTTTTTTTATTTTTTTCAAAAACTTTTTAATTTTTATTTTTTAATAATTTTTTTTTCCTATATAGCAAATCTTACTTGATTAGGCAAGACTTCAACACTGTTATACAATGTGTGTGATCGTGTTCCATAATATATTTCGAGGAAGACCTTGCCTAATCAAGTAAGATTTGCTATATAGGAAAAAAATTATTTTAAAAAAAGTGTTTGAAAAAATATATAAATTAAAATCACTTGTTTTTGTCTTACTTCTTAACACCGACATATTTCCATTTCTTGCATTGTGATAGCCTTCTACTACTCCTCTACAATGAAAGAATATTAAAATGGAACCTAACAAAGATGAATTATGAACGATTCCAAAGCCAATGTTGCTTCAAATTAAAACCAGAATAAAATATTAATGAGGATCAACTGAAATATTTTACTCTACAAGATACAATGCATCAGATGAAGTACCTTATGAATTCTTGAAAAAGTCACTTCAAATGAGATTTCAGATTAAAAGACAGACGGCCACTCTTGATTCAAAACTTCCTAGAAAAGTGAAATTTGAAAATCTGCGTGAACACAACATGCCTCGCCAATTCAAGAGTTGGAAAACAGTGCAACTTAAGGGAACATTGTGCCATTACCTCATTTCATTATTAAAATAAATAACGTTGTTACAAGCCTCAATCCTTGGATAGATTGCTCACTGTACAGGATGATTTTTCAGTATGCTGTTGATCGAAACATGTGCATTGCATCGAGCGCAGATTGCAACTGTGTTTGCATAAAATCAACAAATCGACTGAAGAAAATGATATCAAAATTTTTTCAAACCAAAACGAAGTGTATGAATTTTTGCAACCTTCACAAAATGCGTAATGTTCCGTGTTTAAAGCTGAATAGAAAGGAAATACGAATAAGAAATTGATATTAATTTTTGATCATTATATGAAGTTGTCATCCCATCCCTTATATATTTTGAGACAAAAATGTGACAAAGAAATTCATCTGCTCCAAGTGGTGGCCCACACTAATTGGGGAGCTGATCAGAAATCATTAGCCAAATGACACCAAACAACTGTGAGATCAAAACTTGCGATTGCAGTTCTATCTACAATGGTGCTAGATCCGCATAGCTCAAAAGAATTAACAGCAATTCACCATCAGAGAATGAGACTGGAACTGCTGAAGAGGTTATATATAGAAGCGAATCAAGTTCCTCTAACGCTGAGGAGACAAAAACCTATACGAATAGATGAGAAAATTATTATCATGCCCATTAAAGCTTGTGACTATATTTTATACACAGTACAAAACATCTTGAGAAAACGATTAAGCCATTCAGAGTTCACCAGTGAAATGGAAATAGATTATTGTCACATACACCAAACAATCATTTCCGGTCCTGGGTATGACCTTAAAAAACATCCAGTGGTCAGCTCCACTCTGGGTCGGAGTGGTAGTACCTGTAAGGGCCCCAGCTATGGGTCAAGTAGAACCTACTGGTGCTACCAGGTCAGGCTGTCTGAAGTTATTGACTTCCTGACTCAAAATACACCAAGCATTGATGTGTTATTGTTTTTTCTTTGCAAAACTCAATCATGTTCTGCAAAATCCAAACCAAAAAACAATTTCCTTCCCTCCCCCTCTCCGTGCCTTCTCCCCCTCCTCCCCATTCACTCAACCAAACATGAATAGATACTTGAACATATGAAGAACTTGAAGAATAAAAACTTTCACCAAAGTGACCGGATTCGGCATTAAATAACCTGAAAAGGGTTGATATGCCATAGAACAAAACAACTAAACCAAACACCATGCCTGGTGCTATCAGATCAGGCTGTCTGAAGATACTGGCTTCCTGACCAAAAATGCACCAAACATTGATGTTATTGTTTTTCCTGTCAGTTTGAAAAACGCAATCATGTTCTACAAAGCCTAAAACAAAAACTACAATTTTCCTCTACAAAACAACCAAACAAAACACCATGAATAAATATTTAAAGATATATAAAACTTGAAGCAGAAAAACTTTTACCAATATGATTGTATTCGGCATTAAATAACTTGAAAAGGGTTGATAGGCCGTAAAACAAAACAACCAAACAAAACCAATCATTTCCAAAATTCTACTCTGACAATTGAAATAACCGATTGTGTACTTGATTTGGTAAAATTCTCAAGGAAAAAATAAGCCCAATTACATTTCAGGATGAATTTCAAAACATAAACTACCATTCTCCCTGCAAATGTACAGATGAATCTAATGACCAAGACAGTGGAAAACGCTGCCATCTGTGACAGCAAAGAATACACAAAGAAACTACCAAGGACTGCATCAATTTACACTGCCGAAATAGATCATTGATTTAGTATTGGATATGATAAAAAATAGTCGATCAAGCAAATTCATGGTCTATATAGATTTGAGATGCTCACTTGTTGTATTGTAAAATAAAAATATCAACAATCCACCAATTATTCATCTTTGAAACAGAAGCAATAAACTCTGTAGCATGAAAACAATCATCTCCTGTTGGATATATATCGACATTTGTGGAAATGAAGAATGGATTAAGTTGCAAAATAATTGCTACACCCTATCAAAACTAGCACAAAAATTTTATATACAGATCTAAAACCAACGAATAAATACTTCCTAAGTGAATGACTAAATTTTGAAATTCCTGCACAAACAATAAACTGAATAAAAATCCAACCAGCAATCAAAAAGAACTATCAGAGCTATACAAGATTGAGAAAGAGGGAGGTAAATCTTGCCCGACTTCAAAAAGGCTTCACATACGTAAAGTACTCTTATCTGCTTAAAGGAAAACATCCTCCATTCTGTGTTGGCTGTTGTGCTCAATCGACTCCTCGCACACATCATTAGAGGAAGTTGAACACTTTTGGTGCTTTCTTTATCACATCCTCAATATCATCTGACAAGACAAAGTTCCAAACAATACAGTTTAGCAAATATTTTTTGGGTTAAATAGCAGTTTTTAATTAGTACAAATATTTTCAGTTTAGTTAAGTATTAGTTCAAGATGATAGTTCACCTTGTGGTCAGGGGTGGAGTGTTCTCCTGATTCTTTTCAGGAGACTAGTGTATTTTTGAAGGAGATAACAATGTTAATCTTAAACGAGATTTTGTCTTATTTACTTAAGTAAATGGAACTCCAATTCCTTAACTTCTGGACTTATCTTCATAAGGAGAATGTGTTTTTAGCACTCCACAGCTTCTCTGGACTTTACATGATGTATAGTTTTGCTAAAACTCTAGCAGCAACTGACTTTAAGTTCCATCTTCAAATCTCACCTGTGTGATGGACCTAATCAATTGTCTACTTTTCAGATTGGGTTCTAGTTGATCCTAAAGTCATATCTATTACTAATCCTCAATAAACAATTGCCCCTTGCTTAACACTTCACTTTAAAGGTTTCTGACTGCCAAGTTGAATGCAACAAGATGAGCATTAAATGCAATCACAAGCAAATTGTGAACGCTTCCTTGAGGACTCGGCTAGATTTACCCATTAGCTGTGTCACATGATGTAAGCACATCTTTCAAGGCCATTGATTGGTTATTTTCTAATACCTTCTCCTCACTAGACTCATCATCATCATCATCATCATCATCATCATCATCATCATCATCATCATCATCATCATCATCAGTTTAACATCTGTTTTACATGCTGGCATGTGTTGGACATTTTTTTTTAAATTGACTTCCAAACCAAACTATCTTTGGACAAGTCTTTATTTATCCCTCTTTTTTTTCAAATTCATTGTTATCACTTCCTCCCATGTTTTCCTTGGCCTTCCCCTGTGAACTTACTCTGCTACTTCAACTGTTCTACATCTACTTACCCAAGAACTCTCATCCATTCTTTTAACCTGACCATACCAACAAAGTCTCCTGTTCTGCGCACATCTCCCTATACTGTCCATATTTAATCTTCCTCTGAGGTCATCAGATCTCAGCCAGTCTTTAGAGACCTAAATTACACATCCATTGTATCATTTATCTTCATGCAACTAATGTTAATAACCGACATGGCATTATAGTGATCAATGTAGAAAGAAATATGGCTGATATAAACCGTTCTATGTGAAAGAAGATGGTTGTGATTAGATTATTATTAATTCGATCTGTCATCGCTAGCCAGTACCTTATTGTCTGTTTTGATCCAGCTCTATCTAAGGATAGTAAAAAGTGGACTTTGAGTTTACTTTCGGCAGCCTCGTAACTCTCCCTTCACTTATTTTGTCCTTTAGTCTTCACATTCCATGAGTGATGTTTTTGACATAGAGGAAAGAATTGCTGTTTGCTGGGTTGGAATCTACCCATCTAACACTTATTGTTGGCTAATTTTTGACCTTCAAGTAGGGTTTGTTTTTTAGCTCCTTACATCAAGTGGCTTCATGTCTTGTCTGGAGCGATTTCCATAAAAAAAATTCTGTCCTGGATCTCATCATAACGAATCATGCCATCTTATTACTGTTTGGTTGCTGCAAGAAGTTTCAAGGCAGACAGACATTGCCACCATCATTGATGAGAAGAACAGGACCAGGTATACTTAGGATTAAACTTAAAGTTTTACCATGTGCTTCTTTTTTATTCTCAGTTTAGGCTTACTTAATACTCATAATACAATTCTAAAATATTGAATTGTGCCAGACTAGGATGGTCTAAATGTTAAATGTTTCATTGAAAAATGGAAATTTGACTCTCTGAGTTGAGTAAGAAACAGCTGATTGTCGAATAAGTGACACATCAGCTCAGCTAAGTGTGGGCCCACCCTGTTCATAAAATAAGGAATGAAAGCAATCAAGAAAAAGGCTCTATGACAGATGTATGTGATGAACACCATCATGATGATTTGCTGACCTGCCTATACCATTAACTCCTTTGTTGCCCGACCTTGACTTGAAGACGTTTGCCAACAAAGTTGTTATTATATGAAATAACTTAGTGTGGGTGCAAATACATTGAATAAAGAAAGACTTATTTTTAATACAGTTTGTGCTTTTTTTCAATTATTTGGACTACTATTCTCATTTTGGTTTTTATTTTCACAACGTTTCAGCCAATGTTATCTCCGACCTTCTTCAGTTGAATCTTTTGGAATTTGGGAATCTTTATGTCGAACTCAGGAGTTTTTCATGAAATTTCAAGCTGAATCCTTTATTTAATCCACAAGGGTAGATTGTTCTCATTCTGTCAGTCATGACCGGGTAAAAGTGTTAATTATGTTATTCTTAGTTATTATTGCCTCTAGTAAGGATTGGACTTTCAACCCCCAGAAGACTGTCACTTAGAACTGATTGTTGATCAACGCCTTTATCCGTTGTCCCACAGCTCCATTGTTATTTTGTCTCAAAGAGAATGGGTATTTAACAAAATTACCTCTTAGTTGTTACAAAACAAAAAAACAACAACTGAAATAAGATGAAAGATTTTGTAAACACTGAATATTTTGATGTTGTTGCTACATAAAACTGTTTATTTTCAAAAATGTTTTTGTTTGTGGAAATTTCTGAGATAACTGTTTTATTGTTCATTTGCTGATAATCTATTTTCCAAATGCCAAACTCTTGTTTTTCCTCATTTTCATTATCATAAATAAATGCAAAAAAATGCAATCTTCTTTGTTTGAAATCTTTTCAAGGTTGAAAAGAAAAACACATTTCTGATGAGCGAACCATCTGCAAACGTAGCCAAGAATAAATGATAGGAAACCATCGATGTTTACGTTCACTTCTGGAAAGTTCTCAGAAATATTGCTCGGCACTATTTCAAAACACCTTATTCTTGCATAAAACCATTAAATTAACCTTTCTTTGACAAAAATGTTTAATTGAATAAAAAAAATTACTGTGGCTGTTGTCTGCTCTCATTTAAGATGATTCAATATGGTTGCTTCTTGTTGAGATTTGTTTTTACAGTTTTCAATATACTTAAAAATGGCTGCTCTAGGCTGAGTAATGCATTATGGGTTATGAAGGAATTTTCTTTTATTATCAAACAAAGAAAAAAGCCCCACAATAATTGAGACTTTTTTTTTATCCCTATATTAATAAAATAGTGCAACCACTTCTCGTGAGTGTGTCTTGCTCGCATCAACATAACTTTTATGTTTACATATTGAATTATTTTTTCTTAAATGAAAATGAAAAGTGCAATAACATAAAATAAAAAATAATTTTTTTAAAAAGCCTATATTAAAAAAATATTATTACCAAATTAAATACACCAGAATGCATTTCAGTTTCTTCATAAACAAGTCAGTCATTTAAATCTTTTAATAGTTAGAAAAAAAGCATGAATTATTTAATTCTTTAAAATCTGGAAAGAATTTGAAAGCATTTAAACTGTCGAATTTAAAGTCATTTAAACTGGTTTTAAAGTTCTTAGCAAATTCTCATGTATTAAAAGATTGAAAGTTTTAGAAGTTTTTTATATCCAATAATTTTATGAATAGAAATCAAAACATTAACTTCAGAAAAATTAATTATAGTTTTATAGCAATTTGGTTTCAATTTAATGATCAGACAATGCTGTAATAATTAAAGTTAACTTTCAAAATCCGATTTTAAAAACAGTCAGAAAGAACACAAGATACAATATTTCGGAATTTTTTAGATAAGGATTGATAATTTACATTATTATATATGGACACAACGGATAAAGGGGTTTATCACAATCAGTTTTAAGTGACAGTTTTGTAGAGGTTGAGTGTTCAATCCTTACTACAGGCGATAATAACTAAAAATAACATGATAATAAAGGTTCAGTTCGAAATCCTGTATAGGTTCCAGAGTTTTGCATAAAAATTCTCAAGTTCAATAAGATGCACATGAAGAAGGTCGAAGGTTACATCAGTCGAAATGTAAAAGTAACAACCAAGATGAGGATAGTACGGACTACTATCCTCATCTTGGTTGTTACT
Organism: Sepiola atlantica; assembly: GCA_963556195.1. Classification (NCBI taxonomy): domain Eukaryota; kingdom Metazoa; phylum Mollusca; class Cephalopoda; order Sepiida; family Sepiolidae; genus Sepiola; species Sepiola atlantica. Next base: position 179,534,731 of record OY744515.1, on the reverse strand, counting down.
TTTACATTCCGAATAATCTAAATAATACAAATACACAAAATGCACTTACAAACTTTACATCATCAGATTCAGTGTCACCTCGACCTGGTTATGGTAAAAAAAAATATATACTCTAATATTCATTCCCTAGGAACCAAATCGGTTTAGGGTGCGAGGGGGGGGGGTACTTTTTAAAATTCTTAATGGTATTATTTTTTTTTTTCAAAACCACTGAAATTGATTTAAACAATGGTCAAATTTTTTTCTTTCTATTATATTGAACCAGTTGTCAGAGAGAAAGAAATGTTTTAAAAGAAAGATCTTATACTTTTTCTACCTCTTTTTTTTTGTTATCCATGTCTCCGGGCAACGCCAGGTAGTTCTGCTAGTCATAACGTTTGTAGGCTTAATTCTTTTTTTTTCTTATTGAATAGATACTCTATTTATAACTCTAAAATTACAGAACATTATAAAAATAGTAATATGGGGTTCAGGGTTCGGAGCAGAAGCACAAAGGGGTTCTCATTCATTATCAGGTAACGCCGGGTGACTCTTGTGTTTATTTAAAACCAAGAATGTTCATGTGTTCTTATATTCTAATGATTAAATTGTTAGAATATGTATTTGGGGCACATACGTCTAATGAAATCTTCTGCTTGGCTGACCACACACCTTGAATCCGAGTCAAACGTATTATTGCTATTATCATAAGAATGTATAAGGTGAAAATTTTTACACAGAACATTTATTAAATTGGGTAATTAATTTTAAGAAGGAAACCTTACATGATTGCATTATCATTTTGTATACTTTCATAAATAAAGATTAATTGTTAAAAAAAGTTGCAAAAATTTAGAATAATATATATATATATATATATATATATATATATATATGTATAATTTGGACGGTGTCTCTTCATGCTCTTTTCCTATCAATGCTGGTGTTCCCCAGGGCTCTATTCTAGGCCCAACGCTGTTTCTTCTCTATAAAAATGATCTTCCAGAGAATATTATTGTTAAGAAAATTAAGATTTATGCCGATGATACCACTCTCTATTTTGGTGTTGCTTCTTGTCCATCTCCCTTGGATCAGTCGAAATATGCAGCTGATCTAGAAGTTGACCTGGGTTCAGTTGTTGATTGGGGTACGAAATGGCTTGTTTTATTTAATCCTGTTAAGATTCAGCTCGTGTCTTTCAATCATAGATGTGCCCCTTTTCTTCCCAAGATTCTCATGGATGGCTCTGCTTTTGAAGAGAAATCGACTCTAAAACTTCTTGGTCTTTCTTTCTCATCAAATCTTTCTTGGAGTTCATATATTAGATCCATTGATCTTTCTGTTTCTTGTAAAGTCGATTCTTTCAATCGCTCCAAACACTTTCTCACACCTGAGACTATTCTCTATCTCTACAAATCTACCATCATGCCATGTATGAAGTACTGTTGTCATATTTGGGCTGGTGAATCTCTGTCCCATTTGAGAGCTCTTGATAAGGTGCAGAAACATATCTGTAATTTGATTGGCCACACCCTTTCTTCTTATTTGCACTTTCTCTCTCACAGATGTAATGTTGCTAGTCTCAATTTTTTCTATAAATACTATTATGGCATGTGTTCTTCAGAGTTATGTGATCTATTCCCTGCTTCCTTTGTTCCAGCTCGTTTAACTCGTTGGTCTAGTGGTCCTAATCAATTCGCTGTTTTGATACCTCATTGTAATACAGCTTCCTATTCCAGTATCTTATTTCCAAGAACTGCAGGCTTGTGGAACTCTCTTCCTGCTGACTGTTTTCCTCCTACCTCTAGCCTGGGTCTTTTCAAGACTAAGGCATCTCTTGTCTTTGCGATAATCATATTTCGTTCTTGTTACCTCCTTACATCAAGTGTCTTCATGCCTTGTTTGAAGCGATTTCCATTTCAAAAAAATGTGTTGCGATGATTAATCAAAATCATGAATCAGAAAAAATCCAAACTTTTGGGCGTATCTGAATCAGAAAAAATTAAGCCTAAGTTCCGATTCCAAAAACGATTCTTGAAATTTTTTTGTTTGTTTAAAACTTAATTTTCCATTGCTGGTATTAATGATAAAACGATAAATATTTATTGATTTTAAATCTAACAGTAAAACAAAAATTTATAGATCATAATAACGAATTTAGGTAAAAATGGTACGAGTGAAAAATATAGATGAAAAATCTAAGAATGAGTTTATCAAAATCTTTGATACAATAAAGGGAAAACATTAAGAAGTTTGTCAAATTAAAAAGAAAATTATATTCACATTTAAAAGTAGATGAGGAGTTTCCGCTAAATCAATCGCCCTCAACAACTATTAACAAAAGATTAAAAACAATAAAATCCTACTCATTTTTGTAGGCAAATTTAGAATCGGAATCGGTAATTGTATCGGAATCAGGAATTTAGAACAGAATCCGTAATTGTATCAGAATTGGGGAAAATATTGGGATCGTCCCATCACTTAAATAAATATATTAAATATATATATATATATATATTAAATATATCTCCCTTTAAGAGATTGGAACCCCGTCTGAATCTCATCACTTGTGTTTATATTTAAAATACAAGACATATTTCTCTCCATTTCAAAGCGTGGTCATCACGACGGCCTAATGGTAAGAAGCCGGGGTTCCTAATACTTGGATCTGGGTTTCGAATTATCTGACCGGCAGTATGGTTAAGTCATCCATACTGACGATTGTAAGGAAACATTAAACATATATGTCTATGGATATTAGAAATATTTATTTATTAAAAAAAATTATATATATATATATATATATATGAAGCAATCCAACAAAAGATATAAGCGTCAACTAATATCTTATAATTAGTGAAACATCCGGATAAAAAACTGAAGCTCAATATACTGGATAGAGCATTAATATTATAATATAAAATGAAGTAATAAAATAAGGTGTCAATCAAATAAAATTTGATTGACACCTTATTTTATTACTTCTAATAAAATTTGATTGACACCTTATTTTATTACTTCATTTTATATTATAATATATATATATATATATATATATATATATATATATATATATGAAATGAGTGATGAGAATAAAAATTGGAAAAGGAACAATATTTATTGAATCATTAAGTAGTTTAAACAAGGAATATATTAATAAACGTTTTTCTCATGGATTTTCAAAACTATTTGATGTATTTCTATGTAACCTTTTTTCTAATATGTAAAAGCCAAGAGAAAGGAAAAGAGTTTTCACATCGGAAATAGCATTACAAATGAATAAGGAAAGATAATTGTCAGGGGGAAAAGAAAAAGGAAGAGCAGCAAAAGAGAAATTAAAAGTACTTTTATTTAAGTTTTATATATTCTTATCAGCATTTATTTATGAAAATCCCACCTTTTAAGCATGAAAGGTCCTAATACCATAATTTTTAACATTTCTCCAGCTCTCCTCAACACGAACCCAGTCTAATATCACTAAATCAGTAGCAATTATGGCACACATGTATAGTCTCAATCTTCTATCCTAATTATTTTATACTTGTTTTTTTTTTTTTTCACATAATTTTTGTCTTTGTTACTTTTGCTCGTTTTACTTTTTTAAGGGGAAGGCAGGTCTTTTTTGTTTTTCTTTTGAATGCATTTAAAGTATTGGGCATAATTTACACTAAATTTATCATGAGGAATGTACTAACACAAAAATACTTTTACTTGGAAGCCACTAAAAACTGTTTTACAAATGGTGTCGCACATGTCGAGCTTTGATACCAGTCACCTGGACGACTTCCGGTTCCGGTGATGTATATGGAAGGCCATACGCAAGTACTACAAATAGGTGGTGTGTATGGAAGCCTATATGCAAGTACTACAAATATGTAATATTACATTCTTCCTTGCTAGAAACAAAGAAAAATAGTAGCTTCAATATTTTACTTTACTTTTACTTATTTGTTTTTGTTTTTTTACTTTATTTTATTACTAATTTTATCCAGTATTTAAAAATTGTTTCTCTTTTAACTTGGCTACTCCAGCCAATCTCTATGGATTGGGAGGCTTTGGTACCTGACTGGATCGCCTTAGTTCAGGCTGGGCCAACGTGTCATCGTAGTCCCCGTTATGACCTGGTATATTATCCTGTACTGGCACGAAATGGTTTCCTCTATCTTGTTCCTCAATAGAAAACCTTGAGATTGTCTGGGGTTCAGGACAAGGTGCTAAGTCATGAACAGACACAATAGAGTTTCGTCCATCTGGGTATATAATGTTTGCATAAGTCGGGTTACTGTTAAGGAGCTCAATTTGGTTTACATAGAGTTTGTTTTTGTTATTCCTTACAAACTTCCTTAGCAATACGTGTCCAGGGGTCATTAGCCAAGAGGGAAGCGAGTTTCCATGAGATGAACGACGCTGGAATGTGAAAAAACGTTCATGCGGTGTGGCGTTAGTTGCTGTACACAAAAACGATCTCTGTGAGTGGAGCACCTCGCCAAGTACCAGTTCCCAATGCTTTTCAGACAGGTTACACAATCTAAAAGCTAAACTAATCGCCTTCCATATGATGTCATTAATTCTCTCTACCTGTCCGTGTCCATTTGGATGATAAGGAGTTGTATTACTAGTGGCAACTCCTTTCTGGGAGAGATAAGATTTCAGCTCCTTGGACATGAAAGATGTGCCTCAATCTGAATGTATATAACTTGGCATTCCACATAGACTAAATAGCAAATCTAAACATTTGACCACTGTTGTTGTATGCATATTGGTACATGGAAAAGCAAAAGGAAAACGATAGTATTCATAAACTATAATTAATAAATAACAATTAGTTGATGCACTAGGCAGAGAACCCTTGAAATCCACACTAAGGCGTTCCATAGGTTTTGTTGCTTTCATAACAGTTCCTTCTGGTAAGTGATAGAATTGAGGTTTTAGTTCTGCGAAAATCCTGCAAGAAGCACACATCTTCTTTACCTCTTTTGTAGAAAAAGGGAGATTCCTTGCTCTTACATGAAAAAGTCGAGTGATCCCCGGATGATACAGTTAATTGTGGAGATCAATGAGTGTGGAGGTATTAAATGTTGAACAAGTGTATGCTTGGGAAAATGTGTCAGAGACCACATTATCCTTATCAGGACGATACTTGATCATGTAGCTGAATGCGGCAAGTTCCAGTCTCCATTCCTGGATTTTTGCATTCTTAATTTTAGTACGCCTTTTACTATCGAACATAAAGGCTACTGATCGCTGATCGGTAATCAAAGTAAAATGGCTTCGTGCCAGATTGTGGATCCACCTACGCACTGCCCCAATAATGACAGTCGCTTCTTTTTCTACGATGTGGTATTTTAGTTCACTGCCTTGTAGTGTTTTAGACATAAACGCCACAGGAAGAATGACAGAAATCGCAACATCGGACGCGTCACACTCTACCTCAAAGGGCAAGTTTTCATCCACCGTTTGCAGAGTAGCTTCTTCCAACTCTCTTTTTAGCAAGTTGAAAGATTTCAAGGCCTTCTCTTCCAATGGGAATTTTCTCGCCTTTTTTAGCAGTCCAATTTTGTCAGAGAATTCATGTATCAACTTTGCATAATATGCAAACATTCCAATTATCCTTTTAAGTGATTTTAAATTCTCTGGTAAATGAAGCTCCTTTAATGAGCGAAGTCTCTCGGTATTGGGCTTGATAACACCATTTCCAACAAAGTTCCACAGCACGTTAATAGAAAGCACGGACTTTACAGTTTTTGATTGGTTAAGAGTAAGATTTCTTCAACCGACAGTCTCTAGGAACGGCTTTACATTTTGATCATGTTCCTCCTGAGTATGTCCTGCAGTTGTTAGATTGTCAAGGTACGGGAAAGCACCGTGCAGGTTCTCTTCTTTTATTATATTGTCCATAGCCAGCTGGAAAGCAACGACCCCATTTGTGACTCCAAACGGAATTCTACTAAAGTGATACAAGCAACCATTTGTCTCAAACGCGGTATATTTTTTATCAGCCTTATTCAGCAGCACCTGGTGGTAGACACTTTTAAGGTCAAAAATGGAGAATACCTTGTATTTTGCAAGATCATTCAACATCTCGTCTACATTGCTGGCAACGGGTAGGCATCTAATTCAGTGTATTAGTTAATCGTCTGCGAATAATCCACACACATCCGATTTTTATGTCGGTAGGTGAGGTCCTTTACTATTACTACTTAGGGCTCACTATGGTGATATGCTGGTTTCAATTATGCCCTCAGAGAGTAGATGATTAACTTCCTCTGCAATGAATATCTGATCGTCCTTGTTAAAACGTCTGGATTTGGCAGCTATTGGTTTGCAGCTTGAAGATACATTTTGAAAAAGAAACGGCTCTTCTATTTTTGCTGCTGCCAATGCATGCACAAAAAGGACGAGCTCTATCCATAGTTAACTCGGGAAGGGGGCCACCATATTTAAAAGTTACGCTTTGATGTTGACGCAAGACATCCTGCGTAAGTATTAAGTCCAAACACAGATTGTTCAGAATACCAAGCCGTGTAGCAACGTAGAACTGGTTATTAAGATGGAGAGCTAGATTACCAACAATATAGCCATTGGAACAAGTATTAAAGGTTTTCTGAGCCATAGAAATGTTTTTATTGGACGGATAAACTTGTAGTTTTAGTTTCTGCACAACTCTTTCGTTAAGATAACTGTCAGTACTGCAAGAATCCAGGAGAGCACTTAACCTTTTCCCATTAACAGTTGCATGTGTTGCAGCTTGAGCTAGTCTTTGTGCTATGTTGGTAAATGTGGTCAGTAAGTGAGAACTGACCAATGTTGCCACTGAACTTGAGGAAGACTTAGATTTGCACACGTGGGCATAATGTCCTTTCTTGGAACATTTATTACAAGTAGCCTCGCAAGCTGGACAGCTATCTCTTGAATGGTAGAAGAAACCACAGAAGAAACATTTACGATTTTTATAATTGTACTAACACAAAAATACTTCTTATTTAGAAATCAAGCTTTATTCAACTAAAAACTGTTTTACAAATGGTGTCGCACATGGCGAGCTTAAATACCAGTCACCTGGACGACTTCCGGTTCCGTGTATGGAAGGCCATACGCAAGTACTACAAATATGTAATATTACAAGTAGAGATGGGCGGTTTTACCGAAAAACCGCGGTTTTTCGGTTTCGTCTCCATACCGAATACCGAATCGGTTTTTTTTTTTTTAAACCGTAACCGTTCGGTATTGTGTTTTTACTACAGTAAGCCACCATATACAAGGAAACACGGTTGAAAAGATTTTCCGATTTGAATAAAATTGAATATTACCAAAAAATGTTATATTAGTAAGAGGACAGATTGAACAAATATATGATAATAGGTATCCCAAACCGGGCTGATTTGCTAGCGAAATATGTAAAAAAAAAAATGAAATTCCATACAATTTCAACTTGCGGTATCTCGTTAATTTTTTGGATTATTTTGATAAAATTTGGATGTAAACAAAATTTAATCTTTTCTCTTTATAAAGATATAATTCTTTTTCTTGTCTCATTAATATTTTTTTTTCCAGACAATTTTAAATTAGGTCACTATTTTCAGTGATGGACGCTTTTTCTTTTTTTTTGAAAAAAATCGATGTCTTTTTCAAATTTGTTGCGCGCGCTCGCGCATGTTACTATGCATATAAAAATAGTCCCATCTAAAAGAAAAAAGGACGCTCTTTAATTTGGTGGGCGTAACATAGGGTTTTATGTCGAATTTTATAAAAGAAATCCAAGTTAAAAAACTTTAGTGTATAAAATCACAAAGAAATTCAATGTAAAAAAATGTCAAAAATGTACACCTTTGTAGAGAAATATACCGTCTTTAATAATCTGTTGGTGTCATATTAATACACCTATAACTCAGGACGCGCAACGTATAAAACTGGAGGTAGGTCCGCGCAAATGACAAAATCTTCAATGATCTATAACCGCCGCGCATCAAAAATTCGAAAACGTCAACAAAACAATTGCTGCTGATGGATATTTCAAAGATCTTAGGCGACTTTAATTTTTTTGTTTTTTTGTTTATTTAAAAGTTGCATGAAGTCTTTTATTGTTTGTTTAAAATGATAAATTGAAGAATATATTTGTTAGTTGAACTTTGTGCGTCAATTTAAAACGGGTGGTATTTTTTTATCACATGTGCGTAAATATAATTAATAAAACGAAAATAACTTCCGAGTTAAAACGGGTGGTATTTAAATATTTTTAAGCGCTTTTAAATTAAATAACAGGAAATGAAAGATATTTTTTAATAACAATAATAATAGCTGTTTATTAAAACGAAGAAGCTGCAGACACGGCGGTCATGTCTGTAATGTTATTCATTAGAGACACGGCCGACGTATACACAAAATAAAACTCATTCAAATTTAGAGACACCGCCAGTATTTATTTAGCGTATTTTAATGAGTTTTAAAAACCGCTATCTGGAATGTAACTCTTCAAAATTGATTTCTGATTCACACCTAAACTGAAGAAGTGCCGAATAATCACTTCTTCATAACATTAACAGTTGTCACCATCAAGCGGTTTCGTGTAATATATCCCTATTTACCGGCACACGGCGGGATTTATTCAGCGTATTTTAACGCGTTTTGATAAAATCAATATAAAGTATGTTCTTGAATTAAATAATAACATTGCAGAAATAATACGACGCGTATCATTAACGGTATCATTATTCGATAAATTATGTTTTTGTGACATTTATTCTATTGACACAGCTTGTTTTGAACCAAAAACAACCCTTTAAAATCAGTTAAAATACAAATAAACTTATCCATGTAGGTAGATGAATAACTTGCCTTTGCTAACATTTATTTGTTACACATTTTGTTTTTTCATCCTTTTTTTCGTTCTGTTGAGTGTAGTAAATGATTCCCCCCCCCCAAAAAAAAAAATTAGAGAAATGGATATTTTATTAGCACGTGTTCGTAAAAAGAATTTACCGAGCGCGTATCATTAACAGTATTGTTATTAACTTTGGTAAATTATTATTTTTTAAATTTAGATTCTTTAGCTGCCAAAGGATCAAATGAGTTGACTAATGAAGATATTCTTCGGCTTCAGAATTACTTAACACAGAAGAATCTCAAGTTCAGTATGATGGTCATGTGGATAAATCAACTTCTGTCGTCCAATTACGATGAAAAGCATCTGTCCTCAACATTAAAAAAACTGGTAATAGAGAATCGGATAAAACGAAAAAACAAGACACAAAGACCTCAGGAACTGCAGCAGTTTTTGACTTCACCTTTCCATGAGCGAGTTACCCTATCTTCCCAGGTCAAATCTCCAGACGAATCCAATGATTCAGCCACTATTGAACACCCACCTGCTTCAAAAATTAAGGCACTGGAAGAATCGGTCAAAAAATATCAGAATAAGCTGTCCGATATGAGAACTGCATTTCGATTATTAACAGCAAAATATGAAACTGTTTCTAAACAAAAACCATCTCTGCTAAATCAGAATGTTCATGTTAAGAACGTGATTGCCAGATTGCGCATGGAAGTCTCCAAACAATCCATTGACAGGCAGAAAAAGTTGACAAAGAGTAAATTGTATAAAAGAAATGTTGAAACAAATGAACAAGAAGAGACTGAGTGAAAATAATGAGCTTAAAAAACAAGTCAACTCCTTGAAAGAGATTCAGGTAAAGCTGAAAGCTGAAAAGGTATCACTTCAGAAAACAAGAAGTCTTTTGAAAAGGAAGTGTAAGAAGTTGAGGAACGAGAAGACTTCCAGAGATGAAACTATTCAGCAGATATTAGAAAAAAACAAAAAGGAGGTTAGAGCAACTAGGGACAGTTGGTGCAACCGCTTTAATGATAATGTTAGGATGACCATTATAGGCCTGCAGGTAGCAGGTATTTCTGCATCAAAATGTTCACAAGTAATTGACATTTTTTGAAGAAAAGCTGGATGATCTTCCCTCAATATCCACATCAGCAAATATCAGTGATGAATCTCATTTCATCACTAAGCTTCATGCTGCAAAGATGATCCTGCAGTCACCAAGTGTCACACCCCATACAGATGGGACTAGTTGGCAGCAGAACTGTAGGGGAACAATTATAAGATGTTCCGTCAGTTAAGATAAAAATATTTTAGCTTATTTCAAATTTTTTAAGTTTTAAGCTTTACAATAAGTATTTGCCTAAAAAAAAAATGACTTGTTATTCCTTTTATATAACAAATTTTTAATTTTTGTTGTTGTCGGCCCTTTTTTGGCAAGTTAAAAACTGAATAAATTTACCAAAGTTAAAATAGATCTATGTTTTAACGTGTTAACTGTTGAAAAGGTATCAGAACTTTGATTACAACAGTCAACACCTTAAAACAGTGGCATAATTCAACTAAACGTTGAATAATAACTAATCATCACACAAGAGAATGAATAGCTTCCATAGTAAAAAAATTTTTTTCAAAAAAACCGAAAAACCGAACCGTAAACCGAGGTTTTAAGGGAAAAAAACCGATACCGAAACCAAAATTTCAAAACCGCCCAACTCTAATTACAAGGAACTTTTATAAATGATATTCATTTAAATAATTTAAAGAATATTTAGCTTACAATTATTTCTACAGTAAGAAAATAATATTGTTTTAAAAAATGTAAATTGTTGCAAGCTTCAATAAATAAATAAAGAAGAGACGTAATTGTTTTATCGAAAGAATGTTTAACTCATAACAAAAATTATTGTTTTGGAAGAAGACAGAAAGTTTCTTAATATTATTAACCACTATTTCAAGGGAAATATCATAAACAGTAACTTATGTAGGCAGATAAAGAAAGCCGCCTTGGAATTTCTACATACCCCAGCTAGTAATAATGATTGTCAACAAGACTTGGTTAGAGTTGCACCAACTTTGGCATAAAGAGCCCTTTGGATGCCAGAGGTAAGAAAATTAAGAATACTAATTCTGATACTTCAATAAAAACTCAACAGTCAAGTTAGCTTATTTAGCTATTTAACTAGCCAAAAATCTACTCTGGTTTGACACCAATTTATCTGAATTGGGTCAATTGTCTAATTTAAGTTTATATGAAAATCAATAATTTGTTACAGGCAACATTCAAAGTTAAGAAAAAAGACAACTCCAAATTTGTATTCATTCCATAAAAAGAAAAGAAGTTACGAACAACAACCGGAATTTAGTATTTTTTTTTTTTTTAATATTTTAAAATGAAATTTAGTGTAATTCTTCTTAATATAAAATATAATTAATACCTTTGAGAATTGTCTTCACGTTGTAAAATAAATATTTGGAAGAGAAATGTTTAACATGCTTCTAATAATCTTGAATCAAAAATATGACTCATCAAATTGGAACAAAAATGATGTAGAAGTAAATTCTTTAAATTCTTTTTACTCGCATCCCACTCCAAATCTCACAAATAGATATGTTGTTAATCTCTTCTTTTAAGCCCCTTTTTTGTGTTATAATCACTGTTTTTTTGTTTTCTTTTCCTTTCCATTATAATAAAAAGAAACAATCATTTTTATTATAATTAAAAACCAATCGCTTTTAATAGATTTTATGAATCGAAACAAATTAAAACAAACAAAAAAATAAAATGTTGTAAATATAACATTAGAAGATTTTTAATGTTTTGATTCTGTTTCCACAAAATCTTTTTTACAGAGTGTCAGTCCGGTTAGGTGGCTGTGGTGGTGGTGGTGGTGGGGGGCAATTGTTCGCTGTTGTTTTCACCTCCCACCCCCAGCTATTAATGAGAAACCCAAAATGTGTGACTGGATTCTACTGAGGATACACGGAGGAAATGAAACTTGAGATGATTTAAGGAGAAATGTTCGGCTTTGTTTCTCTGCCATATTCATTGCTCTTTCAGTGTAATCGGCCAAATATCCGGAGATTATATTTAGTCGTCGTTGTACACTTTTACCATTTCTGCTTTTGCTACTTTCAATAACACATCGTTTTTTTCTCTCTTTCTGTTTTTATTTTATATTATTTATTATTATTTCTTTTCTTTTTTAATCCATTTTTTCTGGCAAACTTGAAGCGTTTGCTTTTCTGACCTTTCATTACAGGAAGTAGGTTAGGTACATGTATCCCACTGAAAAGAGATTTTAATATATTATTTTCTCGATGGTGCAAAAACCCGGATGTTTTGAATGTATAATGAATATGATTTTGTGTCTGGAGAGTTCACAGTGAACATTCTTTAATGACCTGCTAATCATTCTTATTGTACATCTTATTTTTATTTGTCTACAAAATTGGCTGCATCTTTTTTTTTTTTTTTGTATCTTTCAGAGGTTGAGAGTTGCCAATTTTTGCAGGAGTAAGGATTCTGGTTTTTGTTTTCTTTTTGACCGATTCCCCCACCTCTGGTTCGCCAGTTTTTGTAGGAGTCTAAATCTGAGTTGGAGTGAGTTTTTAAAAATTACTCCAGAGTCAGAGGTCGATTATTCTTATTTTTGTCATCAGATTCGCTACCTTTGAGTAGGAGTCTGCAAGTTTTCAAGAGAATAAGTTAAAACAAAACAAAAAGTCAGAATTCAATTGTTTAACTGATTTCCAAACTCTGTGTTTGCGTCTGTGAACTTGCACTTGGACTTGTTTATATCTCATTAGCATATTCCCCCTCTTTAAGCTAGCAAAGGCTTTGCTAACATTTTAATTTTATTCTTTTTGATTCTTTTTTCTAATATTTTCTTTTGTCCATTTTCAATGTTCTTATGAAAGTCAAATTCCATTCAAGAATTAATTCTTCAGAAATGTTTCCTGTGACTATTACTAAAGTCAAAGCGTCCCAATGTCTTAACGTCTACTCATAAAAATAACAAAAACATGTTGATATTTCATCTTTATCTCTTTTTAATCTAAATAAAATTTCATTAGAAAAAACAACAACATTTTATTAAATACTAGTTGTCCTAATCCGGTGTTGCCCGGGTAGAGACATTTTTTTAATAGAATTTAAAAATATTAATTTTAGTTTTCCCTTATTTTATTTCTGATTTCAATAAATATTTGATTGAATAATTCAAAGTTACGTGTAAGCGAGAAATACACTAACACACGAGATCTTGTGTGATATAGAAATTTCTCTCATTGACCTTCATCAGAGAAAGAATCTGTTAAATGTCTAAAAAGTCCGTTAAATCCGAAAAAAGAGACAAAATGAAAATACTGTTATCAATATAGATCAATATTTATTATATACATTATTAAATAATCTCCACATCCAATTTTTACAAAGTCAAAATTAAAAAAAGCTTTGACATCAGAATACATTGTTAGGTCAGAATAGGCTCTTCCCTTCTTTCTTTCCTACCACTCTCTCTCTTCCACACCTCTCTCTCCTCTCTTCTGTACCCCTTTCTCCCTCTCTCTTCGTCTCCCCCTCTCTTCTGCACCTCTCTCCTTCTCTGTTTGAACTATTTACATTAGGGGTGGGACGTAATGGGTGAAAATTTCAGATTCATGCGAGTAGTATTTTTTTGTGTTCATTTATACATAAATAACACTAAACAATCAAACATTTTGTAAATTTTGCAAAATTCAGAAGGTGCAGGCCAAAAGTAGCCGTTAGGGCTCCACGGGACTCAAAATCCATCATTTTTCGGTAAAAAAGTGGTTTCATGCGACATAGTGGGTCCTAAAACATCCTCAACAGCTATGAATGGATATAAATGGTTAAATCTGATATAGTACTGTATCTAGAGCCATGCATAACCATTGTAGAGGCTTGGGAACCAATTAGGTGGCTTAACAGAGGATTTTGGGAAATTTGGGCTAATTTGGGCTATTTTTCACTAGTTTTTGGTTATTCTACATTCATGAAAACCCTTTTACAGCCTGAAAATGGTCCTAAATTACAGTACTATATCAGATTTAACCATCTATATCCATTCATAGCTGTTGAGGATGTTTTAGGACCCGCTATGTCGCATGAAACCACTTTTTCACCCTCTCACCATTTTTCTTATCACTAACTTTTATTTGCATTATCCACCCTTCCATCTATCATTTAAAACATTCATGTATAGATGAAGTGTGCACGATGACAAGCAAGTAAACAAGATAACATCATCCGTTCAAGTAGTTTTATATATAGATAACCATATACAATAATCTGAAATCCTTGTCTATACCAAGTGCAATGTTGTAACTATAATCTTGTAGAATATTTTCTATTTCTTTATCTTACTTTACCTTGTCCTTTCTACACTTGTATTATATGCCCATCTCTCGTCTACCCTTTCTCCTTTTCTCTGGGCCATACTTTCTTTGATTTGTTTGTTTTACTGCATATTAACCCATTTTAGGTAATTTAATGTCGAATCACAATAACTGTTGTCAACGATGCATATGCTTAGTTGAATGCAAATCACTATTTTACCCATCAGGTGTTGTCATTGTGGGTTCATACTTTTACCAACAGTATTAGTGCATAACTGAACAAAAATGAGTCAATAGGATTTGACATAGCTGATTTCATAGTCTGTGAGAATATCATTAGGCCAATCATGCACACCCTACTTTATGGTGATTAACTTTAGTGTTGGGATAATCTTTATTTTCACTGTAGAAGAAGGTTTTAAAAATAATAGATTTTTATAATTACAAAAATAAATTTTCAAAAGCATATGTAGTGGAGCTAACATGCAAAATGAATCGCTCAATGTCTCTGTTAGTGACAGCCGTCCTCATTGGACGAGATGCTGCTGCCTTGTGTTGTGTTCGCAGTGACATTCTCATGTCATAAACTAGGGAACACATTTCCGTCTCATTAAACCTTATCGAGTGGATATTGATCTTGATAAGCAGTGACCAATAATAAAAAGACAACTAATAACATCTTGGAAAGGTATGGATCCCTTCATTCTGCCTATATATCAGTTAAATAATATAACTATTCTTCTTTTTGCTTACAAAAGAAAAAAAATGGTTTTAAAAAAATGGTTCCAAACATTTGTTTAAAAAAAAATGGCTCCAGACATTTGTTTAAAAAAAAATGGCTCCAGACATTTGTTTTAGAAAATGGCTCCAGACATTGTTTAAAAAAAAATGGTTCCAAACATTTGTTTCAAAAAATAGTTCTCGACCCATGTTTTAAAAAATGGTTCTAGACATTTGTTTTTAAAAATATTGTTCCAGACATTTGTTTAAAAAATATTGTTCCAGACATTTGTTTAAAAAATATTGTTCCAGACATTTGTTTAAAAAATATTGTTCCAGACATTTGTTTAAAAAATATTGTTCCAGACATTTGTTTAAAAAATATTGTTCCAGACATTTGTTTAAAAAATATCGTTCCAGACATTTGTTTTAAAAAAATCGTTCCAGACATGTAAAAACAAAGAAAGTGGTTCCAGACGTTTAAAAAAAAAGGGGGGGGGGGTCCAGACATTTGTTCCAAAAAAAATGGTTTCAGACATTTGTTTCAGAAAATGGTTCCAGGTTACCATAAAATGAAATAATGCAATCTTTTTTTATAAACTAGCTGTCCCTACCCGGCGTTGCATGGAAGTCTTTTAGTTTTCATTTTTGTTTCACTCATTTACTCCTCCACTTTTTGTCCTTTCTCTTAATTTATTTTTTGTAAGAAAATATTTACATTTTTGGAAATATAATTCAATAAAAAAAATGTCCACTGTGCTTGAACATCTTACGAAGTGTTGACATTTAAATCCCATAAATACTTTGGCGTTTTTTTTAACTTTTAAATTTATAAATAATGTTCATACACAATGTTGCACAGAAGTCTTTTAAGTTCCAGGTTTGTTCTGCTCATCGTCTCCCTTCACCTTTTTTATCCTTTTTCTTACAGTTTTGGAAAGATAATTCATAAATTAAATAAATCGACTTAGCAATAAAATTGAATTGGTTAATATGCCATAAAATACACAAACAAAGCTAGACACAAAACCCAAAATATTTGAAGTCAATTAAAGAAAATCCCCCCCCCCTGTTTTTTTGTTTTTTTCAAACAGACTAACCAAACCAACATTATTTGTAATAAAAACAACAAAAATCAAAGAAGAAAATATTT
Source organism: Sepiola atlantica (assembly GCA_963556195.1). Lineage (NCBI taxonomy): Eukaryota > Metazoa > Mollusca > Cephalopoda > Sepiida > Sepiolidae > Sepiola > Sepiola atlantica. The sequence goes on along the minus strand of OY744515.1, from coordinate 179,518,691 downwards.
TGAATTGATTGGATTCGAACCTAAGTGTGAGACCCTAATTGATTTATAGTCCATCACCTTAACCATTCAGCCATGAAGGCTCTTAATATTGATAACATCTGTATTGAATATTTATTTTCAGAGAAGCTAAAATCACTTTTGAATATCGATTGTAGGGTACAAACATTGTTCCAGACATCTGCCACGATGATTGAAAGTGATTTTGAATCTTTGAAACTTGTCTATTAAATTCGTTAATCAATTAAAACTGAGAATTACAAATACAACTTAATGCCTGACCCCATTGTCACATGTCGTGTTAGCCAGATACGTGTGTGTCTACAAATGATGAGCGTAAATATGAATAAAAACCGACAGCAATCTGCTTTTTTGTAACCTGGCGTTGCCTGGAGTCTTTTTTACTTGTATTCAAACATGGAACTTTTGTGCAACGCCAGGTACGGATATTATTTATAAATTTAAGAGGTAAAAAACAAAATTGAAAATATTTGAGATGTAAATGTCAACACTTTGTGAGATTGATTTTATAACAATCCTTATATTTTTGAAGATATCCCTTATATTAATTATAAATTACGATTTCTTATTAATTAATAATAAAAAATGTTTCTAATACATTTTAATATTGATTTTTGAGGTTATGATTCATGTAAGTTACATATTTTGAAGTTAAAAATAATATTTACCAAATTTAACTCTTTTGACACAATTCAAAGAATAGACTTTCAGGAATTGTGAAAATTGTGTTGCTTAAATCTTGGAGAAAAATGTTCAAAATGTGCATTCAACTGTCTGGCCTTTTAATCTCGTTTAAAAAAACTAATCAGTGGGATTGGTGAAGAAATCCGCAACTCTCTCATCCACCAAACAGATTCTTTGAAGTTAAATTATGGTTTGTCGAAATAAATATTTTTTACTTTCCTTTTTTTACCTGATGACAAAACCAGCTATTTTCTTTTGGCAATTTCTTTTTATTTGGAATTCCATTCTCATAGAGAACTCCATTGAAAAAATCTTACTATTTTTGGACACTTTAATTCTGGCTTGAAGGAAAAGTGAGCAAAAGAGCGAATGCAGCCGTGAATGTCTCTGCTTGTTAATTTATCAATGTTGGCGGCTCATGGCTATTTCCGTCTCATCTATAAATGATCCAATTTTCAATCATCTTTGAGACTTCAACTCTAATTGGGTTTCTCTCGGCTGTAAATTTCCTTCTCATTTTCACCACGTCTGCAATTTCTTTAAAAAAAATGTCTTTCTTTTTACTTTTTTTCTCACATTTTATTCAGCATTCTTTTGATTCATTGCTCTATTGAGTTGATGGCAAACCCGAATGCTTTTTTTTAATACCCCCCTCCAACAATGTTAGGTTTGAATCACCATAAATTATTAATCCAATTTTTGGTTCAGCTTCAATTCAAGGTACTTACATTATTATAACCATGAAGGTATATCTCTACATGAAATTAAATATGTTTCTATGTTTGTGTTGGTCAAACTCTGAAATTAATTAAGCGATCATTATGGATTTTGGAGCTCAACTGCTAAACATAAGGATGTGTAATATGGGCTATATTGAGTTTAATTTAGTGTTATGCAAAAGGGGCAAATGGGTTGGTGTTTTTTAAACGAAAGAGTAACCACTTATCAAGGTCAAAAGCCATCTGAGGATAATGGTTAATGAGATTATCAGTTGGATGATGTACAATACTATGAGAGGATTGAGAAAAGTTGAATAGAATGGACACAGTTTGATTACTTCAGATGACGGCTTAACTATGTGTTGACATTGAACTTGACGACCATGTTGAAGTCTGTAGGGAAGCAGTCCACAGTGGGCTGGAGGGTGGACATTAGGCAAAAAAGAATGTCGGAGGAATTGCAGATGTTTGGTGTTTTTATAAACTACTTTATATTCCTGATTCAACAAAAAAAAAAGTAAGTCAAATCGTTAAACGGTTGAAAAAATATGCAACATTGAATTCGCGATATTTCGCATTTTTCTCCAGCTCACGCGAAACATCCACGATTTTTCCCCCCCAAATTATAATTTTCAGATTTCCATGATTAAATTCAAAAAATCAGTGTGGAATTACTTATTATTGCATATTTTTTGGGTTTATTGATAACCATTTGTGAAAATGCAAAAATAGACCACTTTGGGACCCAATTTGTTGATTTTTAGCTCTTTTTATGAAAGAAATTAGGAAAATTTGAGCTAAATTTCCCTCTTTTTAGGTTCAAATTAGCGATAAAATTCTATATTCATCAGAAAATAACTTGTAAACCGGGATAGGGCACATACCAAACCATATATGTTTCTGAAAGCTATGGAGGTATAGATTATGAAAAACCAAGCAGATCTATGTGCCCTATCCCGGATTTTTCAAAAAACAAGCCGGAAGTTTCTCACTTGTGTCACGTGTGGACTTGCTCCAAAGAGCATTACCAAAATCTCTCGACTCCTGATCAGGGCAACGAGTAAGGAGTAACCCCATCAATTGGGAAGAAGTCACTTTCTCCTCTGCAGCCACTGCCTGAATTTTTGCCCAGATATCATTGGTTCTTAACAACTGTTTGCGGCTGCCCAACTCTTCAGGGGGCCTTTTCCTGGATGCAGTTTGCGTCGAGGGGTTCTTGTAATAGCGGAACACAACATTTTCAACTTCACCTAGTGAGCTCAGCTCATCCCAGTTAACAGCAATCCGTTTATCTGTATATCGTCGTTTCTTCAGCGAATGGTATCTTTTGAGCGACTTCTTGACCTCGTCTTTCTGTTCCTCTGTTAACTGGATGAGATACTTTTGCTCCAGCAATTGAACACATGCGGTGATGGATAGATGGTCTCTAGTTTTTGCATCTTCTACAGTAAACACTTGGAAAAGTGCGTTATCGCTGACCGCTTCCATTTTTGATAGTAACTCTATCTAAATAAACAAAACAAAGATTTGAAAATTCTGTAGTGATTTCCTGTAAAATGCTTTGACAGGAAATTAAAATGTGTAAAAAGGTGTGCAAATGAAAGAAAAGAAGTGTGTCAAATACTACTTCATGTCACATGTTACCAGATTTTTTTTGATTTTTTAGAAAGGCCCTCAGATTTCGCTTCTAACGAGCCCTCACTGAGCTTCTATGATCAATTTTGTGCCAAGATATGGCCAAAAATGTGATTTTGGGCCGTTATGCCCAAATATGGAAATTCGGCCCCAGACCCCCCGAAAAATGGATTTTATGAATTTTTTTTGATTTTTCCGAAAAGCTCTTAAAATTTCGCTTCTAACGAGCCCTCAAACAGCTTATATGGACAAGTAAAACTAAAGTTATGCCCAAATGTCCTCCAAAAACCTGTTTTGGCCCACTGTGCAGTCCCATAGTAATATGTTCCACAGATGGAAAATTCTTTGAAAGAAACTCGGTTCATGGAAATTGCATTTAGGTTTAGGTACAGAGAAGAAGAAAGGAAATTTTTTTGCAGTTGTGGTAGCTAGATGGGTTCTTGCTGTGAATATTTTACTGGAAGGAATTTGAGATTGGAGCTCAATCGAGCATAGAAACTCTTTGTGAAAATTGTGATACCTTCGATTTTTATGAAATTTTGACTATAGATATTAGACATCAGTTAATAAATATTGCCAACATTTCGGTTTCTTCAGAGTATTTTAAAGGATTTTTAAGGGGACATAATTTGAGCACAACCACCCATTTAAAAATTCAAATATTTCAGATGTGCTTAAAAGTTTTGATCCATAGTTATAAGACACCGATTAAGCAAGATTTTCTGGATTTCAATTTCATCTTAAAACCTCTTAAATTTAAGACCCAAATTTTAGACATTTTTCTAAAATCAAAATCATTTAATTGATTTTGATTAGAATTGGAATAAAGATTTTAGACATCTTTGTCAGGGAACATGAAATCGGTTCAAAACGGTTCTATTTAGTTAATTATTAAGTAGCAGGATACCCATCCTGGGATGAATATTCTGCTAATTGTATTATAATTGTAAAGATTGTATGTACATGATCTGGTAATTATTGTTGAATCCGAGGGAGAAATGCATGCAAAGTTCAACCTGTGGAAAACCAGTACGGGGCTAAAGAACTTTCGGCTCAATATGGGGAAGACAAAAGTTATGATCACTGGCCGTAACCTGCATACTCTGAAAGATTTTGGCAAGTTTCCTTGTGAAGTTTGCAGATTTGATGTTGGCAGCAACTCTGAATTCTGCACAGGTTGTTGTCATTGGGTTCACAGGAGATGCAGTGGACTGTGAGGAAGGTTAATCCCTATTAGAAAACTATCTTTGTGGAAAGTGTACTGGTACTGCTTGTTCAATTAAAGGCAGACCCTGTACTGAGTTCTCTGTGGATGGTCTGTAGAAATTGGAAGTTGCGGACTCATTTTGCTATCTTGGCGATATGATCTGTGCTTGTGGGAGGTGGGAATTAAGTTTGATCTTACATGTACAGACTGCATGTAGCAAGTTTTGAGCTTCTTCCCATCTTAACCTGCCATTCATTCTTACTTGCTACTCAGTGTTGAGTTTACAACAGTGTAAATGTTCGTAGTGCCATGTTACATGTGAGTGAATGATGGGCTCTCACTAACTCGATCCTTTCTGAGGATGCAGAGGAATTACATGGATGTGGTTTGGTGGATGTGTGTCTTGTTGACACATCTGACTCCCTGCTATTGAGGCTGAAGGTGTCTAGACTGGAGTCAGCGATGTTATTGACACGTTGATGAAGCTCTGGTTGGATAAACAGATGTACACATATTCCAATTGAGGATAAACGAGGAAAAGGCAGGTTGAGAAAGACTTGGAATGACTCAGTCAAAGATGACTTCAAGCAATGGCATATCGAAACCAATGTAAATGATAGTTTCATGGAGAAAATCAATTTGTGCCACCACGGCCATCGTGCAACCGACATCTGATGGGGAAGAGACAAACAAAGGAGAAGATTTAGTTTCTCTTTAAAACTAGATCGCAATTTAAAAAAAAATGTTATATTCTCTTCAGATTCTTTAAAATCACAAACATTGAGAATTGGTATCCTAGTTTGACTACTGTCACTGTCTACACAAACTCTGAAATTTAATTCCCAAACAAACTTAATGCATATTATTAAAATTATGTGTAAAAAGAAATATATGTGATAATTTTAAGTGGAATGTCTAATTTATATAAAAAGGAAACGATTTTAATAATTGACCAGTATTATGGACTTTATTCATAACGTTTCTTGGCTGCTATACTCCCCTACCTTCTTCAGATGCTTTTTGGTTGGATTCGGTAAGATTCTGGAAATTTCCAACTGAACCACAACGGTAGACTGTTCTCATTCTACGTTTCAAATTTGCATGTGCCGTTGTTGTAGTTTATTTATTTTCATAGTTTTGTAGTTCACTCGTGTTTGTCATCAACTTAAAAAACTATGAATCATTCCATGTCAAATTAAAATGGATCAGATCATGAACGGCTCAGATGTTTTATCATTTTATTCTTATACGTCGTCATAGAAGAATTTGAACAGCACCTATTTTATAGCTTTACATCAAAGGTTTTTTGGAGATATGACCCTCTAACCTCTGCCCAAAATGTGAATTTTGGATAGTAACATTTAAAATTTGGTATTGCAGTTTTCTTTTTTTTTTCATGCGCAAAGCTTGTATATAATTTAAAGTATTTGGATAGATCTAAACATGTGCTGCTGCTTCGAATTCTTTGTTTTGAGGTTTAAAAAAAAAAATAACATGACCTTTTATTCCTCAAAAAAGATATCTTCATTTTTTTCTTTTTGTGCTTGAGATTTGACAGATTTGGGACCACTTCCATTGTCTTCCCCGGAGAATTTTATGCATATGATATAAATTTCATTAAAATAGAATGTATTTGAAGTTTTATGGGGCTTATGTCCTCATAGCCTCCTTATGAGTGTACTTATAGATTCGGGAACACTTTCATTGTCTTCCCCGGTAAATGTTGCACAAGGATACACTTTTAGATTTTATGCATAACTTTTCTTTCTATGGGAAACACACAAACATACACACAGACATTGAGCTTTATATATATATAAATCTTGTTTTCTAAATAAATATACTTATTTTCTCTTTTCCATCAGAATGGACATTATTAAATTATTTTTTCTGTGATTAAATTCTTTACTCTTCCCGCAATAAAATTTATAGAGTATATTTTATACACGTTTTATAAGTACTGACTCTGAAGTGAGTAAATCTTTATTATTTTTTTAAGCCATAAAAACTATTGAATAGTTTTAAAGACCTCCCATAAAAGGCACCTGTCGATGCTGAGAGAATTCCAACTTTGTTGACTGGGATGAACTGGTTTTGCATGAAAGGCAAGTGTTAACTGGCCAATCCAACAAGACATCTCACCTTTAGCACCTGCCTTCATTGTCTGCTTATCTACCTTTTATCTACCTTTTCTATGGCAACTATAGCGGCTGATATAAACTCTGCTTTCTTTGTTCTTCCTTCCTCACTCTTCATTCATGCTTTAGTTCGTTGGGTTTTCTTTTTCTTTTTTACAGAAGAGTTATACTTTTACACCCCCCCCCCCACCTCCATAAAACATACAAGTTTTATTAATCTCGTTCACAAATATTCACTTATCGTTGCACAAGTTTATTCGATTTTACCTGTTTATCATTCTTTGCATCTCGGTTTGTCAGCAACACATTATTTCTTCCCATTGCTTAAATGAATGAAAAGAATATGGACTTCAACTTACCTTACCTCGCGGGGGGGGGGGGGGGGGAACAAAAACTGTCGTGACGAAACTAATCTTCTTTGATGAAGAATCTATTAAAATAGGCAGAAGCTGCTTGTGGAAGGGAAGAATTACGAGAAAAGGCGAGAGGGTATTTTATTTACCTTCTCTCTAGGAGGTTAGACACAAGGTCAGGTGTGGGTTTTGATGAAAGTGTTTCTGTGGAATGAACTGGATTCGAACCTGACACATCCAGGTTTTCAGTCCGTGTAGTTAGCCATTGTCGACAATCGTTTTTTTCTTTTTTGCTTTGAGTGAAATTAGAAGATTGTCGATAATTAAGAGAAGGGAGAAGATTAGGAGAGGAAAAGGACAGTATCTATCAATCTCGTTTCTCTCTCTCTCTCTGTTTATTGACAATCAAATGTAATAAAACTCATGATAAGAATAGTTGATTATTTCCATCAGTAAAAGGAAACATCACCATGTATTAATACTATTTCATCCTTAGCTGGAGAGAGCGACAGAGATAGTGGGCAGAAATAGACTAATTTTGGATTTGTCTTTTTATTTAAAAAAAATTTAACTGGTTTTGCAAACTCACCTTTTCTGATTCAAACTCAATAGGCCATCCAATGTGTCATATTTTTTCTAATCCTCCGCTATAATAAAGAGCAATGTTTTTTTATTTTTATATAAAAAAATAATTTTCTTTCTATGCGATTTTAACGTTTTTTCTTTCTTGTTAGCTTTTTTGAAACTTTCGAGTTTTTTATTAAATTTCTTTTCTTTTTAACTTCACTGATTCAGACGTTATTTTATATGAATTTTAGTGCGAACACTGGCGAAGGATAAATTTTTTCTCTCATTTTTTACAGTGTATACACTCATGTGCATGTATGTGTATATATATATATATATATAATTATACTGAATTAATCAATGTTGGTATCCTTAGGGCATTTTCCCCATGTATTTTAATTACAAAATACATGCTAAAATATTGCACAGGTTTAGGATTGAAATCTTTGAAAAATACTTCCATTTTAATTCGTCTAATTAGCCATAATTGGCAATTAAATGATCAATGACCTATCTCTTCATACGTTTGTATCTCTCTTTCTGTATGTTGTCCGCTGGAGGGGCGGGATTATTGCCAGGTGCCTTTTTCCTGATTCAAAGAATCTAACCCATGCTCAATAGGTAATCCAAAGAGTCATATTTTTTCTAGTGTATATATATATATATATATATATATATATATATATAAATAAATATATGATCACGTTTTCTCACCTGTTCAAAAATAATCATTGCTGTATACTTGTCAAAGCAGAAATGTTCAATTTGAATTAATAAAGTAGATATTCCTTGCAAGCATTAATTTATTAAAATCAAATTTTTATAATTAATGAAAGCCCAAATAACCTGTAGTGTTTTTCCATCTCTCCTAAACACTAGCCCAGTCTAATAATATTAAACCAGCAGTGACACTGGGCGTATAGGTGTAGCATATAACATATAAATTTAAATAAAGGATGCTAAAACAAGCATCAATAAATGCATCAACTAGAAAAACAGTGTCGAGAAGAAACCAGTCTTAGAAGGAATGAAGGAGCGCATGAAAAAGACTAGGTAGGACATTGAAAGTATGTATTGGCATCCTTCAGTCGCAACGACTATGGATCAACGCCGTATTGGGATGTTGTTTGTGTGCATCTTTTTGTGTGACTGTAGATACCAATTCTTGATTTGCATAGTCTACTACAGCCTTGACATACGAAAGCTGTTGCGCAATGTGTCACCTCGGCTTGTTGGTCTGCCTGTAGGTTCGCTCTTCTCTTAGCTCTCTTCACAGCGTTTTCATCGTGGAGGGTCTTCTCACTGATGATCATTCCCTGGTGTATCTGTTTCCTCTAGGCAGGTCTGTCAGCTGCTGAGGCTTCCCATGTATTAATGTTAATTGAGCAAGCTTTCATATCTTGCTTGCAGACATCCTTGGAGCAGAGATGGGGACGACCCATTTTTCTTGAGCCTAAGGCAAGCTCACCATAGAGAAGGTCTTTAGGGATGCGCCCATCATCCACCGTCGGGATCGACCCCTGGCGCCCAGCTGTATGCCAATTGAGCTGTAGGCTTATAACCAGTAACTGTCGCTTCCCTGTTTAGTCCTATACAGATGCATAGCTGAAGTTTTCTCTCCAGGGCGCTGGCCAGGGCAGATCTATGGAGAGACTGAGTTGCCCAATCGTCAGAATCTCCCTCTCAGTTTTGTTAATGTTGCCCAGAGGAATGGAAGTACCAGTACGTCTGGCACCAGGTTGACTGCAGTAGCTGCCAGAGAAGAGCTAAGTACAGCGCTTGACTACCTATGGGGCTACACTCCAGATTTTCTGTTGGGGTTTACTCCCTTAGCCTTTAACGAACCAACGAATAACCACAAGGCAGTGGTACTATTTACCCATAGCTGGGGGCTTGTTCATGGGCATCAGGGTTTGTCCATACAGTGATGGGCCTGGCATGCCGCATGTCTGGGGGCAGACCACCTCCGAGTCTCCTGTAGTTCTGCTTGAGTCCGCAAGGTACTCAATTGACGTGTGTCGCCACGGGGAGGCACTGCATGGATCTTGCCTATAAAGAAGCTATGTACTGGCAGGGAAGACTTACACACTCTGCTCCCTTTTCGCCTAGACTAGCCAGCGGTGGAGACTGTAATAGGAAGGTGACGAGCACAACAAACAGTGCACCACACTTGATGCATCAATAGACCATTACGACACACAAAAGTTGAAAGTATATATATATATATATATATATATATATAATATATATATATATATATATATATATATATATATATATATTAGAGTTGGGTGGTTTTGAAATTTTGGTTTCGGTTTCGTTGTTTTTCCCATAAAACCTCGGTTTATGGTTCGGTTTTTTTAAAAAAAAAAATTTTTTACTATGGAAGCTATTCATTCTCTTGTGTGATGATTAGTTATTATTCAACGTTTAGTTGAATTATGCCACTGTTTCGATAATTTTGTGACTGAATCATTCTCCATGATATGAATCATAACTATTCCTGCGTTATTTTGCCGGTTCATGTATATTTAACTAAATTGTTAAACATACAGTGACACCCGGCACAATAATTATTTACTAATGTAAAGGGATCGTTATTATGCCGGTTCATTTTTTTTTTAAACCTAATTGTTATGGCCTTGCGAAAGAAAAGGTAATGAAATAAATAAGGGCAAATATTTAAAAACAATTTGTTTTCATCATCAGTTGTGTCGGTTAAAGAAATAAAATAAAATCGACCTGCCCTATTGTGTCGGTTAAAGAAATATCTGCTTTTAATACAAAAAAACATTAAAAGTAAAATGATTAAATGAATGGAAATATTAGAGACAATTAGATTATTTAGTCGGATTTCATTTGCTGTAAAGCGTATCTGATGTAATTTCTTTACGAATTGCTGTTTGCAGACGAAAATATTGGGACCCCATTCGTACACAAGCAACTGAAATCCGGCTAAAGAATCTAATTGTCTCTAATATTTTCGTTCATTCAATTAATTTTTATTTTCAACTGCTACACATTTTAATCCAAGGTTGAATTGTTTTACAAACAAACATTGTGAAGCGGCAGCACTTTTTATACCCGCCACGGGAGACGGAGATACCACGTGCACCAGTAGGCGTGGCTCAAATGAACCAAACAATCGCAATCATTTTAAAATAGATATTTTACCTTTATTATAAAAAAAAATACTATTTTTCTTTTCGGTTTATTTTTATTTAGTTACTTTTCATAATATAATTAATGTTGATGAATTTTCCCAACATTACTAAGTCTGATCTCGATTTAAGTAATTGAAATTAAGGAAAGTTATATATAAAGAAAAAAATAAGCAACAAATAAATGTTACCAAAGGCAACATAAATTATTCTTCTACCTACCTGTATAAGTTTATTTGTTTATTTTATTATTTATTTTGATAAATGATTTTTTTAAATAAAAATAAATAATAAAATAAACAAATAAACTTATACAGGTAGGTAGAAGAAGAATTTATGTTGCCTTTGGTAACATTTACTTGTTGAATTAACTTGTTAAAAATGTGCTTTAATAGGTGTTGCTTCGTAATCCTTGAATCAAAGCCAAACTTTTAAAAATAATGAAGTTATTAAGTTGTTGAATTAACTTGTTAAAAATGTGCTTTACAAAGGAAAGATTTTAATGTAAAATTCTGATTTTCTTTATGAAGAAAAACTTCGATAATGTTAAAATATACAGAAAATCACTGGATTTAAACAGTTTCTATTTTAAAATGTTCTTTCAATGAAATCATAAAATAAGTCGTAATTTTGAAGAGTTCACTCCTAATCGAATCAACCGGAAGTAAAAATTAATTTTATCGTTATTTTAAAATATATTGTCGCTTAAAATCAATCAGGCAAAGTTTAATTAAAAACAAACAAAAAAAATCAATCAGGCAAAGTTTTAAATAAAAAAAAATTAAAAAAACAATCAGGCAAAGTTTTAAATTATAAATAAAATTTCGTTTAATAAAGTTTTAAATAATACAAAAAAATTAATTTAAATAATAAAAAAAAAAGTAATTTATAGTTAAACAAACACGAGCCGGCAAAATAACGTAAGACTCATTATTGTGCCGGGCGTCACTGTATGTTTAACAATTTAGTTAAATATACATGAACCGGCAAAATAACGCAGGAATCGTTATTTTGCCGGGACCGGCAATATAGCCTATTCGTAAGTTTTAAGGTGTTGACTGTTGTAATCAAAGTTCTGATACCTTTTCAACAGTTAACTCGTTAAAACAGTGACCAAAGATTCATGAAAGATTTCTGAAGAATAAAACTGAGTTTGAATATACATTCTATCTAATTCTTTAACCCATCAGAAGCTAAAATATAACTCAGAAATGCAAGAAATTAAAAAACGAAAATTTATTTAAACAAACAAAATAATTTTACAAATAAAATTAAGCAAAAATGATGATGAAAATGAAATATTGTGAATCAAATAGATTTTCGACATCATACGGAACGCGTTTGATTTTTTCTTTTTCATTTGAAAATGCTAAAATTACGATGTCATGTTGTCTGTCGTATTTCTCTTTTTTTTCATTTGAAAATTCAAAATGTTAATGATAAACAAACTGTAAACAAAGATTTCTTCCTACAAGTCAATTAAATGTGTTTATCATATATTTGTTCAATCTGTCATCTTACTAATATAACATTTTTGGTAATATTCCATTTTATTCAAATCGGAAAATCTTTTCAACCGTGTTTCCTTGTATATGGTGGCTTACTGTAGTAAAAACACAATACCAAACGGTTACGGTTAAAAAAAAACAAAACGATTCGTATTCGGTATGGAGACGAAACAGAAAAAACGCGGTTTTTCGGTAAAACCGCCCATCTCTAATATATATACTTTCAATGTTCTATTCTAGTCTTTTTCATGCGTTTTTAGCCTGACGATGATGAAACGCGAGAGCTTCTGTATAGCTTATTTGCCATAAATATATTTTCATAACTTACTATATATATATATATATATATATATATATATATATATTCCATTGTCACTGCTGGTCTAATATTGTTAGACTCGGCTAGTGTTTAGGAGAGCTGGAGAAATGTTATAAGTTAATAGGGTCTTCCCTAACGATAGAAAAAAGTCTGATTTGTGTACATACATTGGCGAGGTTCCAAGTTTGGATTTTAGGGAGTGTAGAGTGACTCCTTAATTAACATTACTCCCAGGTCCATTCTGACTCTGAGTGGTAGTACCTATCAAGGTCTTATCTGTGGATTAAATAGAATCTCACCTGGATTTTACATGAAGCTGCATCCTTTCGTATACACCTATATTTACATGGAATAGTAGATAAGCATGTGACTAGTCTAATAGAACTAACACACATCTTTAAAACCAACCGACCTTAATCTATGGTATGAACAATAGATTAAGGTCGGTGATATGACCAAAATATCTGTTGGCTGTAGAGATGTCTGTGTCATTATTTTCGAAATATTGGTTGACTTTATGTCCGTATTATTATTTCTGTTAGTCTGTTCCATGCTTATCCACTATTACATAGACTAAACATTCTATCTTGTCTGAAATTTCATATTTTAAACCCCAACATATACTTACGTCATGAATTACAAGTTGAAGATACTAACGCCTTGAATTGATAAAGGATTTCTACCAAAATGTCTAAATTCAGCATTAAATAACCAAAAGGGGTTGATATGCTGTAAAACAAAACAATCCACCAACTTATCTGCCAGGTGTGATTTTGGAGATTTCGTTCTCATGGATGAGTTGTCTTACAAAAACTTGAGGATCTAATCAGATTTTTTTTCTTTTTTTAAATTCAAAATTCTTCCTAAAGGTCATTTTCAAGTTTGTTGTGTTTCTTGCTTCTCTTTCAACCTGGTTGTTTTTTTTTTTTGCTTTCCATTGTCGTCCATTTTAAATGTTAGATTCAACGACTGATTCATTTGTCTACAAGCAAGGTGCAATTCTATTTATTTTCCAGCTCTGCTTGTCGGCGTCAACACCATTTAAACAATTGAAATAATATTTATCATTTATAAGGCCGTCTTTTGTGTTGTGACGTTTGATATATTTACCATCAGCACACGGCGACATGTGAGAAGAAGAAAATAAATAAGCCGCCTCATATTACCCGATAATTATCAGCAGGTGACACTGGAGACTGAAACAATCGAGATGTCAAATGATAATCGAAATATCTTTTTTTTTACTTTAACCAATTTTTTCCCCATCGAAACATTTTCAATTCTGAAAGAAAGGAAAACAAAAATGGACGTGAAAGATGATTTGTAAAATGGTAAAAATTTATCGAAATATTTGAATGATGCATAAAAGAATTCTCATAACATTCGGATATTTGTAAGGATTGTTGAGAAATAATTGTTTGGCTTTTTACAGAATAGTTTTTTAAAGACAGAATATTTGGCTGCGTGGGGTGGAGTGAGAGGCTATCACCTACTAACCACAATGATGGCCAAAGCATTACTCCACACCAACGCTAGTGAGGACATCCTGTAAAAACCATTCTCTTAAGTGAAACTCATCTTTTAACCACACCACAATCATGACAATCTTCCAAAGGAACGTAATTGAATGAGGGCCAACAACTCCAGAAGTCACCACTGCCACAGGAATAAAAACAAAATCTGTCTCATCATCATATTCGGTTTAACGCCTGTTTTACATGCTGCCATGTGTTGGACAGCTTTTAGAAATTGACTTGTAAACTTTGGCCAGGTCTTTATCCTTCTTTCTCTCAAATTTATTCTTATCACTTTCTCCCATGTTTTCCTTTGCCTTCCTTTGCCAACTGACCCTGCTACTTCAACTGTTCAACATCTAATAGATGACCTGAGTTGTTACTGCATACAAAAACAGTTATCTGCTTCGTGGTTATGTTCACAACTTTTCCGTTGTGCTTTTTATTTTCTGCAAATGCCATCGTTTGTGACCTTCTGGAAATTTTGAACTGAGCCTCTTTTTCAATCCGCAGAGGTAGACTGCCTTTGTTCCATATGTTATTCCTTTTTAGACATTTTCTAGTTAATTATCCTTAAAGTCACTTCTCTAGAGATTGAACTCACAACCTCCGAAGTAGAATTGCAGATAATGTGTTAGTCGAAGAGATGAAGATGTTTGTTAGGTGTGAAGTGGATTAAATAAAGTGTCAAGTTCGAAATTCCCATCAAACAAACGGCATCTGAAGAAAGTCAATGAGTATAACCGAAATGATAGCAATAGTCTGAAATATTGTAAATGACAACAATAATTCATGACAGAAAAATATTTTCGTTTATAATTAAAGTAAAAATTGTTTCTTTCGCATGTTTCTAAAAGTGTTAATTTATGTTATGCTGAGTTATTATCGCCTGTTGTCAGGATTGAAGCTTCAGAAGATTGTCATTTAGAACTGCTTGTTAACTAATGCTTTTAACCGTTAACCCATGGGTCTATGTTTGACATAAAGATTCCCAAGTTCGATGAGAAGATACTTAAATTCGAAAAAAAAAAGTACCTGAAGAAGGTTTGGGGGGGGGGGGTTACATCGGCCGGAACTTGAATATAATAACCAAAATGAGAATAGTAGTCCGAATAATCCAAATGATGCAAATTATCAATCGTCATCCAAAAAATTCCGAAAAATAAAAATAATTTAGCCTGTAATATCAGTTAACAATTTTACCACCGTTATCTATCGCCTATACTCTTTACTTTCATGACTATGTCGTCACTGTATTAGCATCGACTAAATTGAAATAGTCTTTCTTCTTCATCTCTTACCCATTTACTTATGAAAGGAGACGGTTAAAGATGGCACGGGGGGGGGGGGAGGGGGCAGTGAGACTCACTTGAGAATGTTTCCTTCTGGTTAATAAGAGATGTGTTTCACTTTAGCATTCCTGTCCACCATGGCGCATGCTGATTATTATTTCTGTCTGTGTAAAGATGGCTGTTAGCTTCTAAAGAACCATATTTAGATTGGAGTACATGAACTCGGGGCAGGAGAGGGGGTTGTCGTTTGAGAGTGGAAGAAGGAGAGAACACTGATCACAAATGCTTATGGCATGAATTTCCATTACTGAGAGTGGTTTATTGTGCCAACAGTATTAATGCAATCGTCTTGCAGTTTCCCCTTCTTTCCTTTTTTTTTTTTAAATTTTCATTGTTTTTTTTTTGGCGGGTCTATTTTTATTCTGTAACTTTTCTGACACCTTTACTCGATTTTACATTTCAGTTCATTTCAATATTTTTGTTGATTTCTGTTGTATTTTTTATGTTTATTTTAATTTTACTTCTAGTTTATTTTCATGGTCATCTTTTTGTACATATGTCATCTCCATTCTCTTTCTCCTTCACCCTATCCCCCTTCTCCCTCTCTTTTCTCTTTCCTTTCCTCCCCTCTCTCTCCCTCTTCTCTGTCCTTCCCCTCTCTCTCTTACTCACTCCTTCTCTCTCTTACCGACCGTCTCCTTTTTTTACCTCCTGTCTTTTCTTATCTCCTTTAATCCCTCTCCTCTTTCCCTCTTTTCTCTCTCTTCTTCCACCCTTCTCTTTCTCCCTCCCCCCTCTCTCTCTCTCCTCCCTTCCTTCCCTCTCCCTCCCTTTCTCCTTCCTTTCCTCCTCTCTCCTTCCTTTCCTTATCTCTCCCTCCTTTCCTCCTCTCTCCTTCCTTTCCTTATCTCTCCTTCCTTTCCTTATCTCTCCTTCCTTTCCTTATCTCTCCTTCCTTTCCTTATCTCTCCTTCCTTTCCTTATCTCTCCTTCCTTTCCTCCTCTCTCCCACCTTTCCTCCCTTCCTTTCTCTCTTTCTCTTCCTTCCTTTCTCTCTTTCCCTTCCTTCCTTTCTCTCTTTCCCTTCCTTCCTTTCTCTCTTTCCCTTCCTCCCTTTTTCTCTCTTTTCCTCCCTCTCTTTTTCATCTTCCCTTCTCTCTCTTTTCCTCCTACCCTTTATATCTCCTTTCATCCCTTTCTTTTCTCTCTCACTCCCCCCTTCCTTCCCTTCCTTCTCTCTCATTTCATTCCACTCATATTAAACACCTTTCAAAAAATATGATTTTTTAAATAAATTTTATTCTTACACTATACATGTATGGTGTATGAATAAAATATATACAAATATCAAAAGTTTCCCCTTTAAATCATTAATGTGTGCATAGATTTTTTATTATTATTGAAAATTCAATTATTTTATATTTTTATTTTTGGTAAACAGATTTTAAATTTGTGTCAAAAAGAAACAGCATCCATGACAATGAACGCCATCCTTCAGGGAAAATCTTTTAAGCTTTTCATATGATGTCAACATCGCAGACCTTTTCTTTTTTTCTCTTATCTGCAATGTTACTTAGATGTCATTGCTGATTTCTCAAGCTTTAACTTTTCTCAAAGAAGTTAGTAGGTTATTTAAATTTAAAATGTCATCTCACATCCTCCGGTAATATTTTTAGATGTCTCTGTGCCATCTTGACGAGACGCTTTGTTCATTGGTCAGTTAATTTTTCTTTCTTTTGTTTTTTTTGGTTTTTTTTTTAATAAATCATTTTCTTCACTCAAATTGAATGGACACTTTTTTTTAGATGCATTCAACAACCATCTCTACAAGAGAATCTTTCTGTCAGTCATACGTCAGTTTTTAATTGGGGGTGGGGTGGGGGATTTACAAACTTACATTTTCTGTCAGTTTATAATTGTTTGTTTCAAAACTTTAAAAAAAAAAAAAAACTTTTTTAATCGTTTACATGCTAAATATTACTCGGAATAAATATATTACAAAAAAAATATCTCAAATCGTCTGTAAAATACATCTAGGACAGGCAAATATATTAAATGAACGATAAACAAGAAAAAGATAAAAGGGAATAATTTGCAAGGGTTCAACTTATATAGAAATCATTTCACTTGCCATAAATTTGTTACAGCAAGTTTATTACAACCTTCTATCTTTGTTGTTTTATAAAGCTTTTAGCAATTTGTGTTAATGGGAAGTAAATTTTAATCGTTTATCTTACACATTATTTCGTACTTATAAAAACTTATCAAACTTCATGTTTCAAAAGGAAGAGAAAAATGAACAAAAACTAGTTTAATGTTTCTTTTTCTCCTTTGTTAACAACTTTTTCTGTCACAGTGTGCCATTTACAATGCGATATCTATATTTATTCTTAACCACAGCAACGAGAGAAAGACAACAGTTGATTTGTTATTTTAACCGTGAAGGTCACTGTCATTCTTCTGCTATTCAGTAGTTTTTGCATGGAACCAGAATTTTTTTACAGCAATAACAAAAAGCAAATAAACCAAGTGAAGGATGAGCTCCTTCTCGCCAGCAAGCTTTCGTATGAGAAGCTGCCATTTTCTATACATGTCACATGATCCAAAGTCGTTGCATTTGATGGTAATTAAACGCTGTGTTCAACGTGAACTTATTTGATCAAACTTTTTCTTGTGGTGAAGCAGTAGTATTAGTTCCTTTATCAGCCTGGAAGACCCTTAATGCTGTAAGACCGGGGATAAGTACTGGACCTAAGGGTCTTCCAGGCTGAAAAAGGAACTAATACTACTGGTACCACCACAAAAAAAAGTTGTTGATCAAGTCATCAGTGGCATCATGCCAAAAAAACGGTGCATTGTCATATACGCTCACTATTCCTTTTAGGCGAGTTTACTCATGATTAACTCACTTGTATCATGAACGAGGTACATCATTTAATCCATAAATGCATCTTTTCAGCTTCCACACCTGTGATTCTGGACACACATCAGATGGTGGTTTAAGAAATAGCCCCCCCCCCCTCTGCCAGCATATTACCTTGCAGAAATGCTGAGGTAAAATCGAAAGTCTCCACCTGCCACATCATAACTGAGGCCGTTAACAATAGGAGACGCATAACCTCATTCATGGCTGCATGTTGAATAATCTGTTTTTAGGTTATGGGAATCTTCTTCATAACCACCTGCAACAAAACGAGCCTTCATTATCTTTTTGTCATTCAGAAATTTTTCTGTTATCACCCATCTTGTTGATATACGTTTTTTTCCCCATGACAGGTACACATTCTTCTTATACTTAATTAATTTCTATATTTTCCAATTCTCTTTTATTTGCATCAATCACATCTTCTTGTTCTTGTTCAGAAGTAAGTCAAACTGCATGTTTCTGATAACTTCTGTTACTTGAGGAAGTTCTCTCTATTGATCAACATGATCTCACTTGATACAAGGAGGATTTTCATTTTATGCTTCTGGTTTTATAGTTAGCCAATGGCTATATTTTTCTGTTGACTTCGGTTGTGTGCTCATAACCTTTTTTCCACTCATCACTTCTTTTCAATTTATATTCTACAACTTCGTTTCAGACTGTTATCTTCCACTTCCCTTCTATTGCTATTAGAATTTTTATTATATTGCCCTTCATCTTCCTACTCTGACACTTCATTCATCTCATTTGAAGAATTTGTAGTTCCATCCTTTGTAGTTTTGTCTTCTATAGTAGACACGGTCACTTGTCACAAATCCTTCATCTACATGTCCTTATATTGGATCTAAAAAATCTCCGAATTCTTTCACTTGATTTGGCTTCCATGAAGCTTTTCCTTGCTGTATGTAGGACATTTAAATTTATTCTTGATAGCAGGAACGGTTTTATATTCCGTTGTTAAAATAACAGAAAACATCTTTTTCAATGATCGTTCATTGTTACCTATGTCAAACTTGAACACATAGTTCTTTCTAATTTTTCATTTACCTCTGATACATTTGCTGCATTCAGAACAAAAAAGCCATGGACTCCTTCCAGCAGAGTAATTCCAAATATTTGTAATTTTTTATACAAAAATTCATATAGTACCCAAAAACTCATTCATATTAACTCCCACTGCTCATTTGTATGAATAAAACTCCTTAAATGACTTGTACGCCATCACATTTTCGTCTTGTAAGTAAATTTCGTTTAATTAGTCTATAATTACACTCAATCCATTTGTTCCACCAATATCTGTTATTGCCAAATGTCAAACACATTTTCGTATATTGTAGTAGTGACAAAAATACTACTGGGCTCTGTTTCTCTTTAGATAAATTTGTAAATATAGACCATATGCCTATATCTTGCTTCCATTCAGCTTATAATTCTTCAATTAGCAAAACTGGTGGCTGTTTTGTAAATTAAGACATCTTTCTTTTAAATGTGTTTCAATGTTTCTTATCACTCAAAGGAAGCTTTTGCTACCAATGTTAGTTTTTTAGTAACATAAATCCAGTCATGGACATTTAAGACTCACATTACACATCCATTGTATAATTCTCATATCATATCGTATCATATGCAACACATATCCTCAACCCTCACTGACCATGTTTGATTTCCATACATCATTCCCTTAGTTGACAGTGGTAACTCTCTGTTGGTTAGTAATGGCAAAATGAATTCAATTTGACAATTTTGTACATCTCCACATTTATTAATGTTAAACCTTTTTATTTCACTTTACATATGTTTCTATCAAAAAATATACGCATTGTATATTGAAAGTTAGTTTCTATTTTAATGTAATTCTTAATGAAACTCTTTCTTCATTTTTTCCAGATGAAACACAAAATTCAACATGAAGGCTTATTTTACACAGTGTCAGAAAATGATAAATCCAGGATATTTGGCATAAAAGGTCTGAGTACGAATTTTATGAAACAGGTAAGTTATCATTTTCATACAGAGAAATATAAAAAAGATGGACAGTGCAGATAAATCTTTATTCATAGATTCTACTTTCCATGTACTATCATAAAAAAAGTGAATGCTTAAAATCAAATTATACATACAAGCAAAAGATATGCGACTAGAGCTCTATCTAAATATGTGACCTCTATTGAGGTCACATATTTTTGCTCGTATATCACTCCCTCCTTCCCAAAAATAGGAGACAGTAATCCCTGGGAGAATGATATCATGACCACAAAACAGATACTACACTACCCCATCCACACACACACAAAAAATGAGATAATATCTGAGAAGATGATATCATGACGAAAGTCCCCAGAAAGAAGAAAGTACCCCTGCTCTGTTGTGGAAAGGTAGTCGAATGCAACTCAATTTCTTGTTAGCATTGGGTACACAAAAAGTTCAGTGGATTTAAAGATAGCTTAAGAGATAATCACCAGTTTGTGTGTAAGAATTGTAAGACAATGAAGAAGGATGGGAACTCGGATGCGGAGAAAGTATATTTAGATGGTAAAGCTACTGAGGTTGTTCAGAAATTTTGTTATTTTGGTGATAGCATTTGAGCATAAAGAAGGGGCAGGTGCTAGTGTGGCTTCAAGAATTAGGAGTAGATGGAGTAAGTTATAGGGAACTGCTGTCATCATTAACTAGCAGAGTGTTATTGCTGTCAACAAAAAGAAGGAGGCAGTGTGATAATGTATGGAAGTGAAATCTGGCAATTGAGGGTTGAGGACATGCATTGTATAGAGAGAAATGATATGAAAATGATACAATAGAGATAAATTAAATCTTGAAAGTATAAGGAGATGTGTGCAGAACAGAAGACTTTGTTGGTTTGGTCAGATTGAAAAAATGGATGTAGAAGAGTTGAGGTAGCAGGATCAGTTGGCAAGGGAAGATCAAGGAAAATCTGGGAGGAAGTGATGATGAATTTGGGAGACAGAGGGATAAAGACCTGGTCAAAGTTAGTTGGTTTTTTTTTTGTTGTTTGTTTGTTTTTATTTTTTTTTTACTTTAATTCACCACAAAGATGTTTGTTCATATTACATTTAAATTTCTGCATGTTGGTGCAGAGAAGAAATTCCAAAGGCACGTGGTCCAAGGAAAGAATCTATTTGGGGAACCTCTACAGTGAAAGGGTGGGATTTTTCTGCTAGTCGAGTTGATTAGGGATATTTATGTTGGTGGAATACAATTGCAGTACGTTCACTGGAGTACATTTTATGGAAGTACTTGTAAAGCAATCACGGGGATGCAACATTGTGGCGATAGGACAGGTGCTAGAACTTAGTAGACAGCAAAGGACCTAGAGGCTCATTTTTATACCCTGTCCAAGAGGGAGAAACTAGTTGTTGGTGCACCAGCCGAGATGTGGCAACAATAATCCATGCACGAGCGAATGGTGGCTTTATAGAGATATAGGATACTGGCTGGTGTGAGAAGTTTTCTAGCTTGGTAGAGAGAGCCCACCTTGCAGCAGACTTGGCAGTATCTTCTATGTATTTATTCATATTCATGTTGCCTATGAATGTTAGACCAAGAAGTTTGAATCTCAGAAAGGGTGCTATAGCAATCGATGTTTCGAAAGGTTTCTTATGATTTTTAAAGGAAAGGAGCTCTGGTAGTAGGGGTGGGATGTGATGGGTGAAAATTTCAGATTCATGCGAGTAGTATTTTTTTGTGTTCATTTATACATAAATAACACTAAACAATCAAACATTTTGTAAATTTTGCAAAATTTAGAAGGTGCAGACCAAAAAGAGCCGTTAGGGCTCCACGGGACTTAAAATCCATCATTTTTCGGTGAAAAAGTGGTTTCATGCAACATTGCAGGTCCTAAAACATCCTCAAAAGCTATGAATGGATATAGATGGTTAAATCCGATATAGTACTTTAATTTAGGACCATTTTCAGGCTGTGAAAGGGTTTTCATGAATATGAAATAGCCAAAAACTAGTGAAAAATAGCCCAAATTAGCCAAAATTTCCCAAAATCCTCTGTTAAGCTACCTAATTGATTCCCAAGCCTCTGCAATGGTTATGCATGGCTGTAGATAGTTGAAACTAACAAGACACTAAGGTTTAACGCCAGTTTTGAGGTTTTAGGAGACTCCCAAGGTAGAAATGGGGGTCAAATTTCAGCCAAAATGGTTAAAAATGCACCACAAACTACGTATCCAAATGACACGGCTGGAATCATATAAACCGAATAGTGGATAATGCAGTCAATTTAATAAAACATCCTTAATGGCTATGAAATGTCATGAAATAGTCAATTGAAGTTGTGGAAATCCATGGGGAACTGCACAGGAGATCAGCCAATTACTTGTACATCGACTGAAATAAACCTTCAATGATTTCCCAATTCTCGACTTCGAACTTGGTTTGGCGTGTACTCATGTCCCAAGCACCAAGCACATTGCATAGAGTGGTAGCATTGAATGTAACCATCCATTTTTGGCTCGATTCTACTACAGACTGGAGGTCATTTTCTAAGTATTCAGCCATTGCCTTTGATATGTTTGTGTTTAATTTGCCCTCATGTCAGGAATAGTGTGATGTTATCAGCAAATATACCCATAGTTTGACTGTCAATTTTTAAAAGCTGTCCACCAGATGCCAACAGTCATAAAACGAATATGATGATCATGTATTGAAACATGTCTTTATTCAACACTTTTTATTAAACATGGATATAGCAAATCCAAATACAAGAGTCAATTCTGTGCAGAATCCCATCCCTTTTTATGGGTGTATGTATATATATATATATTCCATGAAAAATGCCAGTATACTGAAATCATATGCCCTTAATAGGGTTAAGATGAAAATTCATATACACTAAATGTACAAAAGCAAGGAAATTCCCAAATTTTTACACTTTTATTGTCATTAAGGGTATGACTACATATCAATTAAACCATTTTATTATCACATCACTACAGTATAAATCTCTATGCAGGAGTGGATGAAGTGTGTGAGGTGCGCCGAAGAAAAATTCCTACCAGTAAAATACATAGCCCTGTTGTGCTCGCATACCCTTAATGACAATAAAAGTGTAAAAATTTGGGAATTTCCTTGCTTTTGTAAATGAATTTTCATCTTAACCCTATTAAGGGCATATGATTTCAGTATACTGGCATTTTTCATGGAATGTCACTACTTTTGTAAAGGCTATGCCTCAATACAATGCCTTCTCATAACTGATATAGTTGGTAGTTTGACTAATCAATGTTTCTTCCAATATTCACAGGTAAATATTTTTTTTAAAATTATGATGAGTGTATATTTACTCATGATACAATTCAAACTAGAACAAATTTTTTCAAACTTTACCATGTATTCATTGCAAACAATAAATGGTGATTCAATCATTTTACAGTCAGTGTGTTTGAAAACTGACAAGGACACAATGCAAAAATATTTAATTTGAATTAAATAAATAAACCAATCAAACATTTTTTGGGCAGGGAGAAATATAATAAAGTTATTCACAATAGTAAACAATAAAATATTCAGTGTACAAAGGAAAACAAAATACAACCTCTATCTGTGCCATAACACAGCTGAATTAATCAAATAGCTGATGAGATATAGAAGAAAGTGTATGTGGACTAGTCATTTTTTAAGGTTTGTTGAAAATTTCTGAGAAACTACGGTATATTGGTAAACTGAAATTAGAAAGCCATCAACTAGAGCCCAGAGCCTCTATCTCTGCCAAAAATCAGCTGAATCCATCAAAAAATTGATGAGATACAGAATAAACTGTATGTAGACTAGTAATTTTTTAAGGTTTTTTGGGGAATTTTCTGAAAAACTAAGGTATATGGTAAACTGAAATTAAAATGCCATCAACTAGACCTTAGAATCTCTATCTCTGCCAAAAATCAGCTGAATCCATCAAATAGTTGACGAGATACAGGGTGGCACATACCTACGTACGTACATACACACAGATAACATGATTTCATGATTGAACTTTCTGGATCTCTGGGTTGCCTTGATGCTGAAATTCTACACACTTATAGAACCTATCAAATAAAAATTTTGTGCAAAGTTTTAACTAATTTGGTTTATTGGTTTTTGAGTTATGATTGATCAAAGAAATGAGATTTCCAGCACAGGCCATTCGTGTAGTCTATTAAGGAATAGAGCGTCCCTTTATATATATATATATATATATATATATATATATATATATATATATATACTAGGAAAATACCCGTCCAAGGACGAGTATAAGCAATAAATCTAGCATTACTTTAAAATTTGTATGTTTTTTCTTTCTTTCGGAGTATTGTACGGTTTTGGTGCCCCCCCCCCCCCCACTAAATGGTACAGTTTGCAACAAAAATAAATAATGTGTGCACGTCCCTGTTTTCTAAAATACATATTCCATAATTCATAATAAGTTCAATAGTTTAGGATTTTACAAAGCACATATTAAAAAAATGTATAACTTAATATAACTCAAAATTTGATGTAGAGCAATTTTTTTCTCTAAATCTTTTTTATGTAACTTATTTTAAAAGTTTTTTTGGGGTTGGGTGCAAGTTGGGTGGGCGCACCTACTAAATGGTAACGTTTTAAAACAAAAATAAGGTACCAATATTACTCACTGTGTTGCCGAGAATATATATTCCAAAATTCATAATGATCGGTTCATAAAAAAATTAATTAAAAAAACAAAAAAAACTCAATATATATGCACCCCTAAATGTTAACATTTACAAAAAAAATCTGCCTATGTTACTCACCGTATTTTTTAGAATATATATTCCAAAATTCATAATGATCCACTGATTAGTTTAGGTGATTACCCTGTACACACACACACACACACACACACACACACACACACACATATATATATATATATATATATATATATATATATATATATATATATATATATATATAATGTTAAAGTCAAAAACTTTCTTATCTAGATATTTTCTCAAACAATAGCCCATACTGAATAATAATAAAAAAAAAAGCTTTGTATCCATTTTGAGAATTAAAAAATTCTCAAAATAATCAGATTAGATCTAAGAAATCAATAGGTTCCAGAGTTACCCCCCCCCCCTTTTTTTAATAAAGCAAGATGGACAGATTTCAGATATTGCCTTGAATTAATACTAAACTGATCTAAATTTCAATAATTTCAAAAATATATTTATCACTATTGATAGAAAGCCAGTTATGCAAATTCTTAAAGAATGCATTCGAAATATTCTTCTGAATAGAAAACAAGAAAAGTTGTGCGTTATACATACTTAATCTGGCTCAAAATGGAGGTAAAAAGATTGAAATGCAAATTTTCTAAATCTTCAACAAGATAAGCTTTTAACCTGAAGCTTTCGCTAGTCGTGTAAATACAAAATTAATTTACTAAGCAACATCACTTTTATGCTATGTCGGCAATACAAGAACTTGAATGAGGCATTTACTTGTAAACCTTCCAATCTTGTTCACCGGTTAATGACATGAATAAATCATAAATATTTAGTTATTAATTACAAAGCTTCTGCTTTTATGCTTGAAGCAAACATATTAAGCATCACTTTAGAAACCTTTTCTCTCCATTTGTTTTCTCCCCCCCCCCCCCCAATCTCTGTCTCCCTCTTGCACACTCTCCTTGCTCTTTCTCCCTCTATCTCCCTCTTGCTCTTGGGTGCCTCAAACTCTTGGATCTGCATTCTTGCTGTCTCAGACCCCCCACCCTCTCTCTCTCTCTCAGAACTCCCAACTCTATCTCCCCCTATCTCACAATCACTTTATCCCTTCCCTCAGTTCTATCTCCCCTCTCTTTCTGTTTCAATCTCTTCCCACCCACCCACCCCTCTCTCTCTCTCTCTACCCAGTCTCCTTACTTACAACCTTACCCTTTGTGTGTTTTTCATTGCCTTTGTGCTATTGTTAATATTAGAAGAATAAAACTAAAAGAAATCACTTACTGTGAAAAGTCAACCAGTTTATCTTCTGATTCAACCAACTGAACCATGAAACTGTCCCGATTAAATCTCATTACTTGCTGCTGCTGCTTTTCATTTATATTCAAATTCGATTTTCTATTATCGCCTCTCTTGCCATCTCTTAGGCGTGCTGAGTTTTCAATTTCAAGATTTAACAAGATTTATTCAACAGCCACAACACATGAATTTTATGTTTGTATACTTTTTAAAAAAGATGTTTTTGCCTATTATCGAACTTAAAGGCTAATTTCACAAATTTATTATCAAATAATGCGATACACAATACCAACGCGTGTCCATGTGATTTGATAGCGTCATAGATTTTACAAAACCAAAACAAAATGCTAGAAAAATGGTAATTCTTTGAAAGGAAATCTTTTCATAAGTATTGACTGGTTGGTCTTTTAGTGTTTATAGGATAAGGATGATCAACTCGATTAACTTACAAATAAGCAGCTAAAATTTGCTGATTGCGATTATTTGAGTAAAGAACAAATTAACAAATGACATTAATATTTTTTAAGGGTTAAAAAGTTTGTTTCTCTGGATTAAAAATAGGGCTAATAATGTGTACTCTCTCCTCCTCCTCTCATCACCTTTTTCTCTCTCTCCCTCTGTCTCTCTCTCCCTCTGTCTCTCTCATCTTTATGCTTCCTCCTCTCGCCAGTCTTTTTCTTCTTCCTCCCCCTCTTTTTTTCCTGCTCCCCCTCTTTTTCTTTTCCTCCTCCCTTCTCCTCTCTCTTTTTCTTCTTCTCTTCTTCCTGCTTTCTCTTTATCTTCTTCCTCCTTTCCCCCCTTTCTTTTTCTTCTTCCTCTCTTCTTTCACTTTTCTCCAATCTTTTTCTTCTTCTTTCCTTTCTCCCCCTCTTTTTCTGCTTCCTTCCTTTCTCCCCCTCTTTTTCTGCTTCCTTCGTTTCTCCCCCTCTTTTTCTGCTTCCTTCGTTTCTCCCCCTCTTTTTCTGCTTCCTTCGTTTCTCCCCCTCTTTTTCTGCTTCCTTCCTTCCTGCCCCTCTTTTTCTTCTTCCTTCCTGCCCCTCTTTTTCTTCTTCCTTCCTCCCCCTCTTTTTCTTCTTCCTTCCTGCCCCTCTTTTTCTTCTTCCTTCCTGCCCCTCTTTTTCTTCTTCCTTCCTCCCCCTCTTTTTCTTCTTCCTTCCTGCCCCTCTTTTTCTTCTTCCTTCCTCCCCCTCTTTTTCTTCTTCCTTCCTCCCCCTCTTTTTCTTCTTCCTTCCTCCCCCTCTTTTTCTTCTTCCTTCCTCCCCCTCTTTTTCTTCTTCCTTCCTCCCCCTCTTTTTCTTCTTCCTTCCTCCCCCTCTTTTTCTTTTTCCTCCCTTCTCTCCCCCTTTTTCTTCCTCCCTTCTCTCCCCCTTTTTCTTCCTCCCTTCTCTCCCCCTTTTCTTCTTCCTCTCTTCTCCCATCTCTTTTTCTTCTCCTCCTCTCTTTTTCTTCTTCCTCCCTTTTTTACCTCTTCCTCCCTTCTCCCTCCTCTTTTACCTCTTCCTCCCTTCCCCCCATACTGATGATTACCACCGAGCTAAAGATGTGACAATGCAAGACTTTTCTCAGTATTTTACATTTCAATACTTCTGCTATCTAATAGAATTCTAACACGAATATTATTAAGCAAAGAATCTTATATCTATGTACGTATGACTTTAAATCGTGGAGAATCATTAGGAAAATGTTAGTGTTGAGAATTCACAGATGAGTTCTATCAAACTAAAATGTGCCATAAAAATACCTGATTCTCATAAACTGATGTCATCCGAAGTGGATAAGGCTCTTTCCCACTTCCCATTCTGTAATCATGTCTGTTTTTCAAATCTACATACGACCACTCATGAAAACAATCTCATTATGAATTGAATTTGTCTGCCTCTTTTATGTGTGGTAAATCAGTGAACTCTGCTGGTCGTCTTAAACGCAATATGAGAAACCGTTGTGTAGCAAATGCCACAATGTTAGACTACAACTACTCAAACTGGACATAGTTTTTCAATCCATTTTTGGATCTAAAAGTCATCATCAGAGTCGTGCTAGAAAACGAGACAGAAAGGGCAGCAAATGATGAAAAAAAATTAAATACAAAAAAAATGTGTCACATTGTAGTAAGATGGTACATAGGATGTGTTAGTTGATGTCGAAAGGAAATTTCCATTTAAAAATTAGATTATGTGAAAAGGAAATTTCCACTTAGAAATTTACTAAACGTGTTCAAGGAAGTGACATAGCTAAGTGGGTATTGATCTAAGAGATGCAAGATGTGATAGAAAGTTAGCTATAGACAACCTCTTGAGTGTTGAACAGCAAACAGACAAAACGTGTTTTTGAGATCTTCACCCCCAACCCCTCTCTACAAGAATGGACGGTATGAAAGTAGTCTTATGTAATAATGTATATGGTAAAGAATGTAATATTACTGCATACTGTATAGAAAATTATGTTAGAATAAAACAAAAGAATTATGACCCAGAGCAGAATAATGTGTGTTGTTGTTGTTGTTTTTAATTGCTAAGACGAAAGAACAACTATTACAACTGCTTCTACTAAAGAAAGAAAGAGAGCAACTCTAAAGTCAACACTACTACAACAGATGATACAAAGAAAAATATAACTATTACAGATGCTGCTCACAACAAAGAAAAAAAGAGAGGAAATAACTGTGTAGTCTGCTACTTGACCACTGCTACTACTATATGCCATGCAAAAATTGAACTTAAAAAAATATTTAAA
This sequence comes from Sepiola atlantica, assembly GCA_963556195.1. Classification (NCBI taxonomy): domain Eukaryota; kingdom Metazoa; phylum Mollusca; class Cephalopoda; order Sepiida; family Sepiolidae; genus Sepiola; species Sepiola atlantica. The sequence goes on along the minus strand of OY744515.1, from coordinate 179,489,924 downwards.
ATTACACAATTGTTTTTTTTTTTAATCAAATCAACCAAAAGTTATAATTTCTAGTTGTTTACATAAGTCAAGTACTGGTGACCCTTGGAAAACGTTGGTTTATCGCCATACCTTGGGGAGGAAAGGGGATCGGCAAAAATTATAAATATCTAAAATCACCAAAAGCTGTGATCAATACTTATTAACAATTACTGATAATCCTAAGAAATGAGGATGAGGAGGAAGGGGCTTGAAAATACCCTTTAATAGGCAAATATTGCACCTTTTCACTTATATAGTTGTTCATTTTCCCCCCCAAATGCAACCAAAAGTCGTAATCAATGTTAGTTTATATTCGTTGGGGGGGGGGGGGGGGGGGTCATGTTTTAATTGTTTAATTTTAAATATATATTTCTCTCTGCTAATGATGTCACAATACAAAAGATTGTTCATTATCAAATTGTTTCATGTACTTTATGCTGATTCGAGATTTACTGATTCTGGAATTTTATGAATTTCAGTTTGAAATGATAAAAATCTTGATTGAAAATGTTTTCTTTACATCTCTTCTAGATATGGAGAAAAGTCATTTAAAAGACTTGTTTGCCATATCTTTTATTCTCTTATAACATTAGGAACATTTTGTTGATGAACTTGAAATTTTTTCCCTCACAATTTCTTTCCAAATTTATAAGATGACAAAAATCTTATTTACAAAATAGTTTTTTGAAAAATGTACTCAATGCAGACTTGTTTTTCCATCAAGGAACTTAATCCATTTATATAATAGACATATTCTTATTATAATAGTTATAAGTTATCTCCCATTATTAGAACTCTTCATTGGTATCACTCCAGAAATAGAAACGAGGCTTCACTCCATTTCTGATCATGGATGTCTGTCAGTTCAGTCATGTAAAAAAAAAACAGTTAATAAAAGCATGAGGTGAACACTACATGTTTTTTTTTAAATTCCTGACAAGTCTTGTCAATCAATTTACACTTTGGATTAATTTCTGTGCAAAACACATCTGTTTTAGAAAATAGAACCAAAGTTTGTATATACATTTACTAAGTGTTTTGCAGCCTTCTAACTTCACTAAACAGATGAATGGATTCCAACACTTGCTAAACAAAATCGTTAAAATTGGTATTATAGCACATTAATCACTTCTGAAAAAAGTGTTACCACAGTGTATTTGAAGAAGAAAAACGTCTGTAACTGAAATTTAGAAATATTAGTTACTCTCCTCCCCATAACATGCATTAGTTCTGTCCTTTGTTGCTAACAGCAACAAATGAACAGGACAAGAGGGATTCTTGGAAATGTCACTATGTGAAATTTAAATTCCACGAAGCCAGAATTAGCATCATAGGTTAAAATTGTATTACATTAAACATTTTAAAGTGTTGGTACTGGTTTCATATGTAATGTTATTAATTGTAGGTTGTTGGGTTTTAATGAAGATAGCTACAAAATACAGAATTGAAATCCTACAAATATTCATGTTGTTACTTCAATTTTCAAGTTTCTTTAATCAATTTGTTTCAGAGATTAAACAATCAAATTTGGTTCTACTTTCATTTTTTTTAATTCCCAATCTGTGTAACGGCTTCATTTCTTTTCATTGTTGCGTACAAAACAACAGATGGTCATTCACGGTTGACTGCTTCAAAAAAAAAAAAAAACTTCAGACGGAACAAAGAAATATCCGACAGATTATCAAATAATAAACACAACAAATGTCACACTTTCAATAAACTTGTGTAAATACTTCTCATGTGTTTCTCACAAAAGATTATCAAATAATAAACACAACAAATGTCACACTTTCAATAAACTTGTGTAAATATTTCTCATGTGTTTCTCACAAAAGATTATCAAATAATAAACACAACAAATGTCACACTTTCAATAAACTTGTGTAAATATTTCTCATGTGTTTCTCACAAAAGATTATCAAATAATAAACACAACAAATGTCACACTTTCAATAAACTTGTGTAAATATTTCTCATGTGTTTCTCACAAAAGATTATCAAATAATAAACACAACAAATGTCACACTTTCAATAAACTTGTGTAAATACTTCTCATGTGTTTCTCACAAAAGATTATCAAATAATAAACACAACAAATGTCACACTTTCAATAAAATTGTGTAAATACTTCTCATGTGTTTCTCACAAAAGATTATCAAATAATAAACACAACAAATGTCACACTTTCAATAAAATTGTGTAAATACTTCTCATGTGTTTCTCACAAAAGATTATCAAATAATAAACACAACAAATGTCACACTTTCAATAAACTTGTGTAAATACTTCTCATGTGTTTCTCACAAAAGATTATCAAATAATAAACACAACAAATGTCACACTTTCAATAAAATTGTGTAAATACTTCTCATGTGTTTCTCACAAAAGATTATCAAATAATAAACACAACAAATGTCACACTTTCAATAAAATTGTGTAAATACTTCTCATGTGTTTCTCACAAAAGATTATCAAATAATAAACACAACAAATGTCACACTTTCAATAAACTTGTGTAAATACTTCTCATGTGTTTCTCACAAAAGATTATCAAATAATAAACACAACAAATGTCACACTTTCAATAAAATTGTGTAAATACTTCTCATGTGTTTCTCACAAAAGATTATCAAATAATAAACACAACAAATGTCACACTTTCAATAAAATTGTGTAAATACTTCTCATGTGTTTCTCACAAAAGATTATCAAATAATAAACACAACAAATGTCACACTTTCAATAAACTTGTGTAAATACTTCTCATGTGTTTCTCACAAAAGATTATCAAATAATAAACACAACAAATGTCACACTTTCAATAAAATTGTGTAAATACTTCTCATGTGTTTCTCACAAAAGATTATCAAATAATAAACACAACAAATGTCACACTTTCAATAAAATTGTGTAAATACTTCTCATGTGTTTCTCACAAAAGATTATCAAATAATAAACACAACAAATGTCACACTTTCAATAAACTTGTGTAAATACTTCTCATGTGTTTCTCACAAAAGATTATCAAATAATAAACACAACAAATGTCACACTTTCAATAAACTTGTGTAAATACTTCTCATGTGTTTCTCACAAAAGATTATCAAATAATAAACACAACAAATGTCACACTTTCAATAAACTTGTGTAAATACTTCTCATGTGTTTCTCACAAAAGATTATCAAATAATAAACACAACAAATGTCACACTTTCAATAAAATTGTGTAAGTACTTCTCATGTGTTTCTCACAAAAGATTATCAAATAATAAACACAACAAATGTCACACTTTCAATAAACTTGTGTAAATACTTCTCATGTGTTTCTCACAAAAGATTATCAAATAATAAACACAACAAATGTCACACTTTCAATAAAATTGTGTAAATACTTCTCATGTGTTTCTCACAAAAGATTATCAAATAATAAACACAACAAATGTCACACTTTCAATAAACTTGTGTAAATACTTCTCATGTGTTTCTCACAAAAGATTATCAAATAATAAACACAACAAATGTCACACTTTCAATAAACTTGTGTAAATACTTATGTGTTTCTCACAAAAGATTATCAAATAATAAACACAACAAATGTCACACTTTCAATAAACTTGTGTAAATACTTCTCATGTGTTTCTCACAAAAGATTATCAAATAATAAACACAACAAATGTCACACTTTCAATAAACTTGTGTAAATACTTCTCATGTGTTTCTCACAAAAGATTATCAAATAATAAACACAACAAATGTCACACTTTCAATAAACTTGTGTAAATACTTCTCATGTGTTTCTCACAAAAGATTATCAAATAATAAACACAACAAATGTCACACTTTCAATAAACTTGTGTAAATACTTCTCATGTGTTTCTCACAAAAGATTATCAAATAATAAACACAACAAATGTCACACTTTCAATAAACTTGTGTAAATACTTCTCATGTGTTTCTCACAAAAGATTATCAAATAATAAACACAACAAATGTCACACTTTCAATAAACTTGTGTAAATACTTCTCATGTGTTTCTCACAAAAGATTATCAAATAATAAACACAACAAATGTCACACTTTCAATAAACTTGTGTAAATACTTCTCATGTGTTTCTCACAAAAGATTATCAAATAATAAACACAACAAATGTCACACTTTCAATAAACTTGTGTAAATACTTCTCATGTGTTTCTCACAAAAGATTATCAAATAATAAACACAACAAATGTCACACTTTCAATAAACTTGTGTAAATACTTCTCATGTGTTTCTCACAAAAGATTATCAAATAATAAACACAACAAATGTCACACTTTCAATAAACTTGTGTAAATACTTCTCATGTGTTTCTCACAAAAGATTATCAAATAATAAACACAACAAATGTCACACTTTCAATAAACTTGTGTAAATACTTCTCATGTGTTTCTCACAAAAGATTATCAAATAATAAACACAACAAATGTCACACTTTAAATAAACTTGTGTAAATATTTCTCATGTGTTTCTCACAAAAGATTATCAAATAATAAACACAACAAATGTCACACTTTCAATAAACTTGTGTAAATACTTCTCATGTGTTTCTCACGAAAGATTATCAAATAATAAACACAACAAATGTCACACTTTCAATAAACTTGTGTAAATACTTCTCATGTGTTTCTCACAAAAGATTATCAAATAATAAACACAACAAATGTCACACTTTCAATAAACTTGTGTAAATACTTCTCATGTGTTTCTCACAAAAGATTATCAAATAATAAACACAACAAATGTCACACTTTCAATAAACTTGTGTAAATACTTCTCATGTGTTTCTCACAAAAGATTATCAAATAATAAACACAACAAATGTCACACTTTCAATAAACTTGTGTAAATACTTCTCATGTGTTTCTCACAAAAGATTATCAAATAATAAACACAACAAATGTCACACTTTCAATAAACTTGTGTAAATACTTCTCATGTGTTTCTCACAAAAGATTATCAAATAATAAACACAACAAATGTCACACTTTCAATAAACTTGTGTAAATACTTCTCATGTGTTTCTCACAAAAGATTATCAAATAATAAACACAACAAATGTCACACTTTCAATAAACTTGTGTAAATACTTCTCATGTGTTTCTCACAAAAGATTATCAAATAATAAACACAACAAATGTCACACTTTCAATAAACTTGTGTAAATATTTCTCATGTGTTTCTCACAAAAGATTATCAAATAATAAACACAACAAATGTCACACTTTCAATAAACTTGTGTAAATACTTCTCATGTGTTTCTCACAAAAGATTATCAAATAATAAACACAACAAATGTCACACTTTCAATAAACTTGTGTAAATACTTCTCATGTGTTTCTCACAAAAGATTATCAAATAATAAACACAACAAATGTCACACTTTCAATAAACTTGTGTAAATACTTATGTGTTTCTCACAAAAGATTATCAAATAATAAACACAACAAATGTCACACTTTCAATAAACTTGTGTAAATACTTCTCATGTGTTTCTCACAAAAGATTATCAAATAATAAACACAACAAATGTCACACTTTCAATAAACTTGTGTAAATATTTCTCATGTGTTTCTCACAAAAGATTATCAAATAATAAACACAACAAATGTCACACTTTCAATAAACTTGTGTAAATACTTCTCATGTGTTTCTCACAAAAGATTATCAAATAATAAACACAACAAATGTCACACTTTCAATAAACTTGTGTAAATACTTCTCATGTGTTTCTCACAAAAGATTATCAAATAATAAACACAACAAATGTCACACTTTCAATAAACTTGTGTAAATACTTCTCATGTGTTTCTCACAAAAGATTATCAAATAATAAACACAACAAATGTCACACTTTCAATAAACTTGTGTAAATACTTCTCATGTGTTTCTCACAAAAGATTATCAAATAATAAACACAACAAATGTCACACTTTCAATAAACTTGTGTAAATACTTCTCATGTGTTTCTCACAAAAGATTATCAAATAATAAACACAACAAATGTCACACTTTCAATAAACTTGTGTAAATATTTCTCATGTGTTTCTCACAAAAGATTATCAAATAATAAACACAACAAATGTCACACTTTCAATAAACTTGTGTAAATACTTCTCATGTGTTTCTCACAAAAGATTATCAAATAATAAACACAACAAATGTCACACTTTCAATAAACTTGTGTAAATATTTCTCATGTGTTTCTCACAAAAGATTATCAAATAATAAACACAACAAATGTCACACTTTCAATAAACTTGTGTAAATACTTCTCATGTGTTTCTCACAAAAGCGTAACTTTGTTAATTACACATTGAGTTTTTTTTAAAATTTATTATTAATTGAATATTTATTAAAATACAAAATGCAATAGCGTAGAATAAAACGCAATTTAAAAAAATCATATTTAAAAAATAATTCAATTACAAAATTCAATCAACCATAATGCATTTAGGTTTCTTCATAAATAAGTCAGCCGTTTTTATCTTTTGTTAATAAATGAATTACTTTGTTGCTCTTCGAAATTTAGAATCATTTAAATTGTCGTTTCTGGCTTATCAAATCTTCATGTATAAAAAGAGTGAAGGTTTTATTTACATCCAATAATTTTATTGAATAGAGATTAAAACGGCATAACCATAACAAACTAATTTAAGAATGCTGATTGAGACAGACTTCAAAATTTTCAAATGGTTTTTGGAATCTGCTCTAGGCAAGGCCTCAAAACACTCCATTTTATAGTTTTGGGCACAGCATGGATTTTCAACAAATTGTTCTGTAATAGGAGAGTCCAAGGTCGTGGATAAAGAGTGATACAAAGTATAGTAGTACGAGTAGTACTATACTAGTACTTGCTTTTTCTTTGGAGCTAGTGGTAGTAGTATTAGTAGTATCGTAAGATTGTTTATCAGTTTAATTGCCAGTGTGATGCTGGTTATATACAGCAAACTTTCTTGCATTTTCAGATGCATATAAACCAGCAGATTCCATACAAAATCCAACAGAGAAAGGAAGGACCCTTGTGTCATCCTTTCTCCTCAATCTTGAACTCTCCGGGATGGCACAGTGGCTTAGTTGGTAACGACGCGGACTGAGGACCTGGGTGTGCCAGGTTCGAATCCAAGTCATTTCCACTGAAAAAACGCTTCCATCAAACCCACATGACAACTTGTGTCTAATCTCCTGGAGGGGGGGATACATAGTAATCACATTAACACTTGTCCACGGGTGGCCTCAGCCTTGATAAAGTGGTGGTTTCTATTTAATTTAAAAAATATAAATTTAAAAACTCTCCTATTGGACAGCATTTGGGTGAAAAATGTAATTTCAATGAAGAAAGTAACTGTTACATTTTCATGGAGTCCTGCAATTATAATTCAGATTGTTGAAATGATTTCTCCGTGATTGTCTTAGTTGCTTTATCTTGACTCTACGTATGAACTATTCATGTGCTGCCATCTCGCCGTCTTTCATTCTTCATTGTGGCTGAACTGCGTGAATGATGAATTGATGACCACAAACGATACAAAATATTTTAAATATTATTTTATGGTCAGGTTTCTTGCTTCATAACTTCCTCAGACTTTACAGAATTCATTTCCTTTACCAGGTGGCCACGAAGAGGGTGTCCTGCCATATGTCTCACCAATGACTTGAACTTTCAAAAGTATTCTCTCTCTGACACCTCCTCTCAACATTTGCAGATAGTTGGATCAGTTTTGTATCCCCATCTACTCATAGCAACTTTTGATCGCCCCATTCCTGTTTTCAGGCAGTTGAGTGTTTTCCACTGGACCCAGGGTGCTTCTGTACCAAGAGGAAGACCCTAAGAAGGGGAGATTTCCCTGTCACTAAGAGGGAGGACAATTCTCTAGCCCTCTGGTCCACAGCTGTAGTCTGGTCTCTGCCTGAGATGTTGTTAGAGGTTTGACATGGCTGATAAAGCTTCTCCTTGACTTAAGTCATTGGGCCGTTGGTTCACATTCATGGAAGGGATGGTGTTCATCCCTGGTATCCTTTGTGATCTTTACACAGCTGTCCACTTTCCGTCTCACATCTGCAAGGGGCAATGCCAGTTAGGAGATGCAGGTTGGTAGGCTTCGGGGAACTAGTGATCAAGCGAATATTGTTTTTAGCAATTACTGATTTCTGCTGAATTGCTGGAGCATTACATCCTTATTTTGTCATTTGGTTCGATTTTCTTTCTCTTAACTCCTTTTCTTTCATTTTCTCTTTCCCTCTTTCTTCTTCCTCTTTTTTCATGGAAATCGCTGCAGACAAGGCATGAAGCTACTTGATTTAAGGAGCTAACAAGAACGGAACATGATTATTGCAAAGAGAGGAGATGCTTATTGGCCTTAGTCTTGAAAAGATCAAGGCTATAGGTAGGAGGAAAACAGTCAGCAGGAAAACCACTAGACCAACAAGTCAAACTAGCTGGAACAAAGGAAGCAGCAAATAGATCATACAATTCTGAAGAACACATGTCATAATATTATTTATAGAAAAGACTGAGACTAGCAACATCACGTCTGTGAGAGAGAGGGTGTAGAGAAGAAGAAAGGGCATGGCTAATCAAATTACAGATACGTTTCTGCACCTTATAAAGAACCCTCAAATGGGACAAAGATTCACCAGCTCAAATATGACAACAGTACTCCATACATGGTCTAATAGTAAATTTGTAGAGATAGAGAATATCCTCAGGTGTGAGAAAGTGTTTGGAGCGATAGAGAGAACCGACTTTATGAGACGCAGAAAGAGCAATGAATCTAATGTATGAACTTCAAGAAAGATTTAATGAGAGAAAAAGACCAAAAAGTTTCAGAGTCGATTTCTCTTCAAAAGCAGAACCATCTATGAGAATCTCAGGAAGAAAAGGGACATACCTACGATTGAGACACAAGCTGAGTATTAACAGAATTAAACGAAACAAGCCATTTTGTACCCCAATCCACAACTGAATCCAGGTCAACTTCTAGATCAACTGCATATTTCAACTAATCTGAAGGAAATGGGCAAAGCGCAACACCAGAACACCGTCTGAGCGCGTTTTGCTTTGCTTTATGCCATATTTCAAACAATCAACAATCTGAAAAGGAAGAGGTTGAAGACTTTTGTTTCATTAAAGAATGACTTCCTGCTCCCTCTCCACACACATACGAACTTGGAGTTTTCTTGTTCATTTGTTCAAAATAAACTTTGACCATTCTTTTTACAGAAAAAGCTCATTTTAACGGAATTTAACAAATTTAAGAGTAAAAATGAAGGTAAAACATACCAGTTGATATATTCAGTATGGGGGGGGGGGGGGGAATATTATAGATTAACAGTCTGTGCCTTCTTTTGAATAAATAATGTTCACTTAGCAGGTGTCGTTCTATTAACAAAATATCTGAAATACTAAGTTTTATTATTAATAAAAACTTCAATAAACACTGATTAAAACAAAAAAAAATCTTGTCAAGATATCTCATTGTCTTTGTAATAATTTTTTAAATTGTAAAGAGACTTTATGGACACCCTGCATATTACACACACCTTTTTATTTTTTAACTCTTTTGTTTTCTTATCCATATCCCCAATAGTGCTGGGTAGCCTTGCTAGTCTTGAATGAAGAAAAGCCAGTCAAGTTCTTGATTTTAGTCCCGTCCCACCACTGCTACTTTTGACCAGAATAAACAAACAATCGTCTGAAATAAAGAAATCAGAGTTTTGCTGTGTTTGATTATTTTTTCCCCCTGCATTTTTCTGTTCTAGCTTTATTCTCTTCATTAGCATCCCCCCCCCCCTGTCTGTTTGTTGGTAGATCTAAGTAACTACCTATTCTGGCCGGCGTTTTACATCTGCTTGGATTGCAGGTCACTAAAGGTCAGTGTGGCTGAACAACAACAACAACAACAAAAAAAAAAAACAAAAAAAAACAAAGGAGGAAAAGGTTAAGATTTTTGCATGAATATTTAACTAAAGTGAACGTCTATGCCTCTTTCTCTCCCCCACCCCCTCTCTCTGCTTTAAAAGAGAATACGCCATTTCATTTGTAATAACTGTTGGAGTGTTTATTGCAATGCAAGAGAGGATCTCAATTTGTGTCGACATGATTAAATATCAAAGGCCAAAATTATAGAAAATCTAAATGAATAAATTATAGCTTTGTTTTACATATTTCCACAAAGTGTGCACTGAAAGTGGATTCGTTTCATCATTTGAATAACTACAATAACAGATTTATTTTCATACTGACCCATAAAAATATGTTTTACATAATTTTCGTCCAAATGCTTGTGATTCTGAATTACTCTGAATAAACTGCGACGTTTATTTTGCAAATTGTTGTCTATTTGTTTTCTTGTTCCACCAATATTGTTCGTTCTTCATTATTTCTTGTACAGATTTTGTTAGACAGGATTTCTTTTCATGTTATTTTTTGTTTCTTTTTCAATTAATCTCTTTTCATTGCTGCTCCTTAGAATAAAATGCAAGCATTTCTTACACATTCAAATTAGTTTCTCTAGAAAGTGCATTTTCTTTTTCTTTATAAACTTGAATTCATATCTATTTGATAAAATTCTTATATTGCTGCCTCTTTTTATGGACAAATGTACTTATAATTTTCTTGGCTCCTTCATTTCAGACAATAATAATTGTGCTCTTATATCACTTAGCACGTTTTTAATGCTGCCAATACATATCTGCTAAATCAAAGGGCAAAAATCCATCCAAACTCGATGCAGTAATAATATTGATACAACTTTGTATATGTAAACAAGAAGCAGATGACAACTGATATTTTTCTTGTTCAAATTAATTACAAAAGTGTTAGTTAAGAAAGTTATAAACCAAAATTTGGAGAAGAAAGATGAGTAAAACTGTAGGAACTCTCTGCATTGCCCGGGAATAAATGACGATCTTATATGCACTCTTGCTTTACACTCTGAACCCAATATTACAAAAATAATTTATTTTTTAATTTCTAACATTTACAGTTTTAAAGTTATAAATAAAATAAAGAAAAATCTTGTCTTTTCTGTTTATGGATTCCGGTGCAAACGCAGATCCCAATTCTACCGCTTCTAAAAACGTCTCACTCCTAATGCAATCCTCTATCTGTATAAGAGCCAGATACGGCCTAAAATGGAGTACTGTTGCCACATCTGAGGAAGTGCCGCTAAGAGCACTCTCTCCTGCCTTAACAGAGTGCAAAATCGACTTCAGAATCTAGTGGGTTAGGGTCCTCTTCTCTTCCCCGCAGCCTCTTTCTCACAGAGAGACGTTACTAGTCTTTCCCTACTCTATCGTTATTTTAATCTCTGGTCCAAACCAGTAAAATATTCACAGCAAAAACATGTCTAGTTACAACCACTGTAAATAATTTTCCTTCCGTCCTCTGTGTACCTAAAACCAAACAGAGTTTCTATGAAAAGAGTTTTCTTTCCAAGAACTGTCCGTCTGTGGAATGCAATACCACGGGGCTGCTTCCCAGCTGACTACGGCACGGTCGTTTTCAAGTCCAATGTTAACAAATTCTTGTTGAGCCATCCCATTAAGTAATCAATTTCAGCCCAGATCCAACCATTGTCTGCAACCTTCAAGGTGCTTGTCTTACCATTCACCTGACACAAATCATTAAGCTTTGTACTCGAGTGGACTTTGGGCCTTGATGAACGGTGACTCGTTAATTTAAAAAAAAAACCCTAATGCAAAATTAATATCACTATTGGGTACCTTGCAAGATTTTACCCTAGAAAAGTTGATTGGCTTTGGATAGAGCTTTGTTTTCAATTGCATCCCAAGACAGAGAGAGGGATACACTAAAAACAGTATAGACTAGATGGTTGCCCGTGGTAATACCACTGGGATAATATTTGACAACTATGGGTGTAAATTATCTTTTCTTTTACACTTCACCATTGTTTGCAATGTAAAGCTGATGCAAAAAGACATTGTAATCTGCATATGGTGTAGATGTTAAATCAAGATGACATGAATATATTGTAGGCTAAAACACTTCTTTATTTACAATATTATTCACTTTTAATTCCATCTTTATCTAACTCAAAAATATGTGCACCATCAAAGACCTGATCTAATGATAGAGCATCATATAGCTGGTCATGCAAAAATTAAATTTAACGATTCAAAAGTAAATGCCAGATAAAGCTAACTCTAGAATAAAAGAGTGTAACTTCACCTACCTGAACACCCAATGCATAAAAATGTTACTTTTGAACCCATTTCTTTTTCAAATTAATGGTGATATCTATTCATCGCACAACAAAAGTTTCTTTGAATTTACACTAAGCTAAAATTCTCCAATCGATTGATGCAAAATAAAACAACTGAATCTGAAAAAAAAAGATTTGATCAAAGTAGGTAACTCCAGTTGATGAAATCTCATGCTATTAAATGGGAAGGATGAAAATAGGAAACGAGTTTAAAGGTTTGTTGTGACCTTAAAAGGCAGATAATAATTCAGTCAGCAAGGTGATATATTTATAAGAGTATATTTACAGAAGTACAGAATAGTATACTGTGGCTATGACTGCCACGATACGTCATCATAATTCTCTATATATATATGTCTGGAAGAGTCCATCTATTCCTGAAATAGGGTAGATCAACATTGCCCTATACAACCCCCATTTTTAGCCTTGCTTCGTATAAAGTCAATATTTTTTTCTCTTTGGGTTTACTTCAATGAAGTCTGTATTTTTACGTTTCCTTTCGGATGTTTGCTTTTAAGAAATTATTTGCGGGATTGGTAATTCAAACGTGCCAAACACAACATTCATTAATTCGTCCTCTGGATTATTGTTCTCTACAGCATCCAAATATCTTTTTCTCATTTGATTCAAATGTCTTTTGTGGGTAAATTTGGGTCCCTTCACCATGTAAAGCATGTTCCCAATCCTATAATCCACTATACTTGTTTCACAATTTGTTCTTGAACATTCGAAAAAAAAACAACTTTTCTCCGAGTTTAAAATGTCCCTTTGTGACATTTATTTTACATTCCGGTTTCTTATGGGTTGGTAACAATCTATCAAAACCCGTTTTGATCTTTTTGTCAAACATTATTTTTACTGGAGTCATTGAAGATAGAACATTATTATTTGGGGTCATCCTATATACTTGTAGAAATTCCTGAATGGCCTTTTCAGTAGGTGTGCCCCTCGCTTTCTTCAGTCACTCTTTTAAACGTATCCAAGAACCGTTGTGCTTGACCATTGCTTTTCGCATGATATGGCGCGATCATGATATGTTCCACTAAAAACGACTGACCGAATATTTTAAATTCACTAGACGTGAATTACGTACCATTGTCCAATACTGTACAGTCAATGACCCCAAAACATGCAAACAATTTTTTATGGTGCCGTACCTGTAGGAAGACCAAATGGACTCGTCCATCCATAATAAAATGCGAGAAGCATTCCAACTCACTGACTTCTTCCACCCCAGTTCTATACTAGCAGTCCAGAATACCACTTCTTGTATATATATTCTTTTTCTTCAATAATATATCGTTGTTCCTGTAACCCCGTGTTTTCGTGTCTTTATTTCGGCCCCTAACATGGTCACAACAAACTGGCGAAGAGGCAATTCGAACTGACACGGGTTGCCAACTAACGGTCGACAAAATACCCACACTTATATGGGAAACCACAACGAAACTATCGACGAGTTACAACAGAGAAAAAAAAATCAAAACAAAGGATTTTTGCTGGAACCTTCGAAAAAAACGACGTTGGATTTTAAAAAGGAACAAAACTAGATGAAATCGAATACACATTGTCTAGTTCTGAAAACTAGTTATCGGTGAAAAAAAACAAAAAAAAACGATGAATCAAATTGATTATTTTCTTAATTGAAAATTTTTTTTCTCTCTCTCCCTACGTTGTTATTCCGACTCTGTTAGAATATGTTACAAATAAGGGAATATATGATTTTATTTCCACCGAAAAGAAAAAATTGTGAAACAGTATTTTTTTTCCTTCTAATGCTAAAACGCATAAAGCGTAGTAAAAAAGAAAAAAAAAATTCAGAATCTTTTCACAAATAAGATGGCATCTAGCAAGCGCTAATCTAAGGAAAAGACCTTCTTACAAAGCCATACTAAAAAAGAAAATATTCATTTTCTAAAAAAAAAAAAAAAGTACTTATGGAAGACCTTAAGTCAATCGTCACGGAATTAACCAGATTTCAAATCTCTCAACATCACAGGCTGAGGAGAAATTTCGAAAGTTTTTACTCGAGCAAAATAAAAACCAACAACAACAACAACGGCGAACTGAAGCAAAAGAAAGAAAATGATGACAGATTGGAAACATTTATACAAACAATATCGCGTAGAGATCAAGGGAATGAAAGTGACAACGCGTTTTCGCAGAACGCCATGTGGAACGCCATCGATAATTTCACGTATTCGGAAGAAAATACGTTCACAGCATATTTTCGAACATATGAAGATTTATATAGAATTGACTGCGAAAGTTGGGCTAACTCAAAAAAGGTTCGCCTGCTACTTAGTACCACGGAACATACAAAATTTGTGGATTTCATTTTGCTAGTCTCAGTCTTTTCTATAAATACTATTATGGCATGTGTTCTTCAGAATTATTTGATCTATTTGCTGCTTCTTTTGTTCCAGCTAGTTTGAATCATTGGTCTTGTGGTCTACATCAATTCGCTGTTTTTATACGTCATTGTAATACAACTACCTATTCCAGTAGCTTCTTTCCAAAAGCTGCCAACTTATGGAACTCTCTTCCTGCTGACTGTTTTCCTCTTACCTATAGCCTTGATATTTTCAAGACTAAGGCCAATAGGCATCTCCTGTCTTTGTGATAATCATGTTTCGTTCATTGTTAGCTCTTTACATCAAGTAGCTTCATGCCTTGTCTGGAGCGATTTCCATTAAAAAAATCTTTTTACGCCGAAGTAATGAAGTTTAACTCAATAAACTTAATCTTTCCACAAAAACAAACTGATCAATTTATATTAATTCTACTTTTAAACATGTTATATTCTAATTTGTTTTTGGTCGTAATATGTAAAGCAAATTCTTTAATCTTTTATTTATTTTAATTTAGTATTTTATGAATGTTTAGTATTACTAATATTTGTTTATTTTTGTAGTTGCACAGGAGAAAAAGCTTCAGACTAAATCATGTTGAAACACTGGTTCGAAACAGATCAGCAAAATTTAAGCCTGGCCATTTCTTAGATGGATGACCATTTGAGTGGTGTAGGGTTATTTTATGTCACATCATCCAGGGCTTGAAACCCATATCCTCAGATTTTCTTGCTACTTGCACCACAGATGGACATCATAAAAACTAAGAAATCCTGAAAATTTGAGGATGCAACTCCAAGCGGTTTCCGATTCGCGTAAATCGCGCAAGTTACCTGATTATCTCTATATATTCTATTTTTTTGTTTTGTCTTCAATTCAACAGTAAACAAAAAAAAACAAGATGACTGATGAAGCTTGCTCCGTTGGTGTCGAACTCAATTTGGAATGTCACAAATTAGACTATGATTGTTCCAAAGGAATTGAGAATCTGTCAGACTTAAACAAAGACGTTGTTGAGACGTTGTTGTGGAGAGCTGGGCTCAAGGAACATAAAGGCGAGTTATCAACCATCTGCTTTCATCACAAAAAATATTTTTGAAATGTGTTGGAACATAGAGCAAAGGCCTCAAAGAAGTGCCGCAGTGGATTGTTACAACATAAAAGTAAAGTCAAAGGCGTACAGCTGATATCGTTGGTGATGGCAAAATAGCTGGAGGTGAGAGGGTACAATGTAACACCAGGACACATTCTTTGTCCTCAGTGTATAATGAAATATGTGAGACTGATCGATGATACAGACAGAATAGATGCAGACTACACCTGTGAACTTTTGCAAACCCCACAAAAAGACTTGATTAGTCTGAAATCCATGGACATTTCTCCTGTCGCTTTACATGGTGTTGCTCCTTATAGTCGTGTTCATAGTGCCAAAAGAAAATTAGAACAAGTGATTGGAACACTCAAAAGCGACCTGTCGACTGTATACAAAGTCAACGCTGAAGAATTGACTGTGTCAGAATCAGTGCATATTGAAAAAGAAATCAAAGAGAAAGCATTAGAATTGGATAGATTACATGATCTGATGAAGGAGAAATTGAAGAAAGCCTCGACTCCAGAGCAAATCCAAATTATGGCACTTGCTCCTGATTCGTGGTCTCATGAATACTGTTTCAAATTCTTCAAGGTGTCAAAGTACGTTGTTCGAACTGCCAGGTGAGTGGTATTCTCTCAAAGTCTTCCCCTAAAAAAGGGAAAAAACTCTCCCCAGAGACAGCAGAACTGGTAGTACACATGTATGAAAATGATGAATACAGCCATCAAATGCCAGGCAAAAAGGACTATGTTAGTATTGCAAAGGTGTTCACAAACAAAAGCATTTGATACTATGTAACCTGGATGAATTGTATGCTGCTTGTAAACAGAAGTATCCCAATGTCAAGGTGGGGTTTTCCAAATTTTCTCAGTTGCGTCCAAAGTGGTGTGTTTTAGCTGGATCTAAAGGTATCCATTCTGTTTGTGTGTGTAGCGTACATCAGAATGCAAAACTTCTTGTAGACGCCATTGGTTGGGATATCACTTACAAGTATTTGATCTCAAAACTAGTTTATGATTCTTCCAACAAGGAATGCATGATGCACTGTTGTGAGGCATGTCCTGGCAGAGAAGCATTGCAGAAATTCTTGGATGAAAAGCTGGTTGATGTGGATCCAGATGATGAATTTCATTTTAGTCAATGAGACACAACTGACCGTGCCACATTAAGTACTCGTACAACAACGTATGAAGAATACAAAGATTTCTTGATTGACAAAATCGACAATCTCACACGACACTCATATATAACGAAATGTCAAACTAGATACTTGACTAAAAAGAAAGAGAATCTTTGTTCGAATGAGGTTCTTGTCCTTGTAGACTTTGCAGAAAATTATCAATTTCTCATACAAGACGAAATCCAAAGTTTTCATTAGAGCAAGAAATATTCCACCCTGCACCCTGTAGTGCTTTACTACCGAGATTCCGATGGAACACTGAAGCATCTTTCATTGTGTTTTATTTCTAATAACAACACCCACGACACTACTTCGTGTATCAAACCCAGACAATGACAGTTCACTACATTCGTGCATTATTGCACCATGTTAACAAAATGACTTACTTCAGTGATGACTGTGGGGGGTCAATATAAAAATTATAAAAACTTCATAAATTTATGTCTGCATAAACAGGATTTTGGGATTGATCACTGTGAGACTGTATTACCTTTTACTATTTAACTTTTACTTTCTAAAAGTTATTTCAATGTGAATTTTACATAAATTTAGATGAACGGTCCCTCCAACTTCATCTCACATACCCAAACTAGTTGCTTCCCCCAATAGGGTATTTCTGAACCCTCGGAAAAAGACCTAACTTTGAATAGACACTGTGAGTGAACAAAAAAAGTATTATTTATGATTTTTGGTCCAGAGGTACTTCATAGTGTCTAAATGAATGTCCAAAAGAAAAAAACCCGTTACCATATCAGCTACATCATTTTTTTGCCCCATATTGGTGCACATGTAAAACATTTCAAAATTTGATAAAATCTCATAGAAGGCTTCATTTCTGAGCAAAGCTGATGCCATTTTTGGGTTCCTTGGGTTGAAGAACATACCTGTGTGAATTTTCAGCATCACATCATGTTCCAAACTGAAAATATTCAAGAAAATGTAATTATTAAAATGTTGCCTGGGCGACATCTTGCGTGATTTACGCGAAACGGAAACTGCTCTCAATCGGAAACAGCTTGAAGTTGCATCCTCAAATTTTCAGGATTTCTTAGTTTTTATGATGTCCATCTGTGGTGCAAGTTACAAGAAAATCTGAGGATATGGGTTTCAAAATCCAAAATTTCTGGATGATTTGACATGGAATTACCCTGTATGGAAACATTCCACCTAGGTGTATAAACGGATACCAGCCTTTCTGGGACATAACGGGCAACAGACTAGCAACCTGTTACATTTATGGGGGTAATCCATTGCGCTTCATACTATATGGCTGGGGATAAGCATCAAAGCTATAAGCTTTTCATTTTCTGAGAAAGGGGCTTTACTTTTACTTAAGCAGAGAAGAACTGATGTTATTTGAGTGTTCTTTTCCCAAGACTAGTTACCCTACAAAGACTTCATAGCCTCGTCTAGCCTATTATTTGTTCTATAAATAAGAGAACGAAAGAATGATTCATACCTTTTCCAAGTACGGGGTGACTCTAAAAAAATGCCACCCATGAACTCACTAATAAAATTCAGAATATTTTATGCAATCCAACCATATTTGGTACAATTAAACTTCAGTCTATGCCTGACTTGTCCACCAAGTTTCAGTTATAAATGTTCAACAGCCTTTGTGTAATCACCGTTCAGTGATATACGGGGATACTTTGGTGATGTCTCATTAATAGGGGGTGTGATCGAAATGGGATTCACACTCACCAGACCTTAATCCTTAGATTTTTATCTGTGAGTTTATCTCAAATAATGTCTATCAAAACTATCCCAGAGTATTCCTGAACTAAAGAGGGCCACCACACCAAATCAGGGCAGTGCCAAGTGTGTCAGTGTAATTGAAAATTTTTCATATTGTATCCAGCTTAAAATTGAATGGCAATAAAAAAAATATTATTGGACATTCATGACTGAAACTTGGTGGACAAATAGACTGAAGTTTATTTGTACCAAAAATTCTTTGTTGCATCTCCAAATTGTTCTAAGCTGTTGTCAATTTAGAAAATTCTTTACTTTTAATCCTTAGAAAGTTTTACATTTAAATAAAAGAATACTTGTATAGTCTTGCTGTCATATCTTTTTTTATTATTTAATTTTTTGTTTTCTTTTCTAGTGCAAAATCTTTCAAGAGACGTGTTTCATGGTGCGTAAACCTGCCCTAGAAGTCTTAGACTACGTCAAGAATGCAAACTATGACCATCCTGTTTTAAGAATCATTCTATGTATCCTTTTCTTAATTGATTTTTTTGTGTGTTCTTTATTGTTATTTTTATTATTTTTTGTTATATGTTTTGAACTTGTCTTCATCTTGGTTATTGTTATGTCACAACGTTTCAAATGTTGTAGTCTCCGGCCTTCTTCAGACACCTTTGATCATAATAACTTTTGAGAATTTCAAAGCCAATCCTTTATTCAATTCACTAAAGAACACAATGACAACAATATTGTCAAAATTTTT
The DNA here is from genome assembly GCA_963556195.1 of Sepiola atlantica. Taxonomy (NCBI): domain Eukaryota; kingdom Metazoa; phylum Mollusca; class Cephalopoda; order Sepiida; family Sepiolidae; genus Sepiola; species Sepiola atlantica. The sequence continues at coordinate 179,470,560 of OY744515.1, read as the reverse complement.
TTTATATTTACGAAAATAATTGCTTTCATAACTAAACCAGGTTTATACCATGTGAGTATCTATTATTATACCAAATCTGAGTTAATCGACGTTTGTTTCCCCTAAGACTTTTAAAAAAATATATTTTAATACAAAATACATGTTAAAATATTCCCTGGTTTGGGGATTGGATATGTGTGAAAAAACTTCCATTTTAATTGTTCTAATTAGCCATAATTTGCAGAATAACTCATCAAGTGACCCATTACTTAGTAACTTTCTATCTATCACTTTCGTTCTCTCTCGATATATATATTGTTTGACCCCCTCCCCCCAACCTTCAGTGAAATACTTATGCCCGAGTTGGGTGAGGTTCAAACTCATAACCACTGCCTTTATGTACAGCATGCTAACCATTTAAGCTACCAAATAAATTTTATATCCCACATTCAAATGTTGCTTAAAAACAGAAGAGCTTCCCCTTTTCCCCTGCCAGTCAAACACAACAAAAGGAAAGAGAGAAGAAAAACCCTCTTTTTCACTGGTGGATATCTAAATATTTGTCTGTTATAAAATTAGTACCTGGTGATTTGGATAGTGGTATGAGGAATTCCGATTGTTAGGGTAAAAGCTCCTCCCCTTTTCTTTATTCATGATTAATAAAAAGTAAATTATTGAACAGGACTAAATATTAAAATCCATGAAATCGATTTAAACTCAAAATGATCTTTTTAACAATACTGATCAATATTTACCCTATCTCACTAACAAAACAGACTTTTTTTTATCTACCTATTGTCAATAAATTATAATAATCTTGTTAATAAAGCTATTAATTGTCTTTGTTATAAGATAAGAATTTTACAATATTAGTAAAATAAAAATATCCTGAATAAAAACATTTCTTTTTCTCTTTTATTTTTTAAGACAAGCACATAACTTCTGTCTTGCCTTTTCTAAGAGAATTTTTTTTTTTATTTCTCACTAGGAAAATTATCTGCCCCCCCCCCCCCCCAGTCTCTTTCTCCTAAATTCAAAACAGCATTTTTATTATGTTAGTCCTTCATAACAAAAACATAAAAGCCAGACATAAAATTGATAGAACAAATGGCAACTTATGTTTTCTAATCTTTCTGAAACCTAATTTCACTGTGAAGATGTCATTTTCTCTTTTATTAGCTTCAGAAAAGCACAAAAGAAAAATATCTTTTTGAAACACAAAAGAAAATTGTCCATTGAATTAATCCTGTCTCTTCCAATTTTGAAAATGATTTGAATCTTATTTTCGGTGGGAAATCTATAAATGATCATTTATACTTTTATTAAACAAGAAGAAATTTCAGTGAAAAAAAAATGAGATGTATAGTAAATGTTCTTTAAAAGGTCAGAGGTCACTTGTGTTGGTTTTTTTTCATATAATCTGGTCATATTGTTGTTTTCTATCCAAATTCTAATCAAATAAAATTAATAGGAAATTTCTTCATTGAACAGCCTACCAGAGGTAGTGATGATGTCTATCATATCCAGGATTAAAGTTGCCTTGAACAAAACATTCAGACGGTTTTTAGATGTACACATCTTCTAACTGTCCACTTACATGGCTTGTTGCAATTTTCTATTTTTTTACCAATACATTTAATTTGATTTATGCACGTCTTTCTCTTAGTGTTTGGGATATCCAAACATGTTATGGAGTTGATGCAAGAGGAGATTCCAAATGTGTAAGGCGTCCGTAATCGATTTATTCTTCCGGTTTGCAACCGTACATCCACCTGATAAAAAAAATAAAAAAGTAGACTCTATTCATATCTGGCCTCAGGCAAAACGCTAAACTGCCTCCGACACTTTTGAACAAAATGTGTTTGCTCCTTACCCATCCCAACATTATTTCTTCTGTGTCTACATTATTTCTCAAGCCTAACAATTAAAGCTTTCTTTACCCCACCCAACCTCAACCGTCCTGGGTATGACACAAAACTGCATCCAGTGACAAGGCCCCAATTTGAGAGCTTTGAGGAGTATGGAGTTGTTTCTTAGTTATCACTACTCCCAGGTCCACTCTGATCTGGAGTGGTAGTACCTGTGAGGGCCATATTTATGGGTTAAATAGAAACTATTATTTGCAGATTATTTGTTTACAAAATATACGCTTACAAAGCAAATTTATCTACACACCATTGTATGCAAAACGTTTGCAATATGATTCATATTATTAGAGGTGGGACGTAATGGGTGAAAATGTCAGATTCATGCGAGTAGTATTTTTTAATTTATACATAAATAACACTAAACAATCAAACATTTTGAAAATTTTGCAAAATTCAGAAGGTGCAGGCCTAAAATAGCCGTTAGGGCTCCACGGGACTCAAAATCCATCATTTTTCGGTGAAAAGGTGGTTTCATGCGACATTGCAGGTCCTAAAACATCCTCAAAAGCTATGAATGGATATAGATGGTTAAATCTGATATAGTACTTTAATTTAGGACCATTTTCAGGCTGTGAAAGGGTTTTCATGAATGTAAAATAGCCAAAAACTAGTGGCCTGTACCTTCTGAATTTTGCAAAATTTTCAAAATGTTTGATTGTTTAGTGTTATTTATGTATAAATGAACACAAAAAAATACTACTCGCATGAATCTGAAATTTTCACCCATTACGTCCCACCCCTAATATTATGAATGAATATGTGGAGATGTTAAGAATTTGAAGCATAAAATCTTTTACCAATATGGATTTGGCATTAAATTACCCAAAATGAGTTGATACGCTGTAAGACAAAATAACTAATCAAAAACCATCAAATAAATTATATGAAAAAATAATTATACATGATCACAACTTTGAAATGCAACACAACTTTCTACAAATCTGAACCACTTGGAATAATATAGGATCAAAGGGGTTGACAGGCCATTAGACAAATTATTAATGACAATAATCTATCATCTGTGGAAGCTCATCTTAAGTAACTAATAATTTTGTAATGCTGTTTGAAGTTATTTAATAATAACGAACGGTCAACATCAAATATGAAAGGATTTATTACTGTAAGTGAAATATACAATAAGTAGTTACAGGTTGGGTAACTGGTTTGTAATGTATATGGGAAACAGTCCGGCTGTACTTGTATTACCATTGTACTTCTCGAGGCTGTCATTGTTGATATTCTTCTCTGGATAGTTCATTGTATAAGGAAAAGGGGGTGTCAGTATTTTCTCTACAACAGATAGTAAATATAGTTACAGAAGTTTCAAGTTTCTTTAACAATATTCATTAAGATATTATTTCTTAAAACAATCCCTCTTATATTTAAAGAATAAAATTGTCAAAATGAATGGCCCTAGGATATACCTCTTTCTTCTTTCTCCAAACAGAAAATGGGCTACAAGTGGTAGTTGCCTTACTCAGTTTGTAAGTAGGATCCAATGTTAACAATCAAACTATATAATCTACGAGCAGTTCCTACCCAGCATCTGCTGGGAGTCATTTGACTTTCAGGTTTTTAAATAGGATTTTGAAAGTTAAATTTAATTATCATGGTATCGTTTGGTCATTAACTTATTAATTGAACAAAATTGTTATAAAACTGTAACTAAAATTGAGAAAAAGGTTTTCTTGTCTAGAAAAACCAATCGAACGAAGTGAAAACAAAGCTGAGAAAAACGCTTGCTGTTTGATAAATCAATCGATTCAAACCAGATAAATACTCTGATTCATTTCGGGAGATCATTCCATTCCAGCTTTGAATTAGTTTACCTCGTCCCAAATACAGTCTGGTATGGAAATGCCACGTGAAATTCAAATTAAAAAATGCAGCTCGCATGTTTACAAAATAAGCAAGAAGGCAGATAGAAAGGTGTGCTGATGAAATAACGAATGCAGGGAGGGGAACTGTTTACTCCTGCCAATCTGATTTACAAGCAAACATTTACCGCTTGATATCAATTGAGTAAGGGCAATCACATTTGGTCAAAAACTACTCATGTAGGAACCTGTTGAGCTCCTTGATAATTGCAGGAGATTCATTACAACTTTGCTCTTTCTCTTGAAAGCTTTATGGACAAACATTCAAAAGACCTGATTTAAATTTTAAAAATAAGATTTTTATTTTTTAAATCAACATCTGGTATATAGTAATCATCCACAGACTGTTTTTATGCATTTCAATTTTTTCAGTGTAGCGAAACAGACAAGTGCTTTAAGCTGAGATCGAAGCTTGACCGTTTTTTAATAGTCAGAGATTCTAACCACTACACCTTCAGGCAGAAGCCACAAGAAAGAGAAATCTTACTACTTATATATACATTGCCGATGATTGGTCTAATCTCTATCTCTCTCTCTCTCTATATATATATATATATATATATATAAAAATTAATAAAGATAGAGATAAAATGATCCAACGTAATGAAAAAGGAAAGCCAAAAACTATATTATTTATGTATTCATCAACGTTTCGTCTTTATTGTGAGACTTCCTCAGGATGAAGAAGAAGTGCAGAAAAAATCATATAATCATCAATTTTGATCTGCTCGAGAGCAGCAGGCCTCAGTCGTACTGTGAGTGGAAAGAAAACAAAAATTAAGAAAGGCAAATTTGGCTGCGTGTAAGCAGCAGCAGCTAATGGAGTTTTTAGGAAGGAGAAAAGGGATGGGTTGGTTGAAACTTAGCTTTATATATATATATATATATATATATATACTTATAGTTCAATCAATAGTACAATTATATATAGCTAGACTGATGATTGTTAGTGAACATAAAACAAATGTGTGTGGATAATAAATATTTATTTTTTTAAAAATAATTATAAAGGCTCCCTTCATGTTAAGCACTTTAAAAGAAATATGACAAGTTTCTAATTAAGCAATATTATGAAAGTTCCCTCCCTTTATGGAGCATCAAACACTTGAAGATTTATGTTTGTAAATAAATATAGGGTTTATTTCTCTCGCATTTAATATGGCTGTCTCGGTGGCCGAATGTTTAAGGATGTTAGATTGGAGTTATTCGGGTCCAGGGTTTGAATCGTTCGTCCGGCAGTACAGTTATATATAGCCATACTGATGATTGTTAGTGAATATGAAACATATGTCTACAAATAATAATAATTTTTTTATAAAAGATAATTATATATACAGATATATATATATATTATTAATTAGGTAAATGTCGGACTATTCTTAGAATGAATAATTCCTGATTAAATTGGTAAAACTCCAGAAGTGAAACGTTTTCGATATGAAATAATTAGCTTTACACAATGAGAAATTTTATTTGTTCGTCTTTTTTATTGTTAATAAATCTGGGTGGGTGGGGGTTGATCATGAAATATGACAATCTACACTTTTCAATGTGACTCACTGGAAGAATAATAAAAATAAGAATGCTGCTTTTGTATGTCATGTTCATCTGTGGCCAGATAAAATCAAATTGCACACTTAAAATGGCGTAATGGCAACACAGTTGGCAACTGCACAAAACTCAGCTTCAGCAGCGAATCTTATATAATTAAATACAAATTGTAGAAAGTGGTCGTTATGTCTGCTGGCTGCGATTTGTAAAGGTCAGAAAAGTCTGTCTCTATATCTTGAGCTGCATAACCACTACCATCTCTTTATTAATACTTACCTGTGGTTGTGCAAACTTTCACAAAATATTGTCAGATAGAGGAGGCGAGGGTATGTTGAAAGGGATAGGCATGTGTACACACGGGGCAGCAAAAGGTGAGTACCCGTCCCAAGATGGGTAAAATTAATTCTCCAAACAGAATAGTTTTGCAACACTTACGAAGATTAAAATCAAGATATAATGGATCAAATTCAATGCAAATCTTATATATTTGCATTATCAAATGGGACGATGTGCCCATATTATGCCCCCTAAAAAACCTTTAAAATACTCTAAAGAAACTGAAATTTTGGAAATATTAATTGATGTCTAATACCTACTGTTAGAATGTTAATGGATCATCATGAATTTTTTAATATATATTCTAGGCAACATGGTGAGTAACATGGGCACATTGTTTTTTGTAAATTTTAACATTTAGGAGGGGTGCATATATATATAAAGTTACTTATGTTTATATATTTTATATATATATATATATATATATATGTTTCGTTGTAAGGGATAGACTCCTAAACTGATCATTATGAATTTTAGAATATATATTCTCGGCAATATGGTGAGTAACATAGGCACGTTTTTTTTTTTTATAAATTTTACCATTTAGAGTGTACGCCCACTCAAACTCGCACCCTCCACCAAAACCTTTTAAAATAAGTTAGATACAAAAACTTTAATAGAGAAAATAAATGCTCTACATAAAATTTTAAGTTATATTAAGTAATACATTTTTAAAAGGATCAGTGCATGCGTGAGCGTCAATATAATGTATGTGCTTGGTAAAATCCTAAACTATTCAACTTTCATCATAGATTATGGAATATGTATTCTAGGCAACAGGGTGAGTAATGTGAGCATATTATTTTTTTTGTAAACTTTACCATTTGGAGGTCTGCTAGCGAAATTGTACCATACTCCCCAAAGAAAAAAAAAGCATTATATATATATATATATATATATATATATATATGTATATATATATATATAATTTTTTTTAATTAATTAATTTAAGAACCAATTTGTTGTATACAGATTTTTATAATTAATTTACAAATTAATTTTTTGCGCGCACAAAAGTTTCTAGCTATAAGCCGTCATCAGCATGTCTCTCCGGGCAGGGATCGAACCTTCGATGTTAATATTTGTAGACTAGCATTCTAACCACTAGACTAGAATGACCTGGCCCATTGGTGCACAACTTCTTATTGCCTATGATGTTACATAGATTATTTGTTATTGTTTTGTTTTTAATGATAGCGACCGGTGTTATTTTACAGTGCGTTTTTATTTTTGGCCACCCTATGCATTTTGTTTTATTATTTTAAGAATATGCAAATGAGCGCATTTTTCCTTTTTTAATTCGCCCTTCATCGGACGAGTCATCAATTGTATATATAGAGTTTTTAATTAATTTATAAACCAGTTTGTTGTATACAGATTTTTATAATTAATTTACAAATTAATTTTTTGCATGCACAAAAGTTAGACATAGACGCGCGTTTCTGGCTATATATATATATATATAACGTATGACCTTCCACTCCTTCATAGTCTGAGAACTGTGGTAATGAAATTGTCAACTACCATTAGCGATAATGCAAAGAATTTTGTAAAAAAATGTTTGACAACTGATATTTTTTTATAAATGGTATGATTTCACTTTCTCTTGGCTTATGCGGTTGGCAGAGTGAACAGAAGTATCACAGCTCTTAAGCGAAGTTAAACAGGTAAGTACTTCAAGCCAGGATTAAAACTTAACCACTTTTTTTTACGCTTCTAACCGTTAAGCCATCAGAAACAAGCGATGAGGAAGTAAAATCTTAATGTTTATATAAACGCTATCAACCATTGATGGAGAAAACTATTTATATAAAATTGAGAAAAAAGTGGAAAAAAAGTGAAAAACTGCAAATACAAAATCAAATCAAACTTCTGTGCATGACCGATATTTTGTTTTTATTTATCGAGAGAAAGTTGGACCGTAAGTCAAAATTAGTGATTGCGACTTTGAAAGTGTTGAATTGATCTTGTGTTTATATTTGAAAAAGGTCAGTCTTGTATGAAGGAAAGAAAAATAAATGTGTTTCTGCTTTTAATCATCTCTTATCTAATTCGATGTTGTTTTCTTGGATTATCATTTTTGCTAAACTATTTGTAATATCGAAGAATCCCATGTGTTGCTTGATAATGTTGTTAGATTGAGAGATAACAGCTGATTATGTGAGATGACAAAGGTTTTTATTGTTGATTTGTTTAATTAATGTGGCCTTAGAGAAGTCAAAATCATGGTCGAACTCTACTGTATGGATGAAAAGAGTGTTTAATAATTCCACACTTTCAGAATCTCAAAAACTAATTTCAATTTACATCCCCATTTTCTCTTCCACCCTCTGTTAATACAGAGATCGACAAAGAAATAAAACAGTATTTTGGCTATATTAACTTTCACTTTAAAAAACAGTAAAATTAAATAAAAACTATGCGTTTGTATCATTTTGATTATTAAAACTACTATTCTCATCTTGGTTGTTTTTTTTCACGTTTCACGGTTTAAAACTAATTGTTAATCAGCACCATTATCCATTGCACCTTGGGTCAAAATCAGTTGTAAGTGACAGTCTTCTTCAGGTTCCAAGTTCAATACTTAGTGTAGGTGATAATAACTAAGAATGTCATAATTAATTAGCACTTCTACCCAGTCATTAACAGTCTACCACTGTGGATTAAATATAGGGTTCAGTTCGAAATTCCATATAGGTTCTCAGGTTTCAACATAAACATTCCTAAATTCAAAAAGCTGTATCTGAAGAAGCTGGGGGGGGGGGGGGGAGGTTACATCAATTAACACGTGAATATAACGATCAAGATGAGAACAGTAGTCTGAATAATCCAAATTATCAATCCTCATCTAAAAAATCGCGAAATATATGTTTGTTATGGAAATGTATTGTCATTTTAACGGCTTATTACTTGTGGAATGTCTATGACAAAAATTTACACATTCACATGATAATAATAATGGATGAGTGACTAATGAAGCACCAAGTTTTTTATCTTTTGATCTCCAAATTGTTTTGAGGTTGGAGGGGGGGGGCAACTTTAAATTCTTTGATTGTTCCTTAATAAAGTGCTTTTCAGATGGCGAAATGGGAGTCGGTAAAACGATGACTTTGGCTCATGCCATGCACGCGTGTACGACACAAGGTTGGATTCTGGTGCACATCAATTGGCGTATGTATTCAAACTGGGACGTTCATCAAAATGTCCCCATTTTTGCTCCTTTCTTTGAAATCTTACGTGATAATGAATGCGTGATTGGCGTAATGGATACTATTGTAGACTATGGAATCAGCTGTGACGAGTTAAAATCCAGTCAGATCTATTATGGTTATTGACATACTAATACTGTTTGGAAAGATATAAACCTGGAGTTACTCTCCAGCTATGGGTAAAATAGCAACTTGTGTTCAATTAATCATATACGATTATTCATTTGCAATAGTTATTGTACTTGAGCATTAAAATAACTTAAAGAAGGGTTAATTTTCCATTAAATAGACAAACTAAACCAATCTTTGATTGATTTTAATTATCTTAAATTCATGATTTCTTTTCATCACAGCTAACCTGCTCGTATTCAGATGGACTATTATTTGGACTCATCTAGTGTATTTATTAATAACTCTCTCTCTCTCTCTCTTCTTTTTAGTTACCTTCTTGTAACTAGTTATCAAATCATTTGCATGTCGATAAATATATTCCAATTTTTCTGTCACAGACTAAAGATTACAACGTGCAGCAAGGATGAGATTCAAACTCTCACAGTTTACTTGCAAATATCTATTTTGCTTTATCGGGTCGCTATTTTCCTAATGTATGGAGTCTCAGATGACGTGGTGATCGACCATTAGTTGATTTAGCCACATGGTCACTCATATAAAAGACATAATTGAAAAGTCCATTTCTGCTTTTCCACTTTTCGGTTCAATCACTGAAGTGACAACATCGTTGTTTACTGCTCCTATTCTGTCCTCACCACTTCGATGACGTGTGTTTCGGCTGCTCATCTAAACAGACCTGTCACTTTCCCCATCAAATCTTAGTAAGTCCGCCTTTTCATATAGCCACGCATTAGGAAAGTTGACATAAGTGCATATTTGGGTGCATTACTTTTCGTTTATACTAATGAATCATCACTTATCGAGGCCAAAATTCACTCGAGTATAAAAGTTAATGAGATGGATAGATTGACAGTTAAATGATGATGAATACTATGAGAGGATTGAAAATCTCCACACACCACCCACTAAAGCAATAACTGACTCATAAAACAACAATCCTTGCTAGAAACATTGCTCATGGAATGTGAGGACGAAAGGACAAGGGGAAGCGAGAGTTACGAGGTTGCTGAAAGTAAACCTAACGTCCATTTTCTACTATCCAAGTTTTAAGCCCCAAATAAATTCTATTATCTAAATGAAGAAATGCAAAAGTTTTTCCACCTATCCAAACTATATTAACATAAAAACATTTTATGTGTATTTAATTCTATGATGCAACATAGAGTTTGAAATACTGTATATATAGTAATCTGCAAACACCTATAAACAGCTTTAGGTATTGCTAAGTTGCATATTTATTTTTTAAACAGTTTCTAATAAATTAATATTCTGTAATATACATTTGTAATTTGCATTGTCACATTTTCTTATATATACGCAATATTTTTGTTGATAGTAAAACGTCTGATGTTGCTAAGATGCTGAGAACATATACTACACTTTGATTTTAGCCAAAAGGCCAAGGAACTATAAAAAATAATGTTTTTATGATTAGGCATTTTTAAATGAATGGGAAAAACCTGATTTAATCTATTGTATTATCTTTTAATGGCCATGGGTAATGTAGTATCAGTTCTGTTGTCATAAGACCGTCCTCCCAGGGATTACCTTTTTCTTAAGGGAGTGGGGCTAATCCTTCCGGATATTACATCCTCCTTTGGGAGAGGGGGTAATGTAGTATCTATTCTAGTGTCATCAGACCATCTTTCCAGGAACTACTTCTCCATTTTTGGGGAGGCAGGTACTGTACTATCTATTCTGTTGTCATATCATCTTCCCATGCATTAACTCCTCCCTTTTTTGGTGGGGGTGATACTGTTCGTTCGTCATGATATCATCTTCTCAGTGATTACCTGTCTATACGTTTATTAGTGTATTATATGTTCGTTCGTTCATCAGGATACCTTCTCAGTCAAGCAAAAACATGCTCCCTCTGAAGGGAGCATATTTTTGCTAGTATTTGTATAAGCTTTTTATTCTTTTTTGTTTATCTTTTGTTTATGTGCAAGAAGAATTAAGAAAGCGATAATTTTCATAGTTTGTTAAAATTTCCTCATCTGTTTTCACTGACCTGTTAGCAACAAAGGAGGTGTAAGTAGTGTAGCGGTTACCAGCATGGACGGCGATGGAATTGACATGTGCAAGTTACGTGGAACTTGTTTAGTCATTTTTTTAATAATTTTGTAAAAAGTTGACCAAACTATGATTGAAGTAGTAAGGTAGACATAATTCACAAGCCTTGGTAGGGTATTTAGTAAAGAAGGTGAGAACTCTGAAATAATACAAGGCCTTTGATGCATCGTTTCTGGTCCTCTCTCTTTTGGCCACTAAACTAGAGCAATGCTGGCCTAGAAGATTGTGCAAACCTTATAAACTATAAACATCTAATCACATAGCTATCCTAACAAAGGTTGTCCATTGTCTCCCGAGACAGAAAGAAGTCTTCTATTAGCAACAAAATAGTCTGATTCTATTCTTCCCAATTAAAATGTACATAATTTCTGAGTAAAGATTTTAAATAGATATTATTTACTAATCATACCTTCATCTGTGACAAAGCCAGAATATAGAGGCACCTAGTGAGGATCACACACAATATTGAGTAGTTGTGTAAAAGAGATGGAATAACCATACATCATTTTCTCTTGCTGAATCATTTTTTGCTCCCATTCTGCATCCTGTTATTTAAACTTTATTCCTATATAGTGGTAAGGTTCCAATTTTGGAGATTTGGGGAAATGTAGAATATTACATCTAGTGGATACAACAAAACCTGCATAAAACACAAAGAAATACATCCGCCTACTAAATAAACAATACTCGACTGGAAGGAAATGTGGCTACAGGAAGTTGTGTAAGCGACATGCCAGAAGGGGTGTGGCAGATTGAGTATGCTTAGGTATCCAAAAACGTTATTTAACCATTATTGGTCTTGAGAGAGTGACTAAAGTTTTGTCCCCCATCAATTACGATTTACACACTCGTAACTTGAGCAATAAAAATATACGATTATATTTTTTATATACAAAAATTCAACGCCTTTCTTTTAACCTTAGCATCAATATGCTACACGTTGCCATTACTCCCAAATTCACTCTAGCCCTGAGTGGTAATACTTGTCAAAGTCCCATCTCTTGCTCAAATATAATCTCTCAATTACAAACTGTTTGTTAGAATTTTATTCAGTATTAATTGACCGAAAAAGTGTTGATATGCCGTAAAACAAAACAATCAAATCATGTTTAATCTTTAAGTTCAAAACATCATTTTTATAAAGTCATTTTACGCTTTAGTTCGAGGAAGATCTGGCTTGAGTGCGTAAGAAGAACTTGACTGATGTCAACTCTTTGGATTGGACCACATGGAGAGCAGGTGTGAAACATTACTTGGAGACACGCACCGCGCCCAAAATACCAGAACAAGATGAAGTTATAATGTTGTTACAATCTCACATATAAAAGGTATTTATCTACCTCCCACAGCGGTAAGATGTGACACAAGGTCGGAAAGTGAGATTTGATAAGTCAGCACCCTAGAGGAAGAGCACTTATGACCTTAAAAAATTGCCTGGGCAGCCCCGTCGGCATTCCCCGGTAGGGGCGCCTCAGGCGATTAGTAATAAACTAACCCTTTCATTCATAAAAATATTTTGATTTCACATTCATTCAATTACTTTTATTGAAAAATAGTTTCTTAAAGGAAGACCTTTCTTTTCTTGGTCTCCCAGTCACAATGATGACAAATGCATTATCCTGCCGCACTGCAGCCAGTGAGAGACACTTTGCAAAAACCACTACGTTATATAAACATTTTTCTGACCAAATCCCAAACCACAGCATCCATGCAAGATGCAACACCACCGGCATCGCAGAGACTCTTCTAAAAAGGAAACTTAAGTGGTTTGGTCACGTTCTTCGAAGCCGTGAGGAAGAATTCATCCGTAAGTTTCACCCGCCGGCTGAAGGAAGCACAGAAGTGGCCAACTGAAGACTTGGATTGGAACAGTGACGACTAACATGGAGCTGGTGGCTGCCATCATTTTGGGTGTTCATCGCTCGACTCAGCTGCTGATTAGCATGCATGGACCGTTTTGATGTGGGACGCAATGAACTCATTTGGAGCCAGCTCAATCCCCCACCTCTGGGGTGAATGCCGTTACAGTTATTGTATATGATTCATTGAACACAAGTTGCTATTTTACTCATGAAATGAATTGTGGGTTCATACCTTGTCCAACAATATTCATGCATAAATGAATACAATAGAACTGATAGATTTAAACTCGGCTTGCCGATTCCCTAGTTTGCACCAGTTACAATTATGCTACCCCTTCTTAATCTTTTCATATATCAGATAATTCCTTGAATATCTATTTGTCTCAATATTTAATTCTAAACTCCGTCATCTGTAAAAAGGTAATAACAATGTTTCCTCATTTCACTAAACAGAATTACAATCTGAAAAGAAATGCGATTTTAATGGTTTCTTAACCAAAAGTGACAATTTATTGATTTTATTATTTATTGTTCTATTATTTCCATTGGCAAATTTAAATAAGTTTTTCAATGAACCATTTTAGATGAGATATTTCCTAACCCTAACCCATACTGACAATCTATACTGTATCAACATAATAAAATGGTAGTTCTTATCTGTCCCTTCACAAACTTCTCTTAGAGTTTAGGGATAGACACCCATAACCATATTTTGAAACTTAATTACTCTGGTTACTTAGATAAGTATATTTCACTTTGATCAAACGAGGGTACAACATTAGCGTGGATTCTTTGTTCGCACTGGACATGCATATAAAAGAAATATTGTATTTTATTTTTAACTTGAAAATTATAGAAATTAAATAATAAAAATACTAATGTTAATAAGGAGTTTGCACTCGGTGCTTGATACATCCTTGGTCCCCAATCCAAACATTGAATACTGTAGAATGTAAAAAAAAATGCGAATTATTAAAAAAACAGATAATATTATAAGCTGGATGCAAACGGACATATTTTATCATTAAATCCCAGGCAACACCCGATCTTCTTGCTTGTTTTGTTAAATAATTATAAATACTATAAAGGAGAATAGAAGTAAAATAATTATACTTTATGAATATCAGTGACCATCTTATAAATCGATATGTAATAAGAGTAAATACTCTGCATTATCTTATTTTTATGTTTAATATTCTTCTCTTCGTCCTCCTCCTCCTCCTTTCTTCTTATCCCCCTTCTTTCTACCCCTCCCCCTTATTTGTCCTTCTCCTCGCCTTTTTTATGCCCTTCCCACCAAAACCGATGACTGCCTGTTAATCATTTGTAAGCATCAAAAATTGTTTTCATGTTTTCTTAAGCCGCATTTATGATATCACCAATTTGAAAACATGCAAAAATACATGAAATGAAATCATTATTTTCACATGGTTTTTGTTCAGATTTCTGTTGAGTTAAGCAAAGGAATCTTTGCTTTTGTAACATCATCTTTCATGCCATTTTTTTTTGTTAACATATATCAACAATAGAAAACTGTGTGGTCTCAGCGATACGATCTGTTGAATCACTTAGTACGAAGGATTGTTCGTACCGAATGATGCTAACGTTACATTGTACAATTACAAATTGCCGTTCATCCCCTTCTCCTTTTTTTCTCGTTTTTTTGAATATCAAATGACAAACTTTTTTCCTTGTGAATGTAAATCCAGTCTTGTGAGAATCTTACGAACCAAACATAAATTACAAGAATTCTACGGGTTTTGCTAGAATAACTGAAAAAATGCTGATTTTAGTTTCAAAGATTAGTAAAGTAACTTGCAATATATTAAAACATTGTATCTAACATATAAAATTACCAAGTCAGACCCAAATCGCAGTTAAGCTAACGAATCAAACTTTGTTTCTGACTAGCCAATTTTCATTTTTTATTTTTGTATTGTGTTATTAGCAATATAACACACTTAGCTAAAATTTATTTTTAAAAAATTATTTACTCCAGCCCAGATGATTGCTAATATGAAACAGTTTTAAATAATCACCTAAAAATAAAAATCTGTACAGGGAGATAACTTATTTTTTGAAAATTGAAAAATATAATAAGAGATGTTATCCTTAATTTAAAAAATGTGCAAAAAAAAAAAAAGAAGCTAAAATGGGTTCACTGTATCCCGGGCAACGCCAGGTAGATACAGCTAGTTATGAATATTATTCTTACTATAATGAAGATATGGTATCTGCATATTTACAAAACTTGAAATATTATTTAAAAGGAACATATGGTGTTAAATAACACCACCAGTAATGAATGAACATTTAATACCATCTTCTTTGTAAATAATATTTCAAATTTTGGTTACAAACATACAGACACAAAATTTTCTTCATAGTAAAAAAAAATACTTTTTTTTTAATGGCATCAATATCTTTAGGGGTTGTGACTCATAAAAATGGTTAAGAACCACCATTATAGGAAGGTTGCCAAGAGAATGCTGATATGAAAGTACCATGTAGCCAAATGTTAACCTTAAAAATAGAATTTTAGAACAAATCTTTGGCTCATCTTTCTATTAAAACAGAAATTTGATTTGAGATTTTCTCCAAATCTTGCAAAATGCACACAGTCTTGTTAGATATTATGGTCATAATTTATTTGAAATAATATAGCCATTGCGCTCTCTCTCTCTCTCTCTTATATATATATATATATATATATATATATATATATATATATATATATATAAGGATAAAATGCATGATGTATTATAAAAATGAAATGCTGTAAAAGACAAAATGTGTGAAAAAAGGCAAATGGAAAAAACAAATTTAAATACAGGAAAAAAAATCAAGAATGAGAGATTTTACTGGTTTTGTTTGGATCAACGAACGTTTTCAGAAAAAATTAAGATTTTAAATTTATTCGATAACCGTAAAATCATAGGAAAAAGAACGCACAGAGACACGTCATAGGCATGGGTTTAACTATTTAAAAAAAAAAAAAGATAGAATAATAGAATGTGCGTGCGGAGAGACATTAAAATGGGTAAGAAAGGAGGTGGGGGAAATAAATGGAGAAAAAGATATGGATGAAGTATAGTAAAAAGAGAAATTCTGGTTAAATTCTGCGATCCTGCTTAACGAAATATTCATTTTTACTGCACTTCATCAATATATTTTTTCCATTTCTTTTCGTCCCCCCCCCCCCATTTTAACGTCTCTGCGCACACGCGTTTTATTATTCTTTCTTTTTTTCAAATAGTAAACGCGCGCCAATGATGTCTCTGTGCGTTCTTTTTCCTATGTGTTTACGGTTATCGAATAAATTTAAAATCTTCAGTTTTTTCTGAAGACGTTCGTTGATACAAACAAAACCCGTAAAATCTCTCGTTTCTTGATGATTTTTTCCTGTATTTGAATTTGTTTTTTCCGTTTGTCTTTTTTCACGCACACACACACACACACATATATACATATATATGTATGTATGTAAGGTTATTGAGAGAGAATCCCAGCAAAGTGCTCGATTATTAAGAAAAATAAAAAATAAGAGCATAATATTTATTTATTAATGTTTGTATTACAGAAGATCAGAACAACATCGGTACCGTCGGTTTCAAATCCTAACAAAGAGGACCTCTAAAGTCCTCTTTATCGGAACTCTCTTCAGCCTCTGTTTATCTGTCTCTCCGGAATATATATATATATATATATATATATATATATAAACTTATTATTTTATGTATATATACATATAATATTATAAGGTGATATAATATATTGTATATAGATTTTCAGTATTTACTTCAACAGTGCTTAATACATAAGTAGAGCTAAGTAGTAATATATATATACTAGCAAAAATATGTTCCTCTGATCGCATATTTTTGCTAGTATGAGAGGGTGATATCATTGTGCAAAATTTATTCCTTTTCCTCCACTTATTCATGTTCTAGGCATGCGCGTCGAGCCCCAATTTCAAACCGCTAAACTGACCTATTTTCAATTAGCTTTTATTCACTTGGATAACGACGTAGTACAACGACCACGTGGTTGATGGTTCAATCCCCAGTGATTTCCAGAATTAAATTTTTTTTTATAACCGTGACCTAAATATACATCAAAGTGTGTGTGTGGGGGGGGGGAAGTGGACGACCGGGAAGACAGTTTATATTTACTGTTTCCCTGGACAACGGTGGGGGGGACCGGGGAAGACAAACTTTTGCCTGCAGAGAGGGGGACAGTCGGGAGATGAGAGGGGGGGGGGTCTACCGCCGGGTTAGGGGATGACACAGTTTTTGCCCGAAGAAGAGAGAGAATTACACTTTTGCCTAGGTAGAGGGGGGTGAAGAGCCCCAGGGAAAGGGTGGGGCGAGAGAGAGGGGGGAGACTCGAGGAAAACGGGGCATTGCTAAGTTGACAGTCCTGTTAAGTTGACATTTTCTGAATTGCCCAGCTTTCGGAGGCATAATATCGAAAAATTGAAAACAAAAAACATTGATTTCTTCGTGTAGAACAGACAAAATCTGTGATAGGGGTGCTCGAATTTATTCGTTTTTTTTGGTAGCCCATTTGCTTCGTGCATGCGTGCCATGCAAAACAAACACAGAATCTAAAAGCGTTCAAATGACTTATTGATCATCTGATCTCATACTCTGTCTGTTCAGTGCAACGGTTAACGAAAGAGAATGAAGACCGAGAGGTCGACGGTTCGACCCCCCACCGACTCCCAAGAATTTCTTTTTTTTTTCAAACGATGACTTAGATATACATAGAAGGGGAGACAAGACAGAGATAGTACTTTTAATAATAGAAATATGTTACACTTTTGCAACGGGGAGAGGGGCGACCGGGGAAGAGAGAGATTATTACACTTTGGACCGCGTGCTAGTTAGTTAATAAAAAAAAAGTTTACTTTTTGTCAATTTGTTTCTAATGAGAAACTTCTTTGATGTAACATTCAGGAGAAGAAATTTGATGCAAGAAATGAATCCTGTGAAAATAATCATTTTTTTTTATGCAAGAATTTATTAAAAAACGAAAAAAAACTTTTGTCAAAATAAAACTATTATTGTTCACAACTTTCAGCCAATGACTTGAAAGCTTTCAGATTTGGTCGAAGTACAAATCCTTCACCATTGAATTATTGACAAGCTTCTTCAGTTTCATCATGAATCTTTAAGTTGGTAATTAGTAATATTTAGGCCCCAGTAATGATTTTGTTGGAAAAAGTTAAATTCATTAACATGATATCCAATGGAACATCAATTGATGAGTTTCGCGGTTTATTTTCATTCGATTCTGATATGATGTTATGTAACAAAATACTAATTACTTCTGTTCAAAAGCTAATAATCTTTTACTTTTGCATAATTCAAGATTAACAAGTAAAACCAGAGTTGTCTCCCCCTGCGATCACTACTAATTGACTTATGTTAACAACCATTAATCACAACTTTTGTTGGATTTTTTGTGATATTTCGGAAAAAAAGAAATGCAAATTTTAGGGAACATTTTTCACTTCTTTTAGGAGGAAAAAGTTTTCTCTAGGGTTCATCAGTTCTTGTTAATCCCGGATTTTGAGTAAAAGGTAATAATGAAACTTTAAAATAATTGTTATTTTAGAGCATTTGAACCCCTTGTGGTCACCCGATCATTTTTCTGTGATAAACCTGGCTCGGTTAGTTTTCTACGTTCATGGTCATCGAACTTGATGCAAAATTTTGTGACAAACTAAGAAACCAATTTTAATAAAATCAGAAGATGAACTGAATAATGGCCAATTTCAAAAACATAAATTCTTTCCAATTAACATATGAAAACTGTTTAAATTTCTTAATGTTCGGATAATGGCAATTTGATCAATTCTGTAGATATTCCAAACCAGTTTATTTATTTCATTTTAATCCTTGCCCATCTTATTACATAAGTAAAAAGAGGAAAGATTGCAAAAGACAAGTCTTGTCAAAGAAGAAAGGTACATATATATTGTATCGCCACATCTTGAGATTTAAAAAAAAAATGCTGTCCTCTCTCTTCAATCACTTTTTCATGAATTGTATGAAAGCAGAACTACTGAGACAAAAACGTAAACATGGCTGCTATTAAGGAATTCCAATATTTTGGTATTTTCATTTTATATCAATCACAAGTGGGGAGTCTGCTGAAAAAATTCTGACTGAGAAACTGCAAAATCAGAGGTGAGGATTCGGATGCAAAAACTGCTGTCACCCTACTTTGATATCTATTACACGGACACTTATCCAATCCTTTGGACGAGGATTAAAATGTAGTGTCAGTTTTGTCCTCAGTCAAAGGAGGTAAAATCCTAAACTGAAGCAATTTTTATTTTTGTCCCAATTCAGAGTGCTCCTCTTTGGGAGTTGGATTTTCTCCACATGAAAAATCAACCTTTATCTCACATAGCTCTTCTGGGGAGACAAGTAAATAAGGACACGTAGCAAAAAACTTGATTTTAAGATGATCATTTTTTTTTTTTTTAGAGACAACTTTTTCTTTGTTCTCACCTGAATTGTTGACCAACCATACTCTGATAGAAAAATGGAGATACTATAATCCGACACGTATTTCACACCCAAATGAACTCGTATGATGTGTCTTCTCTTCTGTGTTTTCTCTTCAGAACTAAATTTACTTGTAGAATATTTCCTCTTTTAATAATCAAAATTGTTTCACTTAATTTATTCTATACTCTTGCAACATTGATTGCCATGAATTGCCAGCTGAGATGCGACTCCATGAAACTATCAACCACTTGTGGTTTTACAGTGGAATTCTTCACATCTCAAAACACGAAAACTTTTAGAAACGACGACATTTTTAGTTTTGAATAAATTTAACAATTACCAAACAAAATGTATTTTCCATTTCTAAAATCCATTGATTATTTCTGTATCCAACTCGCGATCTGACATGCAACTTCATCTCCAACATTTTCCGACTGAATGCATTGATCTCACTGGAGAGAAACATTTTACGACACAATCAATATGAAAGAATTGTTTGAAAAAAAAACTATAGTAGATTATAATATGATTCATAAAATTAGTGGGAAAACTTTTAAATGATAAAATATAAAAATGATGAAAGTTTATGAATACAAGTTAATATTTTAATGGATTGCACGGAAATTTACATCATGAATAAGTACACTGCCACACAATCCGTTTTGAAATCCGAACGTATTTGGCACACGTGGATACAACGTGCAAACTTGTCAATAAGTCTGACACACCATTCTCTTGACATGGCCTGACTTTGGCTGTGATGGCCCTATTCAGTTCAGGAAGTCTGGGGATTGTTTTGATAGACATAATCATTTAGATAACCCCACAGATAAAAATTGGGAGTATTACGGTCCAGTGAGTGTGAAGTACATTAGGATCACACCTCCTATTGATGAGACAGTCACTAAAATGCCCCCACATATCATTAAATGGCGATAAAACAAAAACTGTTGGGCATTCATCATTGAAACTTGGTGAGTAAATCAGGCATAGATTGAAGTTTATTTGTACTAAATATGGTTGGATTACAGAAAGAATTATGAATTTTATTAAGTATTCCATGGATGGCTTTTTTTTTTGGGGGGGGGGGTCTCCCTCTATTTAAAGGTAGTAAGATATTAAGAACTTTAACCATATTTTTATCAAAATGACTCGATTCAGCATTAAATGACCCAAAAAGGGGTTGATATGGCAAAAAACAACCAACCAAGATCTCCATTTATAGTTTTTAATTATTAATGAGTTGTATTTTCTTGCAAAATAAAACTTTTATTTTTACGTCAATAAAATATCTCACATTAATATCCTTTAAAAATAATTATTTCTCCCTAAAAAGCATTCAATCTACATGTACACCAAAGGGAATTGACAAATGGTGCTGAAGCTGATGAATTTTCAATAAAATATTGATTACGGAAATTCTTCACTTGTTCTTCCGCCAATTCGTTTTCCGACTTGCGTTCATGCAGACGTGTTCATTTATCCAATTTACAGTCAGAGAAATCTTTTCCTTCCTTGTTCTACTTCGTCTAAACCCACTTTTTTCTCGTAGACATTTCTGACAATGTGAAACATCGATTTGAAAATCATCTAATCAATTGTAACACATGTTTATATAATAAATGGTGCTCGGCTTTTCTGTCTTGACCAAATCTTTTTCTTTGATTCAATACCATTTTGTACTTTAAACTGTGACACAGTCAACCTGACCAGCAGCAATGGGACATGTTTTTAATCTTTTTAATATTGTTGGCAATATGAATAATGGAAAGATTTATTTCTTTTGATTAGAACTGCGAGGCTGCGGATCATGCCATCAGAGCAGTATTCAAGTTATTTATCTACCTCCCACAAGGTAAGATGTGACACAAAGTCGGTAAAGTGGGATTAGATAAACCAGCGCTCGAGAGGTGAGCACTCTGACCATTTAAAAATTGCCTGGGCAGCCCCGTCGGCATTCCCCGGTAGAGGCGCCTCAGACAGTAAGCAATAAATTTACTCCTCCCCAAAGAGGGGAGGCAAAGCCTGGGAGAACTGCACAGGACCGGCAACCCCCAATAGACCGGCGTAAATCCAGACCCAAAGACCTGTACAATACCGGTTTATTAGGCGGGTAAAAACCCCTGGTTGAACAGTATTGCCCTGCATCCTCTCTCTTGTCGATTTAGTGCCGGCCGCCTGCCTACCACTCTGCCCTTAACGACGTAGTCAGGCGAGGTCTCGACTCGGCAGGTTTTGCATCAGTCTTTGAACCAGTCGTCCTGGACAGGATCGACGGTCGCTGGCCTGACGGGATGACTGTGTTTGCTTTCCGAGCCGGAAAGCCGCTGATCTGGGACACTATTTGTTCCGACTCCTTTTCACCAGCAAGGATTGCGGAATCCGCGGTGAAGCCTGGCACGGCTGCTCTGCTCGCCGAAACGCGGAAAATACAGCTCGCTCACTGACCGTTTCGTCTTCCAACCAATTTCAGTGGAAACGTCGGGTGTACTTGACCCCGAGACTGTTAAATTTTTTCAGGACATTGGACGAAGGATTTCAACGTCTAGGTACGAGCCCTGTGAGTCAGCCTGGTTGTTCCAACGCATCTCCCTGGCTATCGTTCATGGCAAAGCTATGTCAGTAACGGCGGCGTCACTTCCGTTTTAATCGTCATCTGTTGACTCTCTCTTTCTTTCTCTCCCCCTCTCTATCTACCTATGTCTGTATCTGTCTCTTTGCTTCTCTTTCTCTCATTAAAAATCATATTTCACTCTTTTTGATCAATGAAGAAAGTGAATTTACAGAAATTATTTTTCTTTAAGATGTTATTCATTCAAGGTTTTTCATTTTCTCATTTCAGCCTCGATTTGGAAAAAAACATGGAAGGAAATTTCTATGTCTACATACAAGCCTGGCCGTATTGACTTTCCAGTAATTTCTATGGAATGGTTAAAACTCTTCCAAGCTCAAAATGAACCCTTTTTGAACAATTTGAAGGTACCAGTTCTTTTTTAAGCATCTATTTTTCAATTAAACATCAAGTATGAGTCTGCAGAGATTAAAAAAATATATATATATTTGGCTTAAATTGTATTGAGTCATGGAATTTGATTGAATAATATTGAGAATTAGCGTTTAATATATTTATTGATTCTTTAGACAACTGATGATTTGCACCCAAAGTTGAAATAAATATTGCATACTTCGACTTTCCAACTCCTACAAAATTAGCAAAATCCTGACTGCAACAATTGCTAAACTTATTTGAGACTCCAGCAAAATTGTCAGACTTATTAAAAAAATTTCTGATACTCAACTCTGCCTCCTGCAAAAAATACATACTCTCGACTCCAACTCTTGCAAAAATTGGTGGCTCCCAACTCTCACTATTCACCTGGTTTCCACTTTTTTATTGATAAGATCATACTCATTTTTTTTTTTAATTTCTCAAAATTATCTCTGATTCATTGCAATTAATTAAAAGAACATCAAGATTCTTAGGAAAGCATTTGTTATCAAATTTAAAACCAAAAAGTGAAGACAAGCATTTTATGTTTTACTGGAGTTATGGGCCCTGATAGAAAATAGGTCATCATTTAATAAAGATTCTTTACCAAAAACTTTCTTGTTTGAAGGGTTTTCAAGCATTCTGTCTAAATTCTGTGTAGGCATTTCCATTTGTCATTTAACGCTGTTTAACCTAATTGGATAATTACGAATATGAATGTCATATGAGTTTATAGTCTGTTTGGTATTAAATTACTCAAGATAGGATGTAACTCACTTAGTATCTAAGTTTCACTTTGTCACACTTGTAGATTAACCTGTTTGAAGATTTTTTTTATCACCATATTTTCTTTGTTGGACAACCAATTTGATATTTGATTCATAATTTGAAAACTACAAATCAAATTCTTATTTATAATTATTTTCTTTTTGTTTATTTATTAAAGATTTTTGAAGAATTGTTTTTCTTTGATTTGAATGCCTTTATTTCTTATCTGTTAGTCATTTCTTCTTTCTATTTAAACCCTGCCATATTTGATTGTTTGATGCCGCCCACCCACCCCTCTCTCCAAAAGAAATATCATAGTGTGAGGTTAGGTACCAATCCTACAAGTGCATATTTATGAAAATCTAACTTTTAAAATTATATGCAGACTAAACAGCATAGAATTTTTCTTCGTCTGTCCTGAATACTAGTTCAATTTCATAAAAGTAAACCAGCAGTGACAATAGGAGTATAGTCATAGAATATAAAATATAGATTTAAATAAGTGATGCTAAAATATGTGTCTATGATTTTGTTAGAAAAACAGAAGAATATCTGAGAAAAAGCCAGCAGAAAAAGGAATGAATAGAAAAACAGCACAACAAGTAAAAAAGACTAGTCTAGGTTTAGTATTAATTAGACTGGTGTTCAGGAGAGCTGGCGAAATGTACAAGATTATAGGAAACTATCAGATCTATCCGGCATTGCCTGGCTATCAAATATGTTGAATACAAATAATAAACTTGGGAAAGGTATGAATCTCCTTATTCCATTCATATACCACCACACCACTAAATAAAGAACAAAGAGATATATATACAGGGTGATTCATAAGTCACTTCACTTAGCTATTTCAAATGATTACCATATGAAGCACAAACATACTATGAACTTTTGATAA
Organism: Sepiola atlantica; assembly: GCA_963556195.1. Lineage (NCBI taxonomy): Eukaryota > Metazoa > Mollusca > Cephalopoda > Sepiida > Sepiolidae > Sepiola > Sepiola atlantica. The sequence goes on along the minus strand of OY744515.1, from coordinate 179,446,437 downwards.
TTGTTATCTTACTCTCTAATTACTGCTATTTGTTATTTTAAATTTGTTCATTTATATATTTGTTTCTATATATATTTATTTCATAATCAATTAAATATGCAACAAAGAGTCGTAAATTCCTTGCAAAAAAGAATCGAGCTATGCATGCAGAACGAAGGTGGAAATTTTGAAAATTTGCTGTAATTTTAAACTCTCATAAATGAATTTGTTGAATAAACTTTCTGTTTTGTATTACCATATTTTTTAACTTTAGAATTTCAAAAATAAATAGCTAAGTGACTTATGAATCACCCTGTATATATATATATATATATATATATATATATATATATATATATATATTGTCCATTTCTTACTATGTAATTTATATACAATGTACTAATGTTAACTCAACATGCCATGCCACAGATCGTCTAGTTTTCTCTTAAAAATGTGTGGTTTAACGACGCCCCTAGAATGCAGTTTTCTTTCATTTTTAAAAAGATTATTGAATTAATATATAAGCTATGAAAAGAGAAAGAGATGGAAGTTTAATCATGCAAGAAACATTTAATTCATTTTCTTTGAAAATGAATAAAATGTGAAATTATTCCAACAAAATCTAAAATGTTTTCAGAATCAGACAGAAATGATTATGTCGACTTAATTTTTGATTTACTCATAAATTCTGACTCAGTCCTAACATTTACCAAAATAGCTATGATCGCAAAACAATAATAAATAATAGTTCATGCCTATGAATATTTGATGCTTATTTTAATGAGTTTTTCCCCCTTTTCTTTTCAGACCACGTCTACATACATCTGGAGCAAACGGGAATCAGCAGAAGAAGGACTGCCTTTTTCAGAGCTTATTAAATTTGTGAGTATAATTTACTTCTCATATTTCTCTCCCTTGATGATTTTCTTTATTTGTAGAAATACTTTCCATCGTTGTGTCCCACCTCCTCCTGCTTCATCCTCCTTCCGTCTCCCTCAATATGGCTCTTATTATTTTTTATTACTTACAAAGAACAAACAGGTGTTCTCAATAAGTTGCGACTTTATTTTTTAATTAATTAATTTAATAAATAAATTTAATTGATCGACGTTAAATACTTCAGCATTTTTACTATTCCCTTCCATATACAAAACTGAATTTTGTTTTAATGATAAAACTAAGCATGCGATATTTCAGTATTTTAAAAGTAAGAATTAGAATGATTAAATCAACAATGATTATCGATCTTACGATATATGTAGAAATAAATGACTAAATATCTTCTACAAGTTTCCTTTCTATAAGACTACGAAATGAAGAGTTCCTCATTTGACTTTTATTTAAGCTGAACTATCTGATTCAAAGCTACGACTTTAAACTAAGCTCACTTTAAAAATGTTTTATTGTCAGTCTTGATGGCCAAGGGTGAAATGTTCCCTTGAGCCTTTTCTTGGGACTAATATCTCTGATGATATTTTTGAAGACAACGACGACAATAACAACGATTTTAACTAAAACAAGATTTTATTTATTAATTAATGGAGTTTCATTTCCTTAACAAGGAGTTGCTACTGGACTATCTTCAAGAGAATGAATGAGGAGTCTTCAGACCTTACATCACATGTGAATATGCATTAAAAATTCTGACAGCAACTAAATGCTTTTTGTTTCAAATATGACACATTCCAACAAAATGCCTATTTAATATAATATTCAACGAAAACGTGTCAAACTGCAACTTGTTTCACATCAGCGACAAGCCTGTTGGCAAGTGTGAGTTGGTATTAGTATGATGTTGCATCAGCATACTTGCTAAATAGGTAATCAGTATCTTTGATGATAATTTTTTTCAAACCAAAAAAAAGAAACATTTAATGGCTAATTTCTTCAAATCTCTCCCACTTCATGTCCGTAAGTCAATTAATCAACCATTTACTTTCCTATGGGGTTGTAGCTGACCTTAAGGTCATTTGTGTAAATCATCTCAGATAAACAATTGCAAATATTAATCACAAATGTTGTAGAAAGCAGAGTTAAAAAATTTGATATCAATGGTTTGGTTTGTTTTGTTTTTTACTAAAGAGTCACTGCTTATCAAGGCCCGAAGGCCACTCGAGGACAAGGGTTAATGGTTGGTGGATGGTAAGACAAACACATTGACGATTGCCGCCGATGGTTGGATCTGGGCTGAAATTGATTAGTTGATGGGACAGCTAAACAAGAATTTGTTAACATTGAATTTCGTTTGTCTGTTTTATGACAAATCCATCATTTTTTTAGTTTATTTAATGCCAAAATATAAGATCTATTGTAAATAAATCATTGTATACAAAAAATTGAACACAAATTCCTATTTTGTTTACTTATAGCTGGGGAGGGGCTTATGTCAAGTAGGCTATGAGCTGGACATAGTTGTCAGAAGTTGTTATAAACGTGCACCATGAGGAGCCATTGATAGACAATGGGAGCTTGTTCCAATTGCCACTCGGCTAACTCTGATCTCAAACCTCCACAGCCGGAGTCAACCCTGCAGAAAAATCTAGAATCACATTCTTAAAGGCGGTCCATAGCTGTGCACAACAACATTCTGATAACTCGTGCAACAGCACTGGAACCATGTGTATTGGTGTTTGCCTTTCTATTGAACCATTTCAGCAACATTAAGATGAGGATGAAACGACGGGGGGGGGGGGGGGGTAACAGCTTGCCCTCCATACTTAGCGCTCTGGAGAGGTCACTCCAACTTTGCTTTCAAACATCGATAAAGCAAAGAGGACTCTAATGTCTGTTCTGATACTACACTTCATCTGTTTTGTCCTCGGCCAGTAAAGGAAAAATCCTTCTCAACTGAGGCAATTTAAATTTTTGTCCCAATTCAGAGTACTCTTTTTTGGTGAGCTGGATTTTTCCCGCATTAAAAACTGCCCTTATGGAGAGGCAAGTAAAGCGGAACATAGGAAGTAGCAGTCAACTGTATCAGAATAAGAGCATAATTGCATTGTCTTCTGAAAAACTGCAGGATGCTTATCTAGCTGGGAGCAGGGTCGAAAAAGAGGCTGCACAGCCGATAGATTTTGGGGGTCCCATTCTTTGTATATAATCCCCCACCCTTCACTCATCTAAAGATGTGGCCTTTTTTGGTGTGAAACATGAAACACTTCAACTGAAAATGTTAATCAGTTAGATACTCATCCCATTTCTTTCTGGTTTTTAACAGATCTCAAATGCATTAAACTGTTTCGAATTAGCTCCGATGACCCCCGATTAAATCTGAAATCAAATCTCCTCCATTCTCATATCTTTATTTTTTTAGTTTTATCAGAACCTCCTCTAGTGTTGGAGCACCTGAGCATCAGGCCATATTAGCCCATATGTAAATCCGGTGGTGGCTGAGGGAAAATTTGTGGATTAATATTTTTTTACAGACATTGTCACTATCTAATGTGAAGTTGGTAATAAGCTGCCTGTCGTGAATACCCAGAATGCGTTTATCCGTTTTTGCAAGGAGAGAGGAAACCGGGAAAAACATTAACATGAAAGTGTTAAATGAGACACATGACTGGAGGATGTTAGTTGATCTGGCCATATCCCTCCACTTTCCAGGGCATATCCCTCAAATCAATCAATGCCTGGACATTGTGGTGTGGTCTGACTCCAGGAAATGTATTCTTCTGGTGGAGGTAACTGTCCCCTGGGAAGAAATCATTGAGAGAAAGGCAAATCAATATGAATTTCTTTGAGCCGAAGATGTGGAAGAAGAATTGGACATGTCAAGTGCTACCAATCGAGGTCGGATGGCGTGGTTTCATTGTACGGGCAACCACTTCCTTCCTATCCAGAATTGGCATGACTGTCCGGTCGCTAAATACAACCATCAAACAGATTCAGTCTTCTAGGTCAACAGGCTTCCAGCTGGATCTCGTCAAAAACACTTCAATCAAATAAATAAAATATTATGAAATGTTGTGAACACTCTCGCATGAAGGTGACAACGTGCGAACAAGACAATTACCATAAAACGCTGGCGAAACAAATGCTTTATCAACAAAAAAGACAAGACGAAAACAAATAATATCCTGTTCGGCGGCCAAAGTGGCTGGTGACGCCAAGGGTGGCAGTACCGCCATAGCCACTGAAACTGGTTCACGGTTGATGAGGACACGATATAGCACCTGCAAGCATACAAGATTGGTCAGTGGTTGTCTCCCTTGTCTCTTTTTAAGGGTTGTGTGGATTGGCCAAAAGATAACCCTTTAAGAGTCATGTGAGCCAGCTCTCTTTGTTCCAGCTTGTTTGACTCGTTGGTCTAGTGGTCTTCATCAAGTCGCTATTTTGATACCTCATTGTAATACATCTTTCTTTTCTAGTAGCTTCTTTCTAAGAACTGCAAGCTTGTGGAACTATCTTCCTGATGTTTTCCTCCTACCTATAGCCTCGGTCTTTTCAAGACTAAGGTCAATAGGCATCTCTTGTTTTTGTGATAATCATCTTTCGTTCTTGTTAGCTCCTTACATCAAGTGGCTTCATGCCTTGTCTGGAGCGATTTCCATTAAAAAATAAAAGTTTTTTTAAATATATAAACTCAAACCCTTAGTGCTCCAGCCTTTTTTCTCAGTTTTGCTATTATGGTCGACTACATTTCGACTGAAGGCAGTTGCAAACAGCCAATCCTCCTTTTCCGGTTTCCCTACTACAGTTCATGTTTGTTTCACTGCATTATGACGAAATGCCTCAGAAGGCAGTTGCAGACAAAAGCCATTCCTTCCAAGACAGAAAGAATTAGAATCGTTGAAGTAAGCGTGTTCACTCGTTACCCAAACAATCTTCATATAAGATAAATTCTTGTAAAAACACGTATTCACAACTCCTAATTTTGTATATTTACCCTTTTCTGTTGTATATCATTCTTTTTACTTGCCCAAGTGAAATTGTGAAATTAATGCACATTGTTGTTATTCCTTCTCTTCAAAAGCTGTCGCTTCCAATTCAACTTAAAATACTTTCGAGTATCATTCTTACTTTTACACGTGTGAGAATGGAACTTTCTTTCGGTGATAAAAATCCCAACAGAAAGTTGATAGAATTTGAACTTGGCAAGTCAATTCTAAAAGTCACTCAGGTATCCATCGGGTTAATTATCGATATCAAGCAATGACCTTACTGGAGCAGATGCTTCTATCCCCATCTATCTATACATGTTTCTTTAGATCAGGGGTGGTCAACCTTTTCAGAGTGAGGGCCAGATGAGACTTTTGGAAAAAGATCGCGGGCCGGAGTGAAAAGTGAAATCTCAGAATTACTATACTTTGTTTACATGAATAAATTGTACAAAAATTGCATTGAACACTCTACAAATCTGATATTTTTTCTCAAGAGACTTCTGTATGTGATGTTATAAAAGGCGCCGACGAAGAGCCATTTTGGAATCATAAAAAATAATGATGGGGGAAGTAGTAGCAAGTTCGTCCAGCATTCGTTTTGACACATCTCACATAGGTTCTATGTTTCATGCCCTTCCCTCGTCTCACGTTTCCTCTTTGCCTCTCTCTTTCTCTTTTTCTATTTTTATTTCTTAATAGTTAAAGAAAAATGAAATATACATGCATCATCACTCGCTGATATTCATACATTTTTATCCCACTGTAAATCTTAATTGAAACCTACTTTTACGTCTGTCACAAAATGATATGAGTTTTACTGGGAGGTCCGTGGGCAGGATTGCAATAATAAAGCATAGCAGGGTGGCGGGCCGGACGCTAAGCCTTTGCGGGTCGGATGTGGCCCGCGGGCCGGAGGTTGCCCGCCCCTGCTTTAGATAAATGAATGTTTCTACATTTGTTTACATTTTTCATGTTGCATATTTTAAGATTCATTTGTTTTGCTATTTAAAATAAAAACACTTTTTTTTTCTATTTATAAATTGTAACTTGTATCTAAAACAGTGTGTTTCTTTCTTCAAAGGGTTTAACCAGACCAAGGTATGCAACAGACGTCATTGGTATTATTTTAAAAGAACTGAAGAAAGTGGCAACAGAAAAGCAGTAAGTGTTTGGAAGATTTCTTATTTTGACTTAAAAAATAGAAATAGAAAAAAATAAACATCCTTTTATTTCTATATTTAATATATGTCTACATATCTAATATATAAAGTAGAGACGATTTTTCCCCTGTACCTTTTCGGAGTATAGGAAAATAACCACATGCATCACAGGCTACTAAACTAACCACTATACTACACATATTCACTCGAGCGTGTTTTAGTAAATTTGCTATTATTTTTTTCTACTTAACACTAAATATTACATTTGGCCCACCATCCACGTCTCTCCGAAAAACCAACTCCATATAGGTGGTAACAAAAACTTTCCTCTCTAACAATGCTGTACTGTCACTCTACTCATCGACACCGGGAACTAATACACACAGTTTAATTTTCACAAAAGACCCAGTTCTTATTTATTATTTGCCTGGTATTAATTTAACACGCATGCCAATAATCAAGCTTAGGTTAATTGGCCTATTTTCACATGTATTTGTAACCCGAAATAGTGGCGCAATCGGTACGAAGGTAGGTTTCATGATCGTCAGTTTTAGCGTTCGATCCAATTCTACTCTACCACTTTTTTTTTTTAAATTTAAAACAATCGCCAACATGGTAGACGGGGAAGAAAAAACAATAGGGCGTTGCTTTTTTTATTCAATGTCATGCAATAGGTAGTACTTTCTCCCGTACAATGCCGGGCGACGGGTTCCGCTAGTATAATATAAATTCGTATGAATCAGCATGGTACAACTTTCGTCACCGGATTGATTCTCTTGGCATTGCTTTCCCCAATCCCTTCAGATACAGGAGGGACCACGTGGCGGTTGCCAGCCATTATTGAAAGTGGTGCTATGAAACCGACTGGATTTGAACTTTGCGCGCCCAGGTCGTCAGTCTGCTTCATCTACGCCACTTCTCCACTTCATATAATGCACCAAAACTCTTTTGATATTTTGCATTCTTTAAGTAACTTTTACAAAAATTCTATTTCCATTATTTTTAATCCTTCACATAAAATCTTTTGAAGTAAATTGCTTGCTTATATTTAAATATTATTTAGATTTTTTAATTTTAAATTCGGATACATGTTATATAACAGTAAACTTTGTAACCCTTCATGAGACTTATTTTCCCGCTTTTAGAGAGCGAATGACAAGAAAATATCGAACTGAAAAACTAAAGTAACCTTTATTTATGGTTTCTTGTTTTTTTTTTTTACAACTTTTTTTCCTCCTTTAGATAAAAAAAAACAAAAGCAAATGTTTAAACTAGTGGCTGATTAGACTCACAAGAGACTCTGCAAACATTTCTGGCTTAGACTCTTCCAGAACACACCATGGACCATAATTTGGAAATAAATTAACAAGTCACCCATGTCTTAACAAGATTTTGTCTAATACTCTCACCCTCTCTCACTGTATGTTGTATGACCCCCCCCCTCCCCCGCTTTTATTTTATACAGTATCTATAACTCTCACTTCTGTCGGTCTGTCTCTCTATCTTTCTGTTTAGTAACAGTCAGAGGTAATAAAACTACCTATAAAACAAAAAATGGGAATAGTCCATTATAAACAATAGGGAATATCACCACAAGCATTAATACTATTTAATCCATATCTGGAGATAAAAAAGAGATAAAGAGAGAGTGAGAGGGCGATTAATTTTTGATTTTTCCTTTTTATTTGCTAACCTGGCTCTTCATCACAATTGAGCCATAAACACTTTAGCTTAATATGGTTAATTATCTGTTAATTATTCAATAATGACTATTGAAAAACGGCATTTGAAGCTTATGCAGACGCAACAATGCATAGCAGTGAACATATTTGTGATTGTTTGCACACAGATCATGTAAAAACCCTTTTTCCAACATTTTCCACTCAACTAAACTTTTTCAATTCACAATGACTCAAATTGAGGTCAACTTTTAGTTTCTGAACTGTAGCAGTCAGGTTTGAAAAACAAAATAAATCTAAGCATGACTATCCTAATAAAGTCGTTTTGCTACAGTGGTGTTCAGCTGAGTTTGGAATCTTTGGTTGGATAAGCATGAGCTTATTTACGGGCAATTTACATATTTGATTTAGTTTTTCAGTTGCATGTGAAAAGTGTTTGATTGTCTGATGTTGAAGACGACTGTTGGGTGACAGTATCAGGTGTGGGATATTCGTCATTTAACAAACAGTTTTAAGGCATCTGGTATCTCACCTTTACTAATTTTTATGTAAGCTATGTTCCACATTCTCAGTAGACTGTAGGATAACCATCTTTTTTCTTGATTACTTTGTATCAGTGTTTGTTGCTCTTGTTTAGATTTTTACGCAATACTTTAGCTCCAATTTTTCTGTCCCACACATGCCAGCATGTAAAATGGACGATGATGATGATGAAATTATGACTATCTCTCTGTCTTTGCATCCTCTCTTTTGATTGACAATCGTATTATTCTTCAGTTTTTGTAGAGTATCTGTACTCTGAATTTTTTCAAACTCCATTGCTAACTCTGTGAAGATAGGAAATTTGCTGTAGAGTTCCAAATTCATCAGAAGGGAAATTTTAGTTGTTTGATATTAGAAAAGAAAATTGCTCCACTTGTCCATTTGACTGAGGACAGTAAGGTGTGCCCTTAAATTGTGCAATTCTATGGTATTTAGGAATTTCTGAAACTCTTCAGAAAAGCACGGCTGTCCGTTTTCGCTTCTCACACATCTGGAATATATGTAGCATACTGTGAGGGGGTTACGGTTCAATCCCAGACCTCAGCAAAACATCTCTGGCTGCCAGCCTGTCTGGAGTGCTCTTTTTTTAAAAACATGTCCCAAATTGTTCTGTGGATATTTCATCTTTCAGTTTCTGTTTCTTCTTTCCTTCTGGTAGCTGTAATAATACGAGGAATTTAAAAACAACAAATAAGCCATTATTTGCTTCTGGAGTTTAGTTAATTTTACCCAGTAATTTCCAACACTGTACATTTCTATGAGCTGTAATTCCCTGCCCCAACCCTGTACAAGTAGTGAACCTCCAAAAAGACGTCTGATCATTTTGATGTCGTAACCTGAAAGGCAGAATTGATCTGTTCTTCTCTGCCTCGTGCTTCTTCTCGTGACGTAATAATATCCCACAACGTAATCAGAACTCTCGTCTGTTAACTTCTAAAAGAAATTGTCCACTACTCTAACCTTCTAATGCTTACTCTAACCCGATGTGGAAAACTACCGGTTTTAACATTATTTTTACTCACCCGTCACTAATGCATGCGTATGAAATGTTGCTTCTTGCGCATTTATGACCATTTTTATGCATTCATTGTTTTTTCATGTATGATCCCTTGGCAATCACGAAACGATTGGCAAGTCAATCGCAATCTCCAAGGTTGGTCAGGTATTGGTGTACACAGAAGAGATATTACTAGTCTTTCTCTACTCTATTGTTATTTCCATGTAAGGTGCTCGATTTAGCTTCAATCTCTGGTTCCTCGTTGTAAGACATTCACAGCAAGAACTCTTCTTGATATCATCACTGCAAGAACTTTTCTTCTCACATGTGCCGAGCCTCAAACAGACTTTCCATGAACAGAGTTCCTTTCCAAGAACTACCCATCTATAAAATGTGTTACCACAGGATTGCTTCCCTGCAGGCTACAACTCGGTCGTCTTCAAATCCAATGTCAATAAATACTTTTCAAAATCCATCCTCATGAATAATCAAATCTTGTTCATTTCATTCTTCATTTACAATCCTCTCATAATATTCTTCATCATTCGACTGACAATCCTTCCATCTCATTAACTCTTATACTTGAGTGGCTTTTAACCTTAATAAGTGATGACTTGTGTTCTATTCGCTATATAATTTTTATTTTTAACTCTGTATTCTTCTTGTGAAGGAGAACCTTGTATTTGACCAAGTCGTTTGGTTCTTGGGTGAAACTGCATGCTTTCACTATACACTTTAAATGATAACATTATTCAGTGTTTCTCTTGTTTCATTCTGACTCCCAGAATTTTGTCTTAGGAATATTTTGCCTTTAGAGCAAAATTTTTATGAAACAGTTGTCTACGGTTCATTTTACTCATCTTTGATGTAAGTTTTCTGTCCCCCTGTCTCTAAAGTAGACACACATATTAGACCACCTAATACAAAAAATTTCGGCATTGTAATTATTTTGTTAATTTGAAGAAACAAATGTGGATAAAAAAGATTCCTTATGTTTTGTTTTTGGCTTTTCATTTGAATTTTTTTTTTCTTTCTCCTGTTGTACCTAATTTTTTTCACTTTTGCAGTTGTCTCTTTTTTAATGTCGATTGTATCGCATTCTCATTGCTAAATGTAATAATAAGTAAAAAACAGTTGACTAGTGGTGGTTTTAATATACTTGTTAGTTCATAACTTGGCAACACATATCAGGACAGTTAACGTATTGTATCTTTCTTTTTACTGCTAACTGCTTGTTAACATTATTGTGATTTTCAAGGTTTCATTATTATGAGATCTGACACTACAACGGCCATCTTTCTTTTTTTTTTTAAATTGTTATGAATATAGTGACTACGATGTTTGAATCTTTTCTTTTGTGCTTTTAAATTCTGTTAAAACATTTTGTTGTATGTAAAAGAGATGCTTAAAGTTTATTTTTTCTGTCATAACATTTGCTATTTGCATAAAATGAAATTTATAAAAAGTAAAACTATTTTTGTTGTAAGAAAAACCGATTCATTTGTAGCATAGGGATCATTGGAATATCTCACATTTCGCTTGATTTTGGATAACATGGATTATTTTTTGTTTGCAAAAAATACAATTTCCTGTTCCTGTTGTATTCACAGCATTTATTTATTAAAATCAGACTTTTATAGTTACGGATAACCTAAATAAGCCATTATCTTGGCACTAATAATAGTAAACCAGATGTGACAATGGAGATTTATATATGTGTGACTTTAAAACAGATGTCTAGAAATGTGTTACAAAGTGAATGTCGAGAAGAAGGAACAAATTAAAAAAGACTACAATATGACATTGAGAGTATACTATATATCTGCTATTTTCATTGCTGTTTAAAATTATTTGACACGGATAGTGGTCAGGAGAGTTGGAGAAACAAACAGGATTATAGGTTACTAGCAGAAAGGACTCAGATTGAATGAAGAACTTTGTCCTCCTGTACCCAGCCTATAACACTATATTACAATTTTTATTCTTATTTTAATATTTTATAATGTTCAATTTTGAGGGTGGGTCCCAAAGGATGTACTCATTAATTTAGTGAGAGTGGGTGTAAGTGCAGTGACACTTACTAAAATAATTTTCATCAAATTTATAATCCTTGACCTTTCGAGGACCCTTGTGTACTCATGTTCCAATTTCTATTATTTTTTGTTATTTCTATAATTTTCAAGTTATAAATAAAATAAATGTTGTATTTCTTTTTATGGATTTCAAGCTCAAAGACAAACCCCATGATATTATTATACCACATTTGATCAAAATGAAATATGCTTATCCAAATATCCTGAGTAATGTTTTTTTTCTACTAATGACTAATTACTAATCAAGGCTTAAAAAACACTCAAAGATAAGGGTTATGAGGTGGATAGATTGACAGTTTGATGATGATGAATCTAGATACCACCTCCTGGAAATACTGTCTCCCTGATCTAAAATGCACCAAACATTGATGGTATTGTTTTTCCTTTCCCTTTGCAAAACTCAATCATGTTCTGCAAAGTCAAAAAGAAAAACAATTTTCCTCTACAAAACAACAAAACCAAACCCCATGAATAAATATTTGAAGAAATAAAGAACTTGAAGCATAAAAACTTTCACCAAAAATGACCAGATTTGGCATTAAATAACCCCAAAAGGGATGATATCCCATAAAACAAAACAACCAAACCAAACACCATGAATAAATATTTGAAGATATAAAGAACTTGAAGCATAAAAACTTTTACCAAAAATGACCGGATTTGGTATTAAATAACCTGAAAAGGGTTGATGTGCCGTAAAACAAAACAACCAAACCACATACCACCCACTCAAAACAACATCCAACCTGAGAAACAACAATATTACCCCCTTTGTCAGAAACATCGCTCATGGAATATGAGGACTAAAGAAAAAACTAAATAAAGGAGTTTTGAGGATGGCAAACGTAAACTCATCATCCACTTTCTACTCTTCATAATTTCAGAATATATATGGCTAACATGTTTATATATGAGACTTTAACACAGTCATAATATTTTATAATTTTTCACCTTTTTTTTTACTGATTTTCATTGTTTTATTAAAATGTTTCTTTTGCTTGAGCAAAAGTACAGCATTAAAAGAATGAAAAATATTTTGATTTTTAAACATTTACATATTATGACTTTAGTTTTAATTTGCAGTTTTAGAACTGTCCTGGATTATTCGTGTGTGTTTTATCATGAGATGAGAAACCAATTTTAACCAGAATTCTTTCACATCAGCTTTTCATAGTTTAATGTATTTTTGTTTGTTTGTAAAAGATACTGTCATAGTTTGGTAGTAAAAAAGGAGTGTTATACAAAATGCCTTTCAGAATTGGCACTTCTGCCAAAACTGGCCCAGAGGGAAAGAAGTTGAAGAAATATCCTAATTACACCAAAAGGGCTGGTGGGGTGGGGTTATTGGTAAAGAGAACAAAAATCAAAACATGGAACCCCAGTAGATCTATTCTCCATTCTAACCTTCGCCCCCCCCCCCCCCATCCCACCCTCCTCGCAACGACTTAATTTTCAATGTCGCAAAGGTCATAGGAGCCATCATGATCCTTTGTACCTTGTAACCTGTCTGGAATTCCACTCCCCTATTCAAATTACGACCAAATGTGTTTTCCACAAGGATCACTGATATAACTGCTCCAAGCTTATTCTCTTAATCACATAGACTTTAGTGAATTCTTCACTACAGCATGGAACACAATTGTCCTGTCACTCCGCCATCACGAATGTTAAAATATCAACTCCAAAATGTCCAAATTTCTTTTTGAAGCTCATATTTAAATACAATTATTTTACAAGCTGATAAAAAAGAGATTTGTATCTGGTAAATTTAGACCATTAGACCTAAAAACATGACATTTGGTTTGAAATGATGTAGAGTATCCAAAGGGAAGGGGATTCACAAGATCGGAGGTCTACACCTCTTGACTACATTGCCACCTCAGAAAATATAGACTTAAATATTTGAAGTCATCTACAAATGATTGAATTTTAAATAGACCTTCTATTTCAAGGTAAGTAACATAGAATGGAGATTATTCTAAATATCATCAGAGATGTGAGTGGCCAATGGCAAACAAATCTGAAATACCACGTCTGAAATTTAATGTAAAGTGATCACCCATTTCCAGGCCATTCTAACTTTTTATGGTATTAACCAATAAAATTTTTTGCTATGGGAGATAAATTCTGTGTGTTTTTTGGGGTCATGTTGAAAAGATAGTAAAACAAAAAAAATCTTAATCTACCTCGATCGCTATGTACGAGTGGATCCCCCCCCCCAAAAAAAATTGTAAAACCATATGTAATCTCTTAATAAAAAAAATGCCAGAATTTGTCTCCTATAGGAAAAAAAGAATTGGTTAACTGCCCTAAACGCCAGAATGACCTGGAAATGGGGAATTATTTTACATTAAATTAATTTTATTTGTTTTTACTTACTCACCCCAAAGAAGGCACATTGCCATTGAGATGTAAAAGGTTACTGTAAATTAGAGGCCAGATTTATTTGGGCATTTTAAGTGGGGTGTTGGGTAGCAAGATGAGAGGCACAAGTGAGTGCAGGAAGTTCATCAGAGCGCATTCTATTGATGTACTTTTAAAACGAGCACAGGAATGCAACATTGTGGCAATGGGACGGAGGCTGTAGCTTGGTAGATAGTGTGGGGACCTGTTAGGTTAAAGGCTCTTTCTTGGACCCTGTCTAAGAGGGAGAGATTAGTGGTTGGTGCACCAGCACAGATGTGGCATTAATAGTCCATGCATGGGCAAATGGTGACTTTGTAGAAGTAAAGACTACTGGCAGGTGTAAGAAGTTTTCTAGCCCGATAGAGGGATCCCACCTTCTTTGTAACAGACTTAACGATATCGTCTATGTATTTGTTCCAATTCATGTTACCTATGAATGTTAGGCTGAGGAGTTTGAATGCTGGACTCTCAGGTTGGGTGCTATCAGCCATTGCAATCGGTGGTTGGAAAGGTTTTTTATAATTATTAAACGAAATGAGCTTTGTCTTAGTAGCATTAAATGTAACCATCAATTTTTGGACTCATTCTACTACAGACTGGAGGTCATTTTCTAAGGATTCAGCCATTGCCTTGGATATGTGTGCGTTCGATTTTATCACGTTGAGAATAGAGCGTGGTGTTATCAGAAAATATAGCCATCTTGAACACAATTGCATTTTTAAATTAGGAATAATAAAGGTCCAAGGATCGACCCCTGGGGCACACCCGCACTAACGTCATATTTGGATGTACGGCCATCGAGGACGACCTGGATCGTTCTTTTGGCTAAGAAGGATCTTATTAATATTAAATATTTGTCCAGTTATACAGTACAAATTAATTCTCATGAGAAGACCTTCATGCCAGACCTTGTCAAACGCTTTGGATGTATCAAACACTACCACCCTAGCTTCATCTGCCTTATGTGTTCAGCGATGATCGTTAGGATATCCGCAGTAGACGGCTTGCCTAAATCCATGCTGTTCGTCAGAAAGAAGTTTAGCATTTACGAGGTTGTGAACTATCGCTAGATTGATTAATGATTCAAAGATTTTAGCGAAGAGCGAGAAGAGACTGATGGGCGATAATTTTGTGGGTGATTTTTTTTTCACCAGAATTTTTTTAATACTGGTACCACAGAGGCAATTTTCCAACTATCAGGGAAACAAGATTTGGCAAGGCATTTGTTGAAGTTGGAGAGGACAGGGGCCAGTTCAGCAGAGCATGCAAAACTAATCCCCCACACTTAATTCTAAAATAATAGTTTCTATTTTTCTTCTTTCTGCCAAGTTTTTCAGCTAAAATCCAGCTGACATAATTTTAGATCTAAGATCTTTAATTCTGCTAAGATGGTGTGTGAATGGGCTAATGGATACGGTTGTTGACAATGAAATTGGCAAGTTCAGATGCTGTTGGATCTATTGTGGTCACTTATACATTAACACCATTCAGTATGAAGCCTCAGGTTTTCCTCATTTATGTGTGCAATAACAACTTGTGTTCAATGAATTGTTTACAATAGATTTTTATTATACTAACAAGTCACACGTTTATCAAGGCCCAAAGGACACTCGAGGATAAGGGTTAATGGTGTGAGTTGAATGGTGAGACACGTTGAGAATTGGTGACGATGGTTTAAACTGGGCAGAATTTGATTATTTAACAGGATGTATCGACAATAATTTCTTAACATTTGACTTGGAAACGACCATATTGTAGTCAGCTGGGAAGCAGCCCCATAGTAGTGTGTTCCATTAACAGGTAGTTCTTAGAAAGAAACTTTCTTTTCTGTTTTGACATAAAATAACCCCCTAAAAGACCATTAAAATGATAGATCCAACTAATTCCAGAAGGTTTCTTAAATTAAGCTCCATAGGAATCGTTGTCTTTGATCAAGTTGTTGAGGTCTCTTTTTCGTAGTGTGTAGAGTTTCAGATCACATGACTACAAGACTGTCACCCATTGGTTGATTTTGTGACTCAGACCACACTACTTCTTCCCTGCCTTTTTTTTAATGGCTGATCGCTTTTTTACTCTTTTGTGTTTTGTCACTGAAGCGACAACATTCTTTGTCAGTCATCTCTTCATGGCCAAACTATTTCTGTTGAGGTGTTTTTGAGACACCGAAAATCCGGTGTATGTTTGATGTTTTCATATCTCCACACATTAGGAATTGATGACATGCGTTATCTCATTCGTATTTTACCTGTGAGCACTTCTATTGTTATAAACCCCGATTTGTGTAAGGATGATTAAGAGACCAATAAATAACTATTAGTGACACACCGGCCTCTGGGACCATCGTGAATTGAATTGACTTGGCTCTACGAGTGCCTCACCATCGCCATAATTCGAGGGATTGCTTTGAGCCTGTTCATCAGTCTGTTAAGCTAGCAGGACATCTGATAAAACTTCCGGATCTTCCTAATATAGGATTTTAAAATTTGGTGGTTGAAAAAGATTTTTATGGACTTTTAAATTTAAATCATATTTTGTCAAATGTTGAATTATATTATTATTGAATAAATTTTGTATTATAAATAGCATATAAAGTATTCCCATTTTCTTTAGTTGCTCAAATATAAACAATAAAGTTTGATAGCAGATACTAATTTGAATTTATTTTTATAGTTTTATTTGTGGCAGATAATCGCATGTCTGTTTTAAGGATTGCTTTCAAAACCAGATGTCACTTCAAATGTGTATCGATTTATATTATTATTTTCATTTTTCGACTTGTCTCAAGCTTGAGGTTAGACATTTCATGAATGATTTCCAACTTTTCCTGTCTGTTGCAATTTCGCTTGTGCCGCCCACCAGGATCAGGTCGTCATCAACTGATCCCCTCCATGTCTTATGCTTTCGGCCATCGGCATTGATGTGGGACACACTTTGGAGTATTTCGGATGACTGACGGCAGGCGACATGGCCAACCCAGTTGAGATGTCGTTGTGTGACATCCCTTCTCAATTCGCTGCAGCCAGGATCGTGTCATTCTGACGTTTTGTTGTTGACCATTTCAGGATCATAAAATTATTTTCATTGTATTGAAGAAATTCAACTTAGTTAAATATTCAGTCATGATTTTAAAAGTTCCAAAGGATAAAATCTTAAATCAAATACTTTTTAAAGCAGATCAGCACTTTTGCTTCATTTTTCAACAACATAACGTTGTTGCCACTAAGAACTGTTTAATTGAAGAGATCAAAAAATCTTAAAACTTTGAGTCATGTAAGGATTCTCAGTCATTTAAGATTATTCAGCTTTTGAGTCATTTTTCCCCTGACCTAATGTGCAGACCATCTCTCTGTGTGGGTCTTTTTTTTCTTTTTTAGTCTACTCGAGATGCGTAGAAGAATAATTCTGTGGGTGGAGAAACCTGACAATGGAAGGACAGAAAGCCATTAAATGCAGTCTCTCTCTCTCTCTCTCTCTCTCTCTCTCTCTCTCTCTCTCTCTCTCTCTTTTTCTTTGTTTGTTTCTTTCTTTTTTTTCTTTCTTTTTTTTCTTTCTTTCTGTTTTCTTTCTTTTCTTTTTCTCTTTTTCTTTCTTTTCTTTTTCTCTTTTTCTTTCTTTTCTTTTTCTCTTTCTCTTTTTCTTTCTTTCTTTTTTTTTCAAATTACTCAATTTGGATTCATGATGGACATAATTTGATCTCCGGACACAAATGTTGTCAAAGAAAAATATCAATTTTAAAAACATTTCTTTGCTTTTTATTTCTTAGTTTTATGTTTGATTACAGTTCATTTTTTTTTTTTTTTAAGTCTGCAGAAATTTAAATCTCAAATGAATTTTGTTTTTTGGGTGACTGACACTGGTTTCAAAACTTATCGAATTTTTGTGTTTTTCTGCTATAAAAATTTATTTATGAATACTATAATTTTGACATATTTAACTCTGCAATTATTTGGGCTAAAATTCTGTTTTTATTCTTTTTTAAAAATTTTGTTCATCAATTTCTACTCCATTAACCAAGTAAAACAATATATTTCAAGTACACATTCTTCATCTTTTATACATTTGTTGCGTTTAGTGATTTTATTCTGAAGAGTCCATGAGGTAAAATCTTTGGCAATTTTGATGTAACTCATATACAATATATATATATATATATATATATATATATATATATAAGTAAACAAAGGAACGTTATTGTAACTACATATACATTTAGTTTGTTGTTGTTTTTTTAACGGTCACATATTTCATTTTGTAAACTTTATGATTTTACTAAGTGAAAAAATTATTTTCTTATTTATTACTTTAAGAGTAAAAAGACGCCAGGGTTAGAACATACTTTTTCGCAGACGTCGGTAAGATTTAAAAATATTAATTTTTTGTAAACAAAACAACATAATCCCAGACAGTGCCGGATCAGGTCAGCTAGCGTTTTAACCACACGGCTACGAAAAATTACCACGTAAAGAAAGGGAATTAAGTTCTATTTATTCCTAAACAAAGCGGGCACAGACAGTAGACTTATCGAGAGTGTTCAACGAACGTTGTCGGAACATGGCATATGGCTACATGACAGTTTATTTTTAACTCTCCGAACAAGGCTCAACTTCAATTTTTTAAAGGGGCTTATAACAATATTTATTGAAATAAATACGAAATTATTTTTACCTACATACGCCGGTGTTTCAAACTTTTGCTATCATCAGTGTAGATTATAATTTCAGACGGTCGCAAGACTCAAACCCAGTTACAGAATCACCCTAGACTCTGCAAGCAAGCGTTTTAACCACATGATTAATATATTTATATATATACAGGGTCGGGCAGCTAAATTGGTACTTTTTTTATTTTTACAAAATTCATAATTTAAAGGATTAAATATGGAAAAAATATCATTTTAACATTTATTTATTTAATTATTACAGTCTATTGAACAAAATTATTCAATATGAGCACCCTTTGCATCAATTATTTTGGAGATTCTTTGACGAAACCGTGAACAGCTCCTCTTTATTTTATTGGGATCGAGATTGCGAAATGCTCGTTGAATGGCTGTCTTCAATGAGTTTATATTTGGGTGTGGATTGACATTAGTCTGTCCCTCAACGATTATCCTTCATGAAATCTTGGACTTTCTTTGATCCATGCGCTGGTGCCGAGTCTTGGATGAGCATGACTTTCGTAGGGTCGTAG
The DNA here is from genome assembly GCA_963556195.1 of Sepiola atlantica. Classification (NCBI taxonomy): domain Eukaryota; kingdom Metazoa; phylum Mollusca; class Cephalopoda; order Sepiida; family Sepiolidae; genus Sepiola; species Sepiola atlantica. The sequence continues at coordinate 179,427,510 of OY744515.1, read as the reverse complement.
TTTCTACGGATCCAAGGCAATAGAACATTATTAAGAATGTTCAAATACTCCGCTGTGTTGATTTTAAGACCCGCTTCGATGAAATGAGGAGGCATCACCTTTCCATCACTTGCCACGGCTGCAAAAACCATCACAGAAGCAGGATTTTTGCTCTGCATCACAGGAGGAACTTCCGAAGGGTCACAGGCAATAACTCGAGTGTTCTGGCGATTTGGAACCTCATCCACGATGAACTTTTTCTCATCAACAAAAATGCGCACATTTCCTCCTTTGTGTTTCAGATGATTGATAAGCTTGAGGCATCTTTCGACTCTGATAGCTTTTGAACGGGCAATGAGGAGATTACGGCGTCTCCTAACGTAGGACTTCATCCCAAGGTCTTCGTTGATTGCTCTGCTGATAGTTCTGTGACTCACATTGCGCTTTTTTGACAGGTTCGACATCGACTGATTTGGGTCTGCCTTTATCGGCCCTTTTAGTCCCACCAGGAAAGTTTTTGTGCGCTTTCGATCACTACGAGTACTGTGCCGACTTCTCTCAACCTTACACTCGGCATCGAAATAAGCCACAACCCAATAGACAGTCATTTTTGCATAGCCATTGCTCTTAACAATGTCCGAAGGAGAACTTCCGGCGCGTCTCATTTCGCATATAGTTATTCTTCGTGCTAATTCCGTTATATTAAAACAAATTTGAGTAAATATAATTATGCTATCTTGCAATAAAGTGTTTAAGGATCCTTAGTAAAAAAAACCGTAATCATATGATCAAAAATAAAAAAGATATTAGCATTTTAAATTAGTTCCAATTTATCTGCCCGACCCTGTATATATATATATATATATAGAATAAAATATGAAACTAAAAGTAAACTTTTAGTAGATAGAACCTATAGTGAAATGGTTAAAGCTCAATATACGAGATAGAGCAATTATAAAGATAGGTGAAAGAAGAGGGATAAACATGTACGAATGTCCAGATTTATTTCAACTTCGATTGTTCAATGTAAGGTATATTCGGTAATTATTACCGAATATACCTTGCATTGAACAATCGAAGTTTGAAATAAATCTGGACATTCATACATGTTTATCACTCTTCTTTCACCTATCTTTATATATATATATATATATATATTACACTGACAGACTGTTTGACTGTATCACAGCTCTTCAGTATGGCTAGACAAGCAAGTACTTCAAGCTGAGATCAAAACTCGATTGCTTTGACAACAGGCGGATGTCTTACCCATTACGTTATCAGCACAAGCTTACGAGACTAAGTGAAATGTAAATGCTCAGATAAAGCATTTTCAGCAGCCATTATTTGAAATGTTTGTAAACCGAAAAGCAAGTGATGAAACTTTTTAAAAAGAAGCAAATAAAAATAAATCCTTACTTTCTAGTGAATGGATTCTTTTAAACCATTAATACATTTTTGTTTGTGATTGTTGTTTAAAAAAAAAAAAAACTAAATGTAGGTAAGAAGAAACCCTCCACCTCATTTTCACTCCGAAGACGAGGATTGGCTCTGTGAAATTCTTATCTTAATACACTTTAAAAAGATAAAAAAAAGAGAAATGGTCTCCTCTTTGCCTCTCTTTCCATTGCATCAATTCTTTGCTGCCAAAAGGGAAATGGCAGCAAAACATAAAAGTTCTTCCCGCTTCCAAACAGACAAATATGCACACAACTCTCCACATTCCGTGACTTTTGTCCCATTAACGTCAACATGAAAAACACAGACGAGTATTGTTTTCTTCGCCTCCTTTTCTTCTCCTTAACAATGTCTTCGACTCTGAGACTTGCTTTGTTCTCTCCTATCCCATTGTCATAGTGTCAGTGTGTTGGAAGGGGTGGTGGGCTAGGAGCAGCCGAGGTCCATTTTTAGCTTCCCAGACACAGCAGTTCCTATGATTATCTCTTTCGAGCAAAAAAACAAATGATTGTCGTTTCCTTAAGATTTGCCAATTTTCCACTGATCTTTGTTCCTGCTGTCAAATCTTGGTGATGCCATTCATCGTGATGGGATTTTGCTGCAATTCTTTTAATTTCATTTTATTACACTAATTCTTCATCTGAAAGAATTCGTTTCTTGTTTTCTTCTTTGATTAGAAGAAAAACTTTTTTATGAACATTTTAACTCATTAAAAATTGTCAATATTATCAGAATTTTCTTTCAAATAATTTTTTAAAAAATCAAAAAAAATCTGCTAAATTTGAATTTATGATGTTCTTTATGTGGCCATAGGCCAGAGTAATCAAAAATGAACCAGCCAATTTATACACATTTTTAGATGCATTTTTACTCTTAGAAACTGGCACACACACACACACACTCTCTCTCTCTCTTTCTCTCTCTCTCTCTCTCTGTTAGGGTTATCACAATAGTAGTTGCAATACCATAAACTTAATTACATTATGATACACAAGAAGTTTGAATAAAGAAAATTAAAATTTCCGACAAAAATAGAATGGTTAGTATATGGAATGAGTGGATAAGCTTGATAACAAACTAGTTTATATCATCACCATCAGGATTTTTGATCACTCTTGGAGAAGGAACCCCTCCTTGGTTTCTGTCCACCTTATTAGTGACAGTCATTCAGGGTTTTTTGCCATAGTCGCCACGCTAGGCACTGCGGGTTGGCGATGCTATTTGCTCATAGCTAGGTGTACACATACAGCACCTGGTATTCCCAAATGGTCACCCATTTAGTACTGACAAGGCTCAACTTCACTTAACTTTGGTGATCTAGTTGGAACTGGTGTGTCAACGTGATTATGCCATATATGTCTAGTTAATATATCGACATAGAAACATTTACAGTTTCTGTGTTGATATTTTAGCTAGTTTATTCTCATGCTTATTTATTCATTCCATATATATTACTAGCAGCCTCTGTTAGTAATATATATATATATATATATATATATATATATATATATATATGGAATTTTCATGTAAGTAATGAGATCTCCCATCCTTGAACCCAATAATATCATATTTATCTTTTTTCTAAAATAAAGTAAGAAATTTCTGACCAGCTTGAGGTGAACAGATCCAATATTGACATAATAATGTTGTTTGGTTTACTTTTTGTAAAATTTGCATGGAAATGTATGTTTTGAAAAATGTTTTGTAAGAAAAATAGAAAAATCTTGGCTTTTTAAGTATAAATAAACTTTGCTTATTTATATATGGTCTGCTGTTACTGGTTGACATTCATCGAGCTTAAATTGGAAAAGGTTGGTAAACAAAGTATTGAAAGTATAAATTTTCACAATAGTATATATATATATATATATATATATATTCAGCGATAAAAAAAAAAATAATAAAACGCTGTTAACTTTAACACTTTACTGCAGTTTCACAGTATAACCGATCAAAACTAATTTAAACTTAAATGCCTCTTGGGAAAATGCAACTCCCATAATAATAAAATAGTAGCTACATTGGTTTTACATGCATCTTGTAAACTCTGATTCAAGGCAAATTTTAGTTAATAACACAAAAAATAATACATTCTGAAACCAATTAAAAAAATACTTGAGGCTATCTTTATTAAAACCCAGCAACCTACAATTAATAACATTACGTATGAAACCAGTAACAACATTTTAAAATGCTTAACGAAATAAAATTCATCTTGTAACACTAATTCTAGCATGCAGGGGCATTCTTTTGATGTCTTACTGACTTCATGTGTGTGTTCTCGGCTGCTTTTTGAAATTCTCTTCTTCTCTCCAGCATTTGTTTTTGTCACCTGAAGATGAGTCGACGAACAATCGAACGTTTGTGATACATATGGAACATACATTAATCTTTTTGACACAAAAAAAGATCATTAGAAAAATTGAAAAAATAAAAAAAGGTAGAACCAAGCATGTTAATTTCAATATTATACATCATTGAATAATTGGATGTTTCCTACCTCAGGTTTCCTGGATTAGACGCAATTAAAATGTTGCATGACATCGTAAAATGCGTCTGATGGAACGTAAAATTATTCAGTAATGTATAATATTGAAATTAAAGCATATTACATGCTCTTATTTTCTTAATTGAGCACTCTGTCTTAATTCCTTTACATCATATGTGAGCAATATATATATATATATATATAGAGAGAGAGAGAGAGAGAGATAAAATGCACAATATATCATAAAATGAAATGGCGTGAAGACAGCATGTGTGAAAAAGAGAAAATGAAAACAAATACAAGAAAAAAAATTATAAAAAACGAGAGATTTTACCAATTTCGTTCGGATTACGAAACGTCTTCAGAAAAAGTGAAGATTTTAAAATTTATTGAATAATGACAAAATATAGGAAAAAGGAAAAAAAGAAGAACGCACAATAAGAAAAAAAACGCACTGAAACAATGCAACATATCTCACCACTACATTACAGACTCTGATCACGGTTAAAGTAGCTATTCGTTTTCATCCATGTTTTTCATTTATTTTCCTTTTTCTTTTTTTCCTTTTCTTCCCCCTTCCCATTTTAACGTCTTTACACATTTGCATAAATTCGTTCTTCTTTTTATAAATAGTTAAACACGTGCCAGAAACATCCCATTGTGTGTTCTTATTTTATTTCTATATTTTGCTGTTATTATTAAATTTTAAAATCTTCGCTTTCTCTGAAGACGTTCGTTAATCCGAACGAAACATGTAAAATCTCTCGTTTTTTGATGATTTTTTTCCTAGATTAGATTTGTTTTCCTTTTGTCTTTTTCACATTATATATATATATATATATATATATATATATATATAATGATAAAGAATGGAAAAATGTTCCGACGTAATTGAAAATGAAATCAGGAAAAACAAAATATTAATCAACTATCCATCTACGTTTCACCTTTATTAGAAGGTTTCATCAGAACGGGAGATTGAATAAAAATAAAAATTCAGCAACAAGTACCAAAGTCTGAAAGAAAAACTCCAAAAAAAAACAAAAAACTTTGGTACTTGTTGCTGTATTTTTTCTTTTTCTTCAATCTCCCATCCTGATGAAACCTTTTAATAAAGGTGAAACGTAGATGGATATTTAATTAATATATTGGTTTTCCTTATTTCATTTTCCATATATATATATATATATGGGGTAAGGTACACGATAATTCATGAAAATGAAATGCCGTGGTGTGAAAATTGACAAACGGAAAACAGGTTTAAGTGCAGGAGAAAACTTTTTCTGAAAACGTTCGCCAACACGAACGAAACCGGTCAAATCTCTTGTTTTTTTTCTCTCCTGCACTTTAACCTGTTTTCCGTTTGTCATTTTTCACTATATATATAATGTGTGTTATTTTAATAAATGACTGTAGTGTATTTTGTAAATATGTAATTCTCATGTGAATTGGCGTCAATATTTCAAAGAAAAATGTTTTAAATAAATTATTAATCATACACAAGTCTTCCCGCAAAATATTGTCAGTTAAAAGCTTAGATAATAAACAAATGTAGACATGATGAATTTTTAATGTTTCCTTTGTTGTTTATCCCAAGAATTTAGAAAAAAGTTTGTTAGATTTTTGAAAAAGTTGATAAAAAAACAACCTTTCAGGGGTGTCCATCTTTCCTATGTGTGTGTGTTTTTATTTAATAAGGTTTTTGCATATTGGATTATTTCATACCATTGGTTTCATACCTTAGCACTTATAAATGACGGGGGGGGGGGGGGGCGGACTACGATTCGTAGGCAAAATTGGTAAGTCATCGATAAGTGCCGAGGCATGAAACGAATGGTATGACATAATCCAATTTGTAAAAATATCTTACTTCGGTAATTGAACACTCTGCTTATATATATATATATATATATATATATAGTACACATATTGTATTAGTTTCTGTAGATATAAATCCCTTGAAACTCCAGTGTTTATAAAAAATACTGAATAACAAGTAGAGCTGTTCTTAAGTATAAATTTTTTATTTATACAAACATTATTGGTTACATATGTGCATACATGTTTCAGTTGTACTCTTCATAGAGGTTGATTCTCTGTGAAGAGTACAACCGAAACATGTATGCACATATGTAATCTATATATATATATATATATATATATATATGTGTGTGTATTTCAGTAGAGGGGAAGGGGTTGGACTAGCTTTAAGACGGGTGTTGCTCAACATTGAGAACGAACACATTCCAACAGATCTTTACCCCTGCTTATGTCCCTGCAATTGTGGTTGAAAAAGCAACAAAAAAAACAAACTATTCTGGAAAATGAAATCTCCTCATGATTTAGTGCACCCCAAGGTTCACAAGAAATCTAATCTCCAACTGAATGTCTGAAATACAAAATAGTTTGTGGCTGGGTGGTGTCATGCAGTACACTCAAATCAAACGGATACAGCTGTGTGCTTGTTATGCTGATTGTCACATCTCTTAAGAGTTTAATTTCTTCAACACGTTCTGCCCGACCCCATCCCATCTCAGAAATGCAGTCCAGCCATGTGTAGCCAGAGTCTTGAATGCTCCCCCCCCCCCCCCCCGCGTTTTCCGTTCGGTACTTTCAGCCGGTCTTTCCATCAACTTCTTTTAGTTTAGGTCAACTTCAGCTTTAAAGGTTTTGTCTCCTTTTTCGACACCCAAAATGTCTTGCCGGTTTGTTTTATTCGATGGACTCTGAAAGGAGGGTATAATTTTATTCGCCTTTCAGTTTTTGTTTTTCCTCAAATGAGTTTTTATTGGTTTTGTGCTGTTGCCTCTACATTTTTATATTCATTTTAATTGAAATTACACAAGTTTGAAATTGGAACACATCTGTCACGATTTTCAGGTTCAGAAATTTTATGGAGATAAAAAAATAATTATTCACTAGTATATTCGTCCGTAAAAAGAATTGAGTACTTTTGGCTTTCGTTATCATAAATAAATATAAATAAATAAATGAATGGCTCCGTTCATATACGATATAATTTCTCCTATTGCCATTAGCAGTTTTGTCTCACTTAGTTGGTAGAGCACCGGCTTCTGAGGTCTCAGTTTCAAATCTTGCTAGTTTTAGTCATAGCAATGACGAAACATGTGTTTGTTGATAAAACATATATGTACGTGTGTGTGTGTATATATATATATATATATATATACTAGCAGAGATAACCGGTGTTGCCCAGGTTAGAGTGTGGGATAGCGTCATATGCAACTGTTAACTAACTGTGCCAGAAAAATAAAAGAATTAAAAAAATTTTTTAAGTTTTAACTGTAACTCAATTTCCAACCAAATTTCGTGCAACCCACTTTCTGCCTTTTTCTCCAAAAGTTTTGACAGTCATTCAATTTCCAACCAAATTTCGTGCAACCCACTTTCTCTCTGCCTTTCTCTCTCCAATCCAAATCACTTCTCCTCCTTCCCAGCTGTCCTCTTCATTTATATCACCTGATATCCACATATGCAAATCAGACCACCATAAACACCTGCACCTATGAAGAGAAGCCCTTTTTAAATCTGCAAAGACATGCAAAGCACCTCATTCTTTTTCCTGATGGTGAGTGTTCCTCTTTATTGTCACACTCCTCCCTGATCGTATGATCACACAAGTGACAGATGGTGGCTGGTCGCTTTATCCTAGTACTTCTCCGTAGTTGGACAGTTATTTCTTCCTCTCTTACATCAGATGTACCAGGATCTGAATTGGCAATGGAATAAGGCAGCTCAACCAAGGAACGTCTGTCCTCTCCCTCACTTTCAGATGTGGAACCACTACTACTTGTATCGGAATCTGGTTCTCTCTGATGATGTGACATCATTGTCGTCCACTACCGGTGCTAAACTGAGACGATGATCATTTTACTTTAAATTTATATATGAAACTGATCTCCCACTCAAAATTCTAAAAGAACTTTTTTTTCTCGTTCCGCCATGTTTTTCAAGGTGTTCACATGTAATCACCTAAAAAAAAAAAAGAAAAGTAGAATCTCATTTTTGGGGGTGAGGTGGAGTGGGGTGATTTAGCTGAGGGTGTTAATCTACAAATTTGCCATTATTATTATTAGTAGTAGTATTACTATTATTATCATCTGTATCTTGTTTTTCTTTTTATAGTAAAACAAATTAATCTACTACATGTATGTTATATTGACAGTAGAAAAAGTCGACCAAATCTTTATAATTAAGGTAAAAACATGAACATTCTTTGATAGAGGGAAGTTACAGAATAGTTAACAAAGCATTCCTGTTCTGCATATATCATGTTAAAAATGGTTTTCTAAATAGTAACATTATTATTTAAAAACTCACTCTCAACATGGGGAAGGGGGCTTTGTTAACTATTCTGTTCCTACACCGTCTTCTTATTTTGCATACCAATCGTCAACTATTTTTAATTGTTTATGAAAAAATTAAAATAGCATTTTGTCAACTAATGACAAACTAATGCAAATCAGCTTTGTTTTAAAAGAGAAATGAATCTTCTCCATTGGAGAGGGGTGTAGTGTACTATCTGTTCTCTTGTCATGATATCATCCTCCCAGGCTTAACTCCTCTTATGGGGGGAGGGGGCGTTTGTCACGATACTATGCTCTGTCATTACCTTCTCCTTTTGGGGGTTAGTGTAGGATATGTTTGTTCAGCATACCATCCTCCCAAGCTAGCAAAAATATTTGCTAGCATATATATATATATATATATATGTGATTTTATGAAGGCTTACCAAAGCATTCCTTTCAGGACACCAATGATCACCATTAAAGATATTTTTTCTTACAAATATCTTTAATGGTGATCATTGGTGTCCTGAAAGGAATGCTTTGGTAAGCCTTCATAAAATCACATATAAATGCTCTGTACTCTGTAATCGAGTATCATCGAGCTTGTTTTTATTGGAACAACCCCGGTCTTCACTGAATGATCTATTTTATAAGTGAAAAATCTAAATCTATATATATATATATATATATATATAAATCTAATGAATAAGATAATGAAAATATAATTACAAAGAAAAAGATATTGAATATATTTTAGGTTGACATTCCTTAAATGAGAACAATAAAAAAAATGATGTTAATCGGTTTAGCCCCACCAAATAATGGCTCAGAAATTTTCATTGTTGAGTGCAGGTTCAGTTCCTGTTGTAAGCCCATTTCTTGATTGTTTGTATAATCTGATCAACATAGTTTCACAATTGTAAGTGACGATATGTAAATTACGATATATCATCCGAACAAAATCAATAACTTTTTTTTTTAATGTTGCTTGTAATTCCTTTTTTTATGTACTTTTTTTAGTAATTGTTTTTTTTTGTTTTCAAAGAAACTAAAAGGTTTTGAACAAAAAAACTGTTTTATTTGTTGATTAAATTTATTTTTGCATTCGATCTCATCACTTTTTTTCAACCTGTTTTCTTTGAAAGTTAAGAATGAATTAGAGTTTCTATCTTCATTTCGTATTTTCACGCTTAAAATATATGCTTCTCTGGTCATTGTGACATGCGGTGGATTTCAAATAAGACACCAACAGCGAGACACACACACACACACACACACACACACGTGTATCATCGAAATCGACTATTCAATCTAATCGTTAATCTATTTGCATGTCTAATCAATAAAAACGCTATATTTATCCAGAAGACATAAAACATACAAAGAAAGGTTTTTAAATTTAATTGATGCTTTTATTTCCATTCTCCCGATTTTACAGTTCACAGCAACATGAAATATACATTATTTACCATCGGACACTCGTGTCCTCATCTGTGTTGTTTTATTTCCAACATGTGTGCGACCATTCATTGTGTAATCGATACCAATGCAGACGATAAGATCGGCTAAGCTGGGTTCACCTACACTAAGATCAAAATGTGTGCGGCAAGGGTGAATACACCCCTCCCCAGCTATGGATTAAGTAGCAACTTATGTTTGACAAATCGTATACGATATGATGGAAGTGTAATGTGAGTCTTAAACAGGCTTTGATCTGATTATCTTAAGATTAAATCTGAACAGTATAGGGAGATGTGTGCAGAACAAGAGACTTTGATGGTATGACCACGTTGAATAGATGGATGAGTTCTTGGGTTAGTAAATGTAGAACAGTTGAGGTAGCAGGTTTAGTTCACAAGGGGAAGTGCAATGAAAAACATGGCAGGAAATGATGAGGATGGATTTGAGAGAAAGAGAGAGAAATAAAGACCTGACAAAAGATAGGTTAGTTTAGAAGTCAATTTCTTAAAGCCGTCCAACATATAAAATGGATGTTAAACCTAATATGATGATGATTAATGAATTTTGTTCTGCATTAAATGACTTAAAAATGGTTGATATGCCGTACAACAGACAAACCAAACCAACATATGTCGTCCAACTGTATATAATTTAGATCGTATTTTCATCTTTTCGTATTTATAATCTCATGAAATATTGTGTGCGTGAAAGAAAGGGAGAAATGAGATTATTTTTGTACTCTTTTATAGGAGACGATTTTTGTCGAATCTCGATGATTGGAAGAAAAAGGTATTAAATCGATATCTTTAACTAAGGATAACGTTTTTTTTTCTAGAAATATCAATAGTTTCAAACGTAAAGAAATTCTTCATGCACGACTGTTTAATTTATTTAATCCTCAATGTTAATCGGAAAAGGACTTATGTTTTCTCACTCTCAGTTATTCTGTTAATCATCTTTTAGTTATTCTGTTATTCTTTTTCAAGATTGATTCATTAGTTTTCTCCCCAAATCGAAGAAAATTTGTGATTAATGATTGTTTCCGTTATTCAAGGAGTAGAGATCGCAGGGGAGACAACTCACACTCGCCTTTTTTTCTCTCAAAATATAAATAAAAACGCTATATTGGTTTGTCTAATATCATGCAGTATTTATTCGAATGTGACTGAGGTCATTTTTGTTTAAGATGAAAAACAATTTGGAGCAGTTAACCCATTATTATGCAACAATAAATGGGGAAGAGGGTAATTGGTGAAATAGATATCAGCGCAGACTATAAAATCAGCTCTGCCAAATTACAAATCCTGTTATGTTCAGTTATGCACTAATATTATTTGGAAAGGTATGAACTCTTAATTTCCCCACCCCTCCAGTTCACATGAATAAATCGGATGCAATGCATCGTTTACAATATATGTTGTTTTGACATTAAATAACATCCAAAAAGGGTCGGCATGCTGTAAAACGGACAACAAAAAAACTTTAATCATGACCCATGTAGATGTTGATATTTCAAACTCAGTTACGCTCCCTTTTTTATTATGTGAGCAGCTGCTGCACCAACTACGCACATTCTGCTTCTGCCGAACCCTAACTCCCACCAATCTCCTTACACTGCTACTAAAGATCCTGCTTCTTCGCACGCCCCCCACCCCCATCCTTCGCTCTCATCAGCCAGATCCACCCCGAACAGCAGTTATATCCCCCATCCCGACTCACCCATGTGACCATTCTTTGAACCCGACATTCGTCTCGTCGTCGATTGGACAGTTTGTGTCAAAGCTTACAAATATTTTGGAAATAGAACCTTTCCAGCAAGGGTTGTTTTCGCCTCTAAACTGAAGTGACTAATAACGCACGGGTAGCCCCTCCCTCTCTCCCGTTTGTAGCATCTGGCCACTTGTTGCAGCTTGTATACCCCCCCCCCCCACACACAACGTTCTGTTTTACTCAAGCTAGCACTCCTTTCCTTGCAAACTGCACTACAGAGAGTGAATGGGTTACACCCTGTCTGCACAGACGCATTCACGCACATGCACACACATATGAAAAGCATTATACAGTTGGTGTTTTTAAGAGGATTTTTACTAGCTATAATTATCTACCCTATTTATATTAATATATATATATATATATATATATATCTTGTTATTTCCAGTGAAGTTTTTTTCATAGGAGTTTGTTAAGCAATCCTGTGTATCCTTACTGTGTTCATATGATAGTGTATATTTATTTAGTATAAATTTTTATTTATACAAACATTTTTGGCTACATATGTGCATACGCATTTCAGCTACAGCCTTATCAGGCTAAGCTTCTTCAGACCAAGTTGTTAAAATGAAATTATATATATATATATATATATATATATATATATATATATATATATATATACTAGCTGGCTTTGCCAGCTTGCTATCGCTTCGCAAATTTCACTACTTGAAACCAAAATTTTAAATAAAAAACATTTCATTCATAAGTTTCTTTTAGGAATGAAGAATGAAGATGATTTATGTTGTTGTAGTTAAATTAGTTGGTATTATGCCTTAATCTTAAAATACTTGATTTATTAAGTGTAATAACATGCATGGATTTAGTTCAATTAATAATTGTGTATCGTTAAAATATGTTTTGAACCGAGTGAACAGTGGAAAATTAACGAAAACACGGAGGTGTAAGATTAGGGGAAAAGATGTTATATGTTGAGCATATGCAAGGTGTATTTTAAATTTATTGTAAAATTCAAGACTATGAAATGATAGGTAATTGCTTAAAGGTAAGTAATTATTGGGGAAAACAATTTTTATGTGAAACATTATTACGGAAATGTCCATCCTTATGATTTGCAACCATTGAATATGGAAAGAAATATCTGTTATAAAAATAGTACATGGTGAATTGGGTAGCGGAAAGAGGACTTAAAAGTGTAAGAGGGTTATTTCCTCCAACTTTCTCTCTGATAATAGTAAACAAGACGAAAACTGGTGAATGGACTAAATATAAAAATCAATTGAAACAAAAAACTTTTCTTATTCAGAACAGAAATCAATAGATGGCGAAAATGAATGAAATTTTTTTTTCTGGAACTTTTGTTTATTAGACTATTCCGGTTATTTGGGGAAAAGCTCACTTTACTTCATAAAAAGACATATATATATATATATATATAATTATTTCCACAATCAAACGTAACACCACAGCTCACACACACAATGTCAGTCAAAGACAGGAAATTCTAGACTCAAGTTTCGCCTTCCCTTGGACTCATCAGTAGGACACATCTATACCCTGAATTTGAAGTCCGAGTCACTTTAATGTGGGGTGCCAACTCTGCCACTGAGTCACTATGCTACACACAAGATTTATAACTAACACTAAACATGCAAACCATTCTGAGCAGTCGACTGTGTGCTACTGATGAGAGTCAACGAAGGCGAAACTTGCGTCTAGGACTTCCTCTCTTTGACTGGCATGGTATGTGTGATCTGCGGTGTTATGTCTGATTCTGGGAATAATTATATAAACTCCTTACATTGTATTCAATATCTATTATACTAAAGCTGATTAAAAAAAACGCAAGGCATTTTTTTCTATATATTTTGATCACACAAAGTACATACTAAAATATTCCTCAGTTTTGGGATTGAGTTATGTTTGAAAAATTCCATTTTAATTGTTTTAATTAGTCGTAATTTGCAATTAACTCACCAAGTGACCCATCTCTTACTAAGCTTCAATCTATTACTCTCACCCTCTCTCTCTTTCTCATTGTATGTTGTTTGACTCCCCCCATTCTTATTTTGTATGGTATCTATCACTCTTGCTGCCATCACTCTCTCTCTATTAACAGTTTAAGGTTATAAAAAAAGGAAAGTGGAAAGATCAATTCTTTTCTAGAATAGTGGCTCTTCAGTTTTTTTGTTTTGTTTTTTTGGTTTAGAAACAAAAAACCCACAAAACTTGATCTTTAAACTTTACTTCTAGTCAGACATCACCTGCCAATTTAAAGACTTCAAAATCATCTTTGAATGTTGAAAGCTACAACGAAAACTCTGCTTCGGGATATCTTTTTTCCAGTTAGTGTTAATAAATATTAAGCATCACGATCACCGTGCAAAATTACAAAAGTGATTTTGAAGCCTTTAAACTGTCATTTTGAAAGTAATTTCTAAATGGAATTAAAGTTTCACACTTATGGTGCTTATTTATTAATCATTAACGAAAGGGAAAGTGTATTTTGTGGAGGAGCCACTATTCTAGAAAAGAACCGAAATATCAACAATTCTAAAATGTCTATGACCAACAGGATTAGTTAAAAGTAACTCATTCCAACCTCTGCCAGCTAACCTCAAATTTCTTCGATTTAAAAAATTGTTTCTGTTAAAAAATAAATTAAGTTTTAAATTTTTCAATCATTTCACTTTTTTCCCATGATGCAATGAGAAAAAAATGAAAATTGTAACTGAAATGATTGAAAAATTTTAAACTTAATTTGTTTCCTTTCCTTTTTCTTTCTTTTCCCACAAACAACAACAAAAAAACAACGTTAAATCACACTGATAAAAATAATGGTTTAAAAAGATCGGTTTTATTTTTGTATCTATTTTTCTTTGATGCAATTTCTTATGTCATAAAATAATTTGTTTAATCACAAATTACCTTGTGCAATAATTAAACTTTTAAACTGTTGCTAAATTGCGTCCCCATAAATGTAGCATAGCATAGGGGGGCTTTCTTCGATCCCCACAGATCCTTTTTGTCAACAGAGACAGCTGTTCGTTTCTCTGAAGTAGTTGGTGACGTCTAGTTGTGGTGGTGATGTGGCAGGCGTAGTTGAACTTTTATTTTTCTTCTGTTTTATGATACAAATCAGTTTGACAGTGACTTGCTGTCGGGCTGAAGTATGTTCTGCTCAGTCCTAGAAGGTCCTCTTTGAGAAGGGGTTAGTTTCGGGCTAATTGCTTGTAGTAGGCCCGAGTGTGCTTATTCTAGTGCACTTGCTTCTCAAAACCACACCTAGCCTTGTGTCTAACGTCCTTGGCAAGGAGGTAAATAAAATAATGGAAATCATTAAAAACTGCATTAAATACTTTGAGATTTGATTTCTTTTTTTTCATCATTTGCAGCAAGTCCATCAAGATGAAGTGCATCTTCCCCCTCCTAATCCTCGTAGGTTGGAGGAGGACTTGAACCGCACATCTAATCACTTCAACATCAAATTCGCAGAGACAGAAACTCTCTTGCTGATCTATAAACATTGACCTGATTGAATCTCTGTTGAAAGAGGCTTTTTCGGACAGGAAGTTGCTTACGCAAAAAAAAATATAACAACTTGCAAGAATAGCAGGATTCTTGAGACAATGATGAAGCTGTCATTCATGATAGGTTTCCTGAATGACATTTCAATGGAATTATAACAGACACCAGCCATTGAAACGTTGACCATGGGAGATTTGCTGATATGGGTGAGGGTGCTGCCAGAGATACAGTTGCAGCAAAACGGTTACCTCAAAGTGGGGTCAGAGTTTTCTTGAGTCATATCCCAGAACAGTCATCACTTGTTGCAGAGGCCAGGGTCACATGGGCAGATACTGTGCAACGAGATGACCCGATGAAACAAGCATCCGAAGATCGCGCCAAGAGATATGATTCTTCAACTGCAATAAGCTCGGCCACTTTGCATCAGAATGTCAAGGAAACGACTCAGGGGAAAAGCCATAATTGTTGATGACAACCATGCCCGGCCCAAGTCAACATGGGTTTTACAAGACATCGATGAGCACATCGGTATGCTGTCAGTGAAGATGTCAGAAAAGATTATGGAACCAGCCGAGTTAAGCTAGTGGTGAACTGCATGCACCATTTGCACTTAGAAGTTCTACTTGTCAAAGGAAAGTGGCAGGCAAATGTATTACATATATCAGGAGGGATTTGACCTGCGTTTACCGATGGATATAGGACGCTCTGACAGTGAAGCCAAGGCAGACAGTGAAATGCTGCTACGAAGATGGCTTACCACGTTCGTGAACTTGATTAAGGAGTATGAGCTAGTAATAGATGTAGCATTGGACAACTAAGACTATAACAGGGCGGACCAACTGATGAGAGTATCAAAGCAGTGTTGAACCGAGTAAAACTTGACGTTGAGCCCACCCAGCAAACCTGTGTAGCTTGTGCACGTAGGCTGAACATTCAACAAATTGTAAATATCCATCAACAGAGTTGACAACCCGGAAATAAAATTCATGTAGTTTGTCAAACCCATCTGTTTCAAAAGTCGACGAGCGACTGATAGTAAAAACATATGAGGATTGCCAGTCAATTGATTCTGCACCTGTACATGTTGGCAAATTTCAGCAAGTGTCGTAATCCAGTACGAGTCCATATTTTATGAGCGTGGCCTACCAGATAAGATTGAAACGGACAATGGGACCGCATTCACCAGCCTACACTTGTAGCAATTCCTGCAAGACTGGGTTGTATGGCTCAGATTCAGGTGTGCCTATGTACCAGCAGGAAATCGTATTGTCGAGAAGCCACAGAAGTGTGAAAACGATTGCAGCTCGGAAACAATGTTCTATCCCAAAGGCGGTTTATTGGTATAACGTTAGGTCAAAAGACAGCGTCTCAACCTCCTTGGCACTTTCACTACTATATACACCTACAACGTCCGTATACAGGGTATTGATAGCAAGGCCAACTTTGAACTGCAAGTTTCCCAGGGACAGTACCGAGTGGGGTTACTGTGTGGGTCATATAACAATCTTGCACCTCTTTTCTAGGAGAGTGTATGCAATTCGGTACCACCAGTGAGTCATCAAAAGAAAGTGGACGACTGAACAGGCCAAGGTCATTATCTCTAGATGATGCCTCTGACACCAGTAGTTCTGAAACTACCGACGACAATGACGATAGACCGCTGAAGCAAAGCTGCACCTTTTTTTAGATGAGGACATAGAAAGGAAGTGTAGCAAATGAGGTATGGATAGAAAGCCTTGTTCTCCAAAAGCTACAAGAATTCAAGTGACAACATGTATTGTGTGTGGGCGACTTCAGCATGATTAGATCTTAAGCCTCAAATTAATAAGAGATGGTCATAGATGACGATTTGAGGTGCCAGGATGTTGGGAGCAATGCAATTTGTATGCATGCGATTGCATTAAATGCTTAGAACTTTGACTTTGGGCATCTGTAAAATAAATAAAATTGTGTCACGGTCAGAACGAATAAGGCGGCAAGTGGAGTGACAATATAATGATGGCGAAGGAGGAGACGGGTTACTTTTATCAGTTAAACTTTGATTGTATTTGAAAGAGAAATTGAGAAATTGGAGTTACGAAAAAACAGTGTTTACTGAGAATTTATCCCCTGACGGAATATTGTGTTTGCCTTCCTTTCAGATTTTATGTCTCTGATTTCTCTTCTCTGTAATTGAAGTTAATATAACAGTAAAACCGGTGCTCTTCCAATGTGTGATCTACCGCGTTTTTAGGACTAGAAAAAATTCAGCAGATAAGATTGGAAGAGCACCATCAAAGCCATTATATTGCAATCTGGACTTTTTGAGGGCCATTCATTTGGTTCAATGAAGCAACGAATATCGGCTCTGAACGTCCTTCGATGTATGAGTCTTGACTCTGTTTTGTTACCATGTCTATTCTTTTCCTTTAATTACTTTGTTTATGTTGTGAAACATTTTGTAGATTTTAAATGTTTTTACTTGGCTGCGATTGAAGAAATCTAAAATCAAAAACAATCATGAATTGATGTTAACTGGTCACATTATTTGAAAATAATTTCATTTTATACATTTTTTTTTTATTTTAGGCATCGAGTTTTGGTTGCTGTAGATGGCCTCAACGGATTGTGGGGCAATACGAGTGTAAAAGATGAGAAAAGGCAATATGTAAGCGAAACATATTTCGTTTTTGTAAAAAATTAATTTTTGGAAATTAATTCTGCTCAAAAGATGACGTTAAACAAATATTATAATTAGCTTTAGTCTAAATTCAGTCAAAGTATTCTATGTTTTAACTTTTATCGACAATCAATACGGGTTTTTGAAGGGCAATTTAATGCCTTTTTACCATTTGAATATTTTACGATTCAATGTTTACATTCAATGTTTTTTTAACTCTGAAAATTGTTTTTTAATTAAGTATCTAATTAAAATTTGTTATAAATATATATATATATATTCTTAGCTAAAATTATCTTCTGCTTTTTAACTGCATTAAATTACGAGTTTGGTCTGAAAATTAAGAGAACTTGGTGTGAGCTATGAGGGAAAGGGGAATAAGCAGATTGTGTTATTATATAACATGAGATATTGAGAGCAAATCTTAGTTTGCAATCATTGCAATTTTTACACATGTGCTTCTTTATATGCCCCCGCCTCTACTTCAGCATGACAATGCACCTGCTCACAACGCTCTGATCATCTGACAGTTCCTGACCGACGAACATCATCATACTAAAACAACCTCCCTATTCACATGATCTTTGTAAGTTCCCCCCCCCCCCCAATCTCAAGGAGAGATTTGAATGTTTCAATGGCATAAAAAGGGCTGAAGAAGCGCCTCAGAAGAATGGGAAAATGTATTAGATTCAAAGATGAAAAAACCAGAGTGAGTGAGTGAGTAGTTTGACGTCTGGAATTGGAATAAATTAGAGTCCCAATTCTTTTCAGACATGCTTTGCATAAACTATCGACACAAATGGACCGTGTCCAATTTCAACTCGCCAAATAAGTTAATGTTAACCAATCATGTGTTTGGGCTAACAAATTATTTGATGATCCTCTTGGTTGCGTTCACATATATTTCTCTAATTTAAAGGTGAGTGACTGCTTATTTCAATTGGGCAATCAGCCAACCTTCAGACATCCTTGGAAGCCGATTTCCAACACAAATAATGGTTGTAATAAGTCCAAAAAAGTTTTCTAAAAGTCTCCGTAAGACGATTCTCAGATTTCCTGAATAAAAAAAAAAAAACGATACATGCACATTGTTTAAATTTTTCAAGCCTCATGTAACAATACTGAGCGATTTCAATAGAAAACCGTACTCGATAATTAGACGAGTTGATAAGACAGCCTCTTGACCGACTGACTTAGTTGGGTTGCAATTAATGTTATCTGCATCTTTTGTTAAATAGCACAAGTGCATTATGCAAAGTTGGGAAACTTTCAGATATCACTTTGTACCGGCATCTTTGTTAACATATCATCCAGCTCCGCAATCAAGAATTATATTTTGAAGTCCTATTTAGCTTGATCAGATGTAAATTTAATTTCCAAAATTTAGTCACAAGATCAATTTCATAGAAACTGGTCATGTGACCAACTTTAATGCTTGAAAAAAGAACTCACCTTTTTTTGTTTTATATATTTTTAAATTTAATAATTGATTTGATAATTGCTTTTCCAATTCGTCTGCATGGTTTTCAAAATAGCCACAAGGGATTCTTCATCGTCTTTTTCTTTTTCATTCACAGCTATCAACAGACAAAATGACCTTATTTTATAATTTTAGAAAAATTTTACGGAATGATTGGGTAAGTTGTGATCTCTTTTTTTGTTACTAAACCATTCATCCCCAATTGACGATTATTTAACATTTCCTTTTTTTAAATTTACTTCTATCGAGTGCAATTTTTAGATTAGTAAAACTGCAGTTTAGTTTGTTTTTTTAAAATTAATACGTCACCATTTAACAAGGCTAAAAGCCACTTAAGTATAAGAATTAATGAGATGGATAGATTGTCAAATGAATGATGATGAATATTATGAGAGGATTGAAAATGATGAATTAACGAACAAAATGACAAGTATTTGTTGACATTGAATTTGAAGACAACCAGATTATAGTGTGTAGGGAAACAATCCCATGGCAATGTGTTCCACAGCTGAGAAATTCTTGGAAAGAAACTCTCTTCATGGAAATTCTGTTGGATATTAGGTATACAGAGGAAGAAAGGAAAGTTATTTTCAATTGTGGTAGAAGACGAGTTCTTCAAATCAGAGATTGAACCGGAGTCTAGCACCTTTCATGGAAATAACAATAGAATAGAGAAAGACTCGAAATGTCTCTTCTGTAGAGAAGAGATCATCGCTTACTAGATTACGAAGTTGATTTTGCACTCTGGGAAGGCAAGAAAGAGTGTGCTGAGCACTCAAACTTGTCAATTTAAAATTCCTTTTGTTGGGATCGAGGGTCGTGTCCCCCGATTATAAGCGTGTATGTTAAATCAAGCAATGTTGGATGCAAAGACAGAGTAATAATTAACAAACAAGATGAGGTAGTTCAAATAACGGTTATTGAACGTGTGTGTACATGGAATGATGAAGTGTGTGGTGTATGCATGTGTGTCGATGGAAAAACAGTTCTTGAACAGGTACGAGAAGAAATAAAAAAGGCGTGGGAAAAGTCATTGAAAGCCGTACTCAAAGAAAATGAGTTGAGAACTCTTACGGTTGTTTGACCACGTGTTGACAGAAGAAACGTGTGTTGGTAGTTGTTATACCGAGGCCAGTTGAAGAGAAAAGAAAGAGTGAAACGGAACGCTAGTGTCAGCGTCGTTCTGCCGAGGCCGGTTGAGTAAAGAAGAGAGAGTGATTTTCCGTTTGCACCTGGTTTTTATAGTCAGAAGGGCAGATAACTCTGTGAAAAAGCGACACCTAACGGCCAACCGGTGTAGTTATGTTTTGAAAGGAGGAGGTAACTGCTACACTTTTTATTTGACAATTTTTTTTTTTTTCCAGAATAATGGAATGGTAATTGGCACTGTCGACAAAGTTGCTAACGATTTGAAATTCCGAGAGAAATGTACACCTTTTTATCTTTTGGAGAAGCAGGTGTGTAAATCATAAGAATTTACTTATCTTTTCATTATAACATTTTAAAAATATTTATTTGGATGCCCGCCTTCAAGTTTATGCTATTTTTATAGATTTTACAAATCTTATTGACATAATTCAAATTGGTCTGAATGAAAAACAGGTGAAATTTCGAAACAGATAATTAAAGCATTGATGGTTTTTTCATTAAATCAGATAAGATGTTGATTTTCAGTAAATTGTTTTCTAATTGATTTATTTTAAAACTTACCTTTCGGCATTTTTATACATTTTGGTTTGTATTTGAAAATGAGGCTGAAAGGAGGAAGATATGGAAGAAGCCTTTCTTTACACAAAAATACTGGATCTCTCAAATCTGGCAAATATTATTCTTGGAGACTTTTATTGCACCCAATTTTCTAAATATCATAGACTTCAGTAATAGTACGAGTTTTGTTGGAAGAAAAATATGCGTACGATGAAACACAAACTGGCTTAGAGTATTGAATGTTATGACCATAAGATATATATGTATATTTATCAAAGCTAATTTAATGCTTTCTAAGACTATTCTTCTCAGAGTATATGAATCACAATTCTTAAGTCATAGTCAATAGCAATGAAGTTTTACTGGTTAAACAAGAAAAGCATGAATTATCTCCCCCTGCTATCACTATAACTTGAATAATGCCAACCACTATTAAACTTAACTTGAACAAAAACAAATGAAGGTAATTTTTACTGCTTTAGGGAATTTCAGACAAAAAGTTTTACACCCCCCCCCCCATCTGGTTTGGTCATTTTTCTTGCGTTCATGGTCACATAATTTTATAGAAAATTTTGTGAAAAACTAATGAACGAATTTTGACAAAATCAGATAACAAATAAAATCAAGTCATTTCTAATGAACACATCTGGCGTGTAGAATGTTTCCCAAAAGAGATATTACTGCTTCCGACATTGCAAGTTATAGGAAAGCAGATTCCATGGAGGATGAAAACCAGTTCTGGCTTTGACACAAAAGTGTTGTGTTGTAGAGAAAGTATTGACACTCCTTTTCTTTATACAATGAACTATTCTGAGTAGCATAGTAATGACTATGATGCTGGACGATTCAAAAGTGACGTAGAAAAATTACATTAAAAAAAATTCTCGATCATGGGAGAAAAGGGCAACATTTTTATATCAAAATAGTATTTATTAGCATTACAATAATAATAAACTATTTACATCAGTTTCTTCTTGGAGAGATTATCAAAGGAGTTATCTCCCATTCAGTTTGCAAACAGCCAATTAAGATTATCAGAGGTTTAGTATTATATCTGTTAAAAGATTTTTCATGCTCAATAAAAAAATGTCTCTTTACTTCTAAATTATCCTTATAGATAATATAAATGTAAAACAACCTATTATTTTTTATTCTTTGTATTTATCTTTTATTTATCTACCTCCCACAGCGGTAAGATTTGACACAAGGTCGGGAAAATGGGTTTGAAAAGCCAGCCCCCTAGAGGAAGAGCACTCTGGCCTACAAAAAATGCTTGGACAGTCCTGTCGGCATTCCCTGGTAGGAGCGGCTCAGGCAATTAATTAGCAATAAACTAACCCCTTCTCAAAGGGCGAGAAGGCAAAGCCTGGGAAAGTGCACTTGCTCGAACTACACAGGACAATACCTCAGACCGATGGAATCAAGGCCCGAAGGCCAATACGATACCGGTCTACAGAATGTAGCATCCATCAGAACAGATACTACACTCTGATCTTAGTAGCCAAAAGGCCAAGAAAAACAACCTATTATTTTGCTGTGTACAAACACTATTTACATTTGCTGGAAAGAGAGTGTCACTCTTTCTCTAAATGCTCACAGAGCCATTAAAGACTATTAGAGTGTGATTGAATAAACACACAATGAGAGCGGGTGAGAGAAATACATAGATAGCTAAGTGAGAGGTGAGTGACTTGTTGGTTAATTAAAAAGTATAGCTAATTAGAAGAATTCAAATGGAATTCTTTTTTTATTCAAACATAACTCAATTCCAAAACTAAGTCATATTTTAGCATATATTTTGTGGGATTAAAAAATATAGGGAAACAAATGTTGATTAACTCACATTTAGCATGCAAATATTGGTTTTATATAAATAAACGCAGCTGAAACCGATGCCGTTTCTGATTGTTCATTCATATCAAATCTATTGGCATTTCATATTTCTGAGCAACAAAATATCTTTTAAATGTGAAATGTAGAAATAGTCCTCATGTTTATCCGAGATGGTTGACAAGGATTGATGGCCTTGCGGTCAGTTAGCACCTCATAGGAAAAGTAGATAATTTATTGGTTAGATTAACCATGTGAGTTAGAAGATATTTGAAATGAGGTAAGTTGCTGCCAGAATGTTAATGATACTAGACACATGATTTAGGGTTCTGAAAAATAGGGTCGCTAGGATCCATCATACCTGCCTTCCCCCCCTTTTAAGGAAATCATTCAGTTTATCGTCATCTTTCAAGAAAGAGTATCTGTTAAATAATTAATGCTCTTTATGCAAGTACTCGTTCAGGTTTTTTTCTTTTTTTCTTTCACATGTTTTTAATTGTGTTACCATCCTGTCAAACTCAATTAAATTATATGTAACCAAGATTTCAGGATTTGTTGAGTTTTTATTAAAGTTTGATTTTAATCAATACTATCTGCTGGCTGGTCTAAAAGTCTTGTTGCTCCTACGAACAAGTAACAACAATAGAAGAACGCGTAATACAACAATACAAAACACATCTCTGGAATTTAGTTTATTCACTTTCAGAGCAATAATAGAAATGTAATGGATTCAGTTTATTCACTTTCATTGACGCTGTCACACATGGAGAAGATCTACTTGACTGCCGTCATTTTCATGGCACAAAAGCCATGACCTATGTGATATTTTATAAAGATATGTTTTCGTGATTTTCCTCTATTGTTGCTTTTACGTAAAGCTAACAACACTTGCCGACCAACCGACACACTGTCTTGATATTTTCATTGAGATTTTAACAAAATCAAGTTTATTCGATTGTTTATCTCTTTTTTTCTTTTTTTCTTTTTCCTCTGACCTGAAGGCATTTGAGATGCTGGAACCCTTTATTCCAGTTCATGTTCCAAAATACAACGATAAAGAGATTCACAGTTGCTTGAATTACTACATTGACAGATTGTGGTTACAGCATCCACTAGGTATTTTTCTCTTTACTTTCCTTTTCTAAAGCAATTGAAGCATTTTCCCAAGGGTACAATCTTGTGAAGAAATTGTCGTCAACGAGAACTGAAGTGTTCAAATCAAATAAAGACCAAACAATGACACTGACTTGGAAATGATATGTAGACAGTATTTGCAATTGAGACTTAAAATATAACATTTTGCTTATACAAAATCTTCTTAAATGAATTTGCTTTGTTTTTATTACTCCTATCAATTTTATTATATTAAAATGTTTTTTTGTATATATCCCCAATTATTTTTTTTCACTGTAAAAGAGTGAATATTGAAGAGTTTAAAGAGCTTTAAAATAAAACCAATTGTCTAGTTTAGAAAAATCAGTGGGGGTCAAAAGTAGTAAAACGTGTTGTGACTTGTATCGAAGTTACCAAAGTGAACCTTCTCTATTTCAGAATTTAAGTTTTCTATGTGATCTGCTTTTGCAGCAAATTTGAACAAAATTGAAGACTATTACATAACTAAGCTACATTAACAATCATGTTTTCAGTGATTTGAATCTCTCTCTATAAAACTTAATGTCTGTTTGTGTGTTCCCTATAAAAAGAATGGTTATAGAATCTACATAAAATCAAAAAGTGTATTCTTATGTAAAATTTACCGGGGAAAACAATAGGATCTCTAAGTGCATCCCTATGGGGGCATAACCTTTAAAACTTAAGTTATGTTCTATTTTAATAAAATTTATATCATATGTATAAAATTTTTCAGGGAAAACAATGGAAGTGATCTCGAATCTCTACGTTATCCTCTATGTGCCAAATATCTCCGTGCCCTCACCTCTAAGTGACCCATTGGGACAGAACCCCCCTTAAAATGTATATCCGATTTTAATGAAATTTAAACCATGTATAAGACACTAATTTTTCCAACATTTCAGCTTCTTCCGACTATATCAGGGAGCGAAACGGGAGGAGAAGGGCAGTAAAAGCAAAAACAGTAATATGGTGTTATGAGCAGAGTGAACAAGTACATAGTAGTGATCCTCATTCAATCCCGAGCAACGTCGGGTTCTCTTGCTAGTTTATATATAATAACGAGCTGTACCTACCTGGCATCGCTCGGGAGTTTTTTTTACTTTCATTTTTGTTTTGCTTTTCTTTTTAACTAGTTTTTTTTTTCTTTTCAAAATCCTATTTTAAAAAAATAATTTAGTAAGTTAAATTTAATTATTAGAATATCGTTTAGTCATTAACTTATTAATTGAACCAAATTATTATGAAACTATAACTAATTTTGTTATGGTAATATTGTTTTAATCTTTTCTATTTATAAAATTATTGAATGTAAATATTTTTCAATAGCTGACTTGTTTACAACGAAATTCTGCTGAATTTAATTTCATAAGTAACAATGTGTTGTATCATTTAATATCCAATTAATAGTAAATAGAGCACTAATTAAATGTGTTATTATCAAAGCTACATTGAGATGAGAAAGACACACGAGAAGAGGTCACATAATGTGATTAATATAGAAATTGAAAAAATGTTTTAAAATTCGTTTTTTATGAATACCTCAAAATGTTCACCATTTGTATTCACTCTTATGATCTTCATGTGGCGGGAAAATGAAAAGGAAATAGAAAAGTCTTTTCAATTAATGAAAGCAAAAAATAAGTTTACACGCATAGAAAAAGCATTGTTTAATGAAAATATGTAATTTAATAAAAACATGTAGATACTTTTTTGGATCTGTACAATGAAACGATAAAAAACAAATCTGATATTACTACATCAACTCCGTCCCAAACATAAGAGTAAACCAAGTGTGACTGGTTATGATCTTTGTGTACATATGTAAAGCAGCAAGATGTCTTTTTTTTTTCTTTGAAGGAGAGTCAAATTTAGGCGGGAAATTTTGGATGATGGGCAAACAATGAGAATATTTTGTTGTTTAAATTGCGTTTCGTTAGAATTAAATTTTATTATCATGAAATATAAAAAGCGGTATTGGCAATGCTGTTAAAAATAACTGTTTCAAAACACATTTTCCTCGATTAAAATATCAAAAGTTTTATCTGTTGTGTATTTCATTTTAATAATCATCTGTGATAATGTGATTACTTTTTAACACGAATTTAATTTCTGGTTAGTTATTCAAATTTAATTTCTGGTTCGTCATTCAAAAATGTTGAACGGACGCAATGAAATGCGTCAATAATTAAATTAAAAGCATCTGCTGGTAAAACGTTCTCAATTTAGAAACAGAAATTTTTTAATTTTTAAATCTCTTCTATTTGCAAGTGCTACTATTTTTATCTTTCTACAAGTTTGGCAAACTTAATAGACACAAATGTTGAATTGATTTTCATATGGCCCTTATTTTCAAGATTTATATTTGTTTATAGCTATTACCTGTTCTTGGATTCCATTCTTTCTTTGATAAGAGACCAGCAGGAATATCTAGTATTGCTCGGGATTGAATGAGAAATCTAATGCTCTTTTGCACCATATTACGGTGACGGTGGATAACGACGCGGACTGACGACCTGAGTGTGCCAAGTTCGAATCCAGTCGGTTCCATGAAATCACTTTCACTTAGGGATGTTGACAACCTTCACGTGGTCCCCCACCCCCTGCTAAAATGCCAGCAACAGAATCAAGCTGATCAACAAAGTTGTATCATGTTGATTCATACGAATTTACTTACTTTTTATCATATTACCCTTTTTATTCATACTGTTTTACATTCTTTAATATTAAATTTTTGGGGTAGGGTCCAAGGATGTACTCAGCATTGTAAATAACATTAATTGCAATAAATTTATAGTCTTTAACCGTATCGAGTCCTACTCAGCATTTCCCAGAAATCAATTAGCAACAGTCATTTTTTTTTAGGTTTCTTCATCAGAATTTAGTCGCGAATATCTCTAAGTGAATCATAAAGACATTTGTTTATAAGAAAGAGCACTGGAGTAGAACGGACAAAAGGTTGTGAACATAACCACATTTAAAATGAAGATGACAGCCAAAATGTGTCAATAACAGACATATCGTTAAATAGTTTAAAATAACTGAAAACTTTGGTGCACTACGACATTTGTTTAACATTAACGAGACGTGAAAAATTTCAATTCAAATATGTTTTACAAAACGGTGCTACCTAAAAGAGGTTAACTTTCAAATCAAGTTATATTGAAAAATGCAATTTTCTCTTAAATCTTAACATGATATTTTAACGTAAAAAAATTTTTTTTTTTTCTTTTCGACAAATTCCTTTGTATTTTGTAATGTTCTAAAATGTGGACCAGTTAGCTTCAGTTGTACCATAGATACACAGCCTGATGATAAATGTACATAGGTAGACTAGCATGCTAATATCGAGAATGTTGCATATTCGCATGCGTGATGCACGTCTCGATTCATGATCGATTCTTCTTCATTTATTCTCTAAGAATCTTCTCTTAGCTCAAGTCAGAAATGCTTCAAAAAGTCGCAATCTTTCAACTTCCCACAACTGAAACACCCAATTTTTCTGATATATATATATATATATATATACCTATAAGTATATGCAATCTAAGTCCTAAGGTTAACTAATTTGCATATTGATTTGTAACAGGACATTTCATTAATTAATTACATTTTTATTGTTTGTTAATTAAATGTTTGCATTTTAATACAAAACAAAATTCTGTTTAGGAATATTGTTTTATTTTGTGGAGAATTCTTAGAATTGGTTGTCAAAATTTAATTTCTGCCACTTTGTTGTGTAGGGAACTGAGTTGATTTTCAACAAAATGTATAAACAAAGCCCCCCCCCCCCCCCTACACATACATACCCCATCGCCCAAGCAAAAAAATCAGCCGTTTTAATCTTGCGTTAATAATTGAAAAATAGAACAGAATTAATTACTTTACAACCTCTCAAAATTTGAAATGAATTTGAAAGCATTTAAACTGCATTTAAAATTCTTAGCAAATCCTTATGTATTAAAAATAATACAAGGTTTGGAAGCTATCAACATTGAGTATTAATTTTAAGTAAAAATAGTATCCCCCCCCCCCCCCCCCCCCCTCCATCTCAATGTTTTTTGGGGGGATTGAAATTATCATTTAACATACTCACCTCCAAAATAATGACATATTGAAATGGTCATTACTTCCGGGTAACATCGAGTAAGGACAGCTAGTTTATTTTATTAAAATCTGCTCGTATCTAAAGTCAGAATTGATTCAAGATAAAAAGTCACTATGTTATTGAAGATTTATTTATTTAAAAAAATTTTGTTTGTAAATCTATTTATGTCAATTATTTACTGTTTTTGTTTTTTTAAATCTTCCATTTTTGTCCCCATTTCAGCCAAGACGGAAGAAGGGAAGAATGAATTGATATTCCTCTCTAATCACAACCCTTACCAGCTGACACAGGTGTGCGCTCCTTGGTGAAAATGACAACAGCTTTAGCCATTTTCTATTTACGAATGTAATAAAGACATTAAACAATTTTTCAATGTTTTTTCCATTTATTCTCAACTCATTGATCGTCAAAACCAAAAGATGTTCAAATTGATCGAAATGTTCAACAATTTAAAGTTTTCAAACAAATCCATTCACGTTTAATATCTGAGTCAGTACACTCAGAAAAAGAATAATGTTCTTTTTACTCAACTTACTGCAACCGTTATTTTCTTTTCACAAAAACATGTTAACTTATAAATCAGCGGAAACAGGTTTGTAGCCCCCACATATTTATAAATATAAATACTCTTATATTTCCTAGTCAACTATACTTCTTCATTATGAACCAGTATTTACTTTTGTGTAATATATTTTACAGCAGGGCCGGATTAAGGGGGCTAGGGCCCTGGGCCACCTACCAAGAGGGGACCTCCCACCAATTTTTAACATAATTTCTGATTTCAAAAACGCTTCTTTGGATTTTATTTTGTTTAAAACTGAATTTTCCATTCCTGGTACTAATGATACCATAATAAATATTTACGGATTTTAAACTACCAGTTAAAATAAATCTATTGACCATAATAACATCTAAATATGATTTAGATGTATGTTACCTTGTAAAAAGAAAAAAAAAATTAAAATGTACGTGTTCTCAAACTCAAACATAACTTCGCTAGTTTCAGATCAAGTGGTGAGAGAAACAAAGCCTCGATGCTTTTCACCTGTTTCCTGCTTGGTGAAAGAGATTGTCAGTGTATCTGTCTTTTTTTGTCAACTTACCAAATATATACTTTTAAATATTGTTAATTCACACTATTTAATATCATAAATTATCAATTTCATAATTATAATTCAAATGATGTAATATAAACACAAAATGAATTCACGTTGTTGTTCTGCCAGCTTCTTTTAAAGATATTTTTTTAATTTATAAAAGAAAGTGGTGTCTTCATTCAAAAGATAGAAATGAATACTAACAACCTAAATTATTTTCAAATGAAAGTGGGAATTAGTTTAAAAAATTATTTTTGTATTTTATCACGAATATCAAATACGTTTTTTTTCTTTTTGTTGTCAGTTGCAACTATTAATTTAAAAAATTGTGAATGTTACATTCAACATTTTTGAAATTAACATAGAAAAAAATCCCAGATTTCACTCGAGATGAAGTTGAAAGAAAAAACAGCATTGGTAGGGTATAAAACCCACGTACAAATAGAATATTATAATAGAATTCTGTAGAGCTAGCAAGTAGCTACCTTATTTTACGAACTTTATGTTATTATTACTGTGTTTACTATGCTTTATGTGATTTACTATGCTGATGTTGTTATTTACATGTACCTACCGAAATACACAATATATTTAGATTATATAAACGAAATTGAAATTTTGTATCTACTTATTTATATTTATATATCAGTACACACACACACTGAACCAAAACGTCACTCATATTAGAATATCAATATTAGTTTTGCCCCTCCTAAAAATGGCTTGCACCACCCCTAAAAATGCCTTGCCCCCCCCCCCCAAAGTTAGAAGTCTGGCTACGTGCCTGGTTTGTAGTAGAGTGTTTAGTGCACATATTTAACAATAGATGGCGTTAGTACTTAGAAATATGTTTGTTCTATTAGATGAATCCTAAAAAAAAAAATTGTCTGATTTGTTTTTTTATTTACTAATATACAAATAATTAGGACGAGAATAGAAACATTTCCCATCTTAAAGAATGTAATAAAAGATCATTTTTCAAAGACTTATAATAACGAATATTATATTATTAATAACATCAATGCGACATAGCTCAAGTGATGCACCAGCATCGTCTGTGACCGTTATGGAAACCAAAATGCTCCGGTAGATGTCTGCAATTACACTACTCATCTGCAATGAGAACATCTAAAGGTGCTACAGCATTGCATCGATTGAGGGCAAGATGAGGGAATTGTGGTTCAGATGGTTTGGACATGTGCTAAGAGCCAACAGCAATACCTGCACAAAACTTGCCTTTGTATTAGAAGTGATAGAGATGAATGTCGATGATGAGATGGGCAGACACCCTGCACAAAGATCTCTGTAAAACCGACCTTTACCTGGATCATGTCTATGATCGTGTCAAATGGCGACAAAAATCCATCATTGCAAACCCCGCCATAGCTCAGGATTAACACAGAAGAAAAAGAAGATATTATTAATAATAATATGATTATCTAATATAGAACACATGCATAAGCAGTTTTAAAAATTACTCATTTTAATTTATTTTCAAAGGTTGAAAATAAATTACTTTGACCCTTCAAAAATATCTTAGAGAAATTTGGAAACATTTAAACTGGTTTTAAAATTATTAGTAAATCCTTGTGTATTAGAAGTATTTTCATCAAATAGTTTTATAAATAGAGATTAAAAAAAACATTACCATAAAAACAATGAAGTCATAGTTTTATAACAATTTACTGACCAAACAATACTGTAACAATTAAATTTATCTTTCATAATCCTTTTTAAAAAAAAAAAGAAGCAAAACAAAAATGAAAGAGACTCCCGGGCAATGCTGACCAAAAACAATTTTGGTATCTTTTTTTTTTTAAATTTAAACAAAATACTTCATTTGATTGTCCAGGAATATTTCTGCTGATCATTCTAGAGTCAAGTTGCATTTCCCCGCTAAATAAGTTTATAAATTTTTCTGCGGAAATGCAAGCACTAAACATGACAATTGAATTACCAGAAAAAAAATCTAATATTTACAGACTAATTGCTCTGAAAGAAAAGAGATTGAACCACCCTTACACTTTCAATATACTGGAAGAATATCACAAATTATTTAAAGCAGAAAATGAAAGTAATCTTAGC